>CM045938.1:1956778-2393500 GCA_025177825.1 Aechmea fasciata
ACTTGTTGTTGAGCCTTGGGCGGACAGGGGAGAGTCTTTGTCAGTTCGGCGCACAATCGGCGTCCCCGAAGAACCGGGATTGGTAGCGGTCTCGGGCGTGACATATCTGGATTAGGCGCAGGCGAGTAGTCTAATGTTGTTCCGGTTTTGGTTCTTGCGAACGTAGACAACGATACGTTGCCGATATTCACTCCCAGGGCATAATAGAACAATATAATTGGGTTTCACTCTTTGTTCGGTTGAATGAGAGAAAGTACTGTTTCTAAAGTTATACTGTTAGGGCGCAACTGAGTAGTCTAATGTTGTTCCGGTTTTGGTTCTTGTGAACTTAGACAACGATACGTTGCCAATATACACTCTTAGGGCATAATAGAACAATATAATTAGGTTTCACTCTTTGTTCGGTTGAATGAGAAAAAGTACTGTTTCTAAAGTTATACTGTTAGGGCGCAACTGAGTAGTCTAATGTTGTTCCGGTTTCGGTTCTTGTGAACGTATACAACGATACGTTGCAAATAT
Source organism: Aechmea fasciata (assembly GCA_025177825.1). NCBI lineage: Eukaryota > Viridiplantae > Streptophyta > Magnoliopsida > Poales > Bromeliaceae > Aechmea > Aechmea fasciata. The sequence continues at coordinate 1,957,298 of CM045938.1, forward strand.
ACACTCTCGGGGCATAATAGAACAATATAATTGGGTTTCACTCTTTGTTCGGTTGAATGAGAAAAAGTACTGTTTCTAAAGTTATACTGTTAGGAGCAAGCGAGTAGTCTAATGTTGTTCGAGTTTGGTTCTTGTGAACATAGACAACGATACGTTGCCAATAGACACTCTCGGGGCATAATTGAACAATATATTTAGGTTTTACTCTTTTTTTCGGTGGAATGAGAAAAAGTACTGTTTCCAAAGTTATACTGTTAGGGCGCAACGGAGGAGTCTAATGTTGTTCCGATTTTGGTTCTTGTGAACGGTGACATCGATATGTTGCAAATTTACACTCCCGGGGCATAATAGAACAATATAATTAGGTTTTACTCTTTGTTCGGTGGAATGAGAAAAAGTACTGTTTCCAAAGTTATTCTGTTAGGGCGCAACTGAGTTGTCTAATGTTGTTCCGGTTTTGGTTCTTGTGAACGTAGATAACGATAAGTTGCCAATATACACTCTCGGGGCGTAATAGAACAATATAATTGGGTTTCACTCTTTGTTCGGTTGAATGAGAAAAAGTACTGTTTCTAAAGTTATCTTTGTTAGGCGCAAGAGTAGTCTAATGTTGTTCGGTTTCGGTTCTTGTGAACGTAGACAACGATACGTTGCCAATATACACTCTTGGGGCATAATAAAACAATATAATTGGGTTTCACTCTTTGTTCGGTTGAATGAGAAAAATACTGTTTCTAGAGTTATACGTTAGGCGCAAGCGAGTAGTCTAATGTTGTTCGGTTTTGGTTCTTGCGAACGTAGTCAACGATACGTTGCGATATTCACTCCACAGGCATAATAGAACAATATAATTGGGTTTCACTCTTTGTTCGGTTGAATGAGAGAAAATCTTGTTTCTAAAGTTATACTATTAGTGCGCGAGTTGTCTAATGTTGTTCCGATTATGGTTCTTGTGAACGTAGTCAACGATACGTTGCCAATATACACTCTCGGGGCAAAATAGAACAATATAATTGGGTTTCACTCTTTGTTCGGTTGAATGAGAAAAATCTTGTTTCTAAAGTTATCTTTGTTATGGCGCAATGAGTAGTCTAATGTTGTTAGGTTTCGGTTCTTGTGAACGTATACAACGATACGTTGCAAATATACACTCTCGGGGCATAATAGAACAATATAATTGGGTTTCACTCTTTGTTCGGTTGAATGAGAAAAATCTTGTTTCTAAAGTTATCTTGTTAGGCGCAAGCGAGTTGTCTAATGTTGTTCGAGTTTGGTTCTTGTGAACATAGACAACTATACGTTGCAAATAGACACTCTCGGGCATAATTGAACAATATATTTAGGTTTTACTCTTTTCTATGGAATGAGAAAAGTATCGTTTCCAAAGTTATATTGTTAGGGCGCAAATCTGAGGAGTCTAATGTTGTTCCTGCTTTGGTTCTTGTGAACGGTGACATCGATATGTTGCAAATTTACTCTCCTGGGCATAATAGAACAATATAATTAGGTTTTACTCTTTGTTCGGTGGAATGAGAAAAGTATCGTTTCCAAAGTTATGTCATAGGGCGCAACGAGTTGTCTAATGTTGTTCCGTTTTGGTTCTTGTGAACGTAGTCAACGATACGTTGCCAATATACACTCTCGGGCAAAATAGAACAATATAATTGGGTTTCACTCTTTGTTCGGTTGAATGAGAAAAGTACGTTTCTAAAGTTATACCGTTAGGCGCAACCGAGTAGTCTAATGTTGTTCTTTCGGTTCTTAGAACGTAGACAACGATACGTTGCCAATATACACTCTTGGGGCATAATAAAACAATATAATTGGGTTTCACTCTTTGTTCGGTTGAATGAGAAAAAGTACGTTTCTAGAGTTATACCGTTAGGCGCAACTGAGTAGTCTAATGTTGTTCCTGTTTTGGTTCTTGCGAACGTAGACAACGATACGTTGCTGATATTCACTCCCTGGGCATAATAGAACAATATAATTGGGTTTCACTCTTTGTTCGGTTGAATGAGAGAAAGTACTGTTTCTAAAGTTATACTATTAGTGCACAACTGAGTTGTCTAATGTTGTTTCGATTTTGGTTCTTGTGAACGTAGTCAACGATACGTTGCCAATATACACTCTTGGGGCAAAATAGAACAATATAATTGGGTTTCACTCTTTGTTCGGTTGAATGAGAAAAAGTACTGTTTCTAAAGTTATACTGTTTGGGCGCAATCGAGTAGTCTAATGTTGTTCCTGCTTTCGTTCTTGTGAACGTATACAACGATACGTTGCAAATATACACTCTGGGCATAATAGAACAATATAATGAGGTGTTACTCTTTGTTCTATTGAATGAGAAAAAGTACTGTTTCTAAAGTTATACTGTTAGGGCGCAACTGAGTAGTCTAATGTTGTTCCGAGTTTGGTTCTTGCGAACATAGACAACGTTACGTTGCCAATAGACACTCTCGGGGCATAATTGAACAATATATTTAGGTTTTACTCTTTTTTCGGTGGAATGAGAAAAAGTACTGTTTCCAAAGTTATACTGTTAGGGCACAACGGAGGAGTCTAATGTTGTTCCGATTTTGGTTGTTGTGAACGGTGACATCGATATGTTGCAAATTTACACTCTCGGGGCATAATAGAACAATATAATTAGGTTTTACTCTTTGTTCGGTGGAATGAGGAAAAGTACTGTTTCCAAAGTTATGCTGTTAGGGCGCAACTGAGTAGTCTAATGTTGTTCCGGTTTCGGTTCTTGTGAACGTATACAACGATACGTTGCAAATATACACTCTCGGGGCATAATAGAACAATATAATTGGGTTTCACTCTTTGTTCGGTTGAATGAGAAAAAGTACTGTTTATAAAGTTATACTGTTAGGGCGCAACTGAGTAGTCTAATGTTGTTCCGAGTTTGGTTCTTGTGAACATAGACAACGATACGTTGCCAATAGACACTCTCGGGGCATAATTGAACAATATATTTAGGTTTTACTCTTTTTTCGTTGCAATGAGAAAAAGTACTGTTTCCAAAGTTATACTGTTAGGGCGCAACGGAGGAGTCTAATGTTGTTCCGATTTTGGTTCTTGTGAACGGTGACATCGATATGTTGCAAATTTACACTCTCGGCATAATAGAACAATATAATTAGGTTTTACTCTTTGTTCGGTGGAATGAGAAAAAGTACTGTTTCCAAAGTTATGCTGTTAGGCGCAACTGAGTTGTCTAATGTTGTTCCCGTTTTGGTTCTTGTGAACGTAGTCAACGATACGTTGCCAATATACACTCTGGGCAAAATAGAACAATATAATTGGGTTTCACTCTTTGTTCTTGAATGAGAAAAAGTACTGCTTTCTAAAGTTATACCGTTAGTGGCGCAACCGAGTAGTCTAATGTTGTTCCTGCTTTGGTTCTGTGAACGTAGACAACGATACGTTGCCAATATACACTCTTGGGGCATAATAAAACAATATACTTGGGTTTCACTCTTGTTCGGCTTGAATGAGAAAAAGTACTGTTTCTAGAGTTATAGCCTTAGGGGGCAACTGAGTAGTCTAATGTTGTTCCGGTTTTGGTTCTTGCGAACGTAGACAACGATACGTTGCCGATATTCACTCCCGGGGCATAATAGAACAATATAATTGGGTTTCACTCTTTGTTCGGTTGAATGAGAGAAAGTACCGTTTTATAAAGTTATACCGTTTTGGGCGCAAATCCGAGTAGTCTAATGTTGTTCCGGTTTTGGTTCTTGTGAACGTAGACAACGATACGTTGCCAATATACACTCTCGGGGCATAATAAAACAATATACTTGGGTTTCACTCTTTGTTCGGTTGAATGAGAAAAAGTACTGTTTCTAAAGTTATACTGTTAGGGCGCAACTGAGTAGTCTAAAGTTGTTCCGGTTTTGGTTCTTGCGAACGTAGACAACGATACGTTGCCATTATACACTCTCGGGGCATAATAGAACAATATAATTGGGTTTCACTCTTTGTTCGGTTGAATGAGAGTACTGTTTCTAAAGTTATATTATTAGTGCGCAACTGAGTTGTCTAATGTTGTTCCGATTTTGGTTCTTGTGAACGTAGTCAACGATACGTTGCCAATATACACTCTTGGGGCAAAATAGAACAATATAATTGGATTTCACTCTTTGTTCGGTTGAATGAGAAAAAGTACTGTTTCTAAAGTTATACTGTTATGGTTCAACTGAGTAGTCTAATGTTGTTCCGGTTTTGGTTCTTGTGAACGTAGACAACGATACGTTGCCAATATACACTCTCGGGGCATAATAGAACAATATAATTGGGTTTCACTCTTTGTTCTATTGAATGAGAAAAAGTACTGTTTCTAAAGTTATACTGTTAGGGCGCAACTGAGTAGTCTATTGTTGTTCCGAGTTTGGTTCTTGTGAACATTGACAACGATACGTTGCCAATAGACACTCTCGGGGCATAGTTGAACAATATATTTAGGTTTTACTCTTTGTTCGGTGGAATGAGAAAAAGTACTGTTTCCAAAGTTATATTGTTAGGGCGCAACGGAGGAGTCTAATGTTGTGCCGGTTTTGGTTCTTGTGAACGGTGACATCGATATGTTGCAAATTTACTCTCCTGGGCATAATAGAATAATATAATTGGGTTTCACTCTTTGTTCGGTTGAATGAGAAAAAGTACTGTTTCTAAAGTTATAGTGTTAGGGCGCAACTGAGGAGTCTAATGTTGTTCCGGTTTTGGTTCTTGTGAACGGTGACATCGATATGTTGCAAATTTACTCTCCCGGGGCATAATAGAACAATATAATTAGGTTTTACTCTTTGTTCGGTGGAATGAGAAAAAGTACTGTTTCCAAAGTTATCCTGTTAGGGCGAAACTAAGTATTCTAAGTTGGTCCGGTTTTGGTTCTTGTGAACGTTGGCATCGATACGTTGCAAATTTACACTCTCGGGGCGTAATAGAACAATATAATTGGGTTTCACTCTTTGTTCTTGAATGAGAAAAAGTACCGTTTCTAAAGTTATACCGTTAGTGGCGCAACCGAGTAGTCTAATGTTGTTCCTGCTTTCGGTTCTTGTGAACGTAGACAACGATACGTTGCCAATATACACTCTTGGGACAAAATAAAACAATATAATTGGGTTTTACTCTTTGTTCGGTTGAATGAGAAAAAGTACTGTTTCTAAAGTTATACTGTTAGGGCGCAACTGAGTAGTCTAATGTTGTTCCGGTTTTGGTTCTTGCGAACGTAGACAACGATACGTTGCCAATATTCACTCCCTGGGCATAATAGAACAATATAATTGGGTTTCACTCTTTGTTCGGTTGAATGAGAGAAATTACTGTTTCTAAAGTTATACTATTAGTGCGCAACTGAGTTGTCTAATGTTGTTCCGATTTTGGTTCTTGTGAACGTAGTCATCGATACGTTGCCAATATACACTCTTGGGCAAAATAGAACAATATAATTGGGTTTCACTCTTTGTTCGGTTGAATGAGAAAAAGTACTGTTTCTAAAGTTATACTGTTAGGGCGCAACTGAGTAGTCTAATGTTGTTCCGGTTTCGGTTCTTGTGAACGTAGACAACGATACGTTGCCAATATACACTCTTGGGGCATAATAGAACAATATAATTGGGTTTCACTCTTTGTTCGGTTGAATGAGAAAAAGTACTGTTTCTAAAGTTATACTGTTAGGGCGCAACTGAGTAGTCTAATGTTGTTCCGAGTTTGGTTCTTGTGAACATAGACAACGATACGTTGCCAATAGACACTCTCGGGGCATAATTGAACAATATATTTAGGTTTTACTCTTTTTCTATGGAATGAGAAAAAGTACTGTTTCCAAAGTTATACTGTTAGGGCGCAACGGAGGAGTCTAATGTTGTTCCGATTTTGGTTCTTGTGAACGGTGACATCGATATGTTGCAAATTTACACTCCCGGGGCATAATAGAACAATATAATTAGGTTTTACTCTTTGTCTTGTAGAATGAGAAAAAGTACTGTTTCCAAAGTTATGCTGTTAGGGCGCAACTGAGTTGTCTAATGTTGTTCCCGTTTTGGTTCTTGTGAACGTAGTCAACGATAAGTTGCCAATATACACTCTCGGGGCAAAATAGAACAATATAATTGGGTTTCACTCTTTGTTCGGTTGAATGAGAAAAAGTACTGTTTCTAAAGTTATACTGTTAGGGCGCAACTGAGTAGTCTAATGTTGCTCCGGTTTTGGTTCTTGTGAACGTAGACAACGATACGTTGCCAATATATACTCTCGGGGCATAATAGAACAATATAATTGGGTTTCACTCTTTGTTCGGTTGAATGAGAAAAAGTACTGTTTCTAGAGTTATACCGTTAGGGCGCAACTGAGTAGTCTAATGTTGTTCCGGTTTTGGTTCTTGCGAACGTAGTCAACGATACGTTGCCGATATTCACTCCCTGGGCATAATAGAACAATATAATTGGGTTTCACTCTTTGTTCGGTTGAATGAGAGAAAGTACTGTTTCTAAAGTTATACTATTAGTGCGCAACTGAGTTGTCTAATGTTGTTCCGATTTTGGTTCTTGTGAACGTAGTCAACGATACGTTGCCAATATACACTCTTGGGGCAAAATAGAACAATATAATTGGGTTTCACTCTTTGTTCGGTTGAATGAGAAAAAGTACTGTTTCTAAAGTTATACTGTTATGGCGCAACTGAGTAGTCTAATGTTGTTCCGGTTTTGGTTCTTGTGAACGTATACAACGATACGTTGCCAATATACACTCTCCGGGCATAATAGCACAATATAATTAAGTTTCACTCTTTGTTCGGTTGAATGAGAAAAAGTACTGTTTCTAAAGTTATACCGTTAGGCGCAAATCCGAGTTGTCTAATGTTGTTCCGAGTTTGGTTCTTGTTAACATAGACAACGATACGTTGCAAATAGACACTCTCGGGGCATAATTGAACAATATATTTAGGTTTTACTCTTTTTTCGGTGGAATGAGAAAAAGTACTGTTTCCAAAGTTATATTGTTAGGGCGCAACGGAGGAGTCTAATGTTGTTCCGGTCTTGCTTCTTGTGAACGTAGACAACGATACGTTGCCAATATACACTCTCCGGGCATAATAGAACAATATAATTGGGTTTCACTCTTTGTTCGGTGGAATGAGAAAAAGTACTGTTTCCAAAGTTATGCTGTTAGGGCGCAACTGAGTTGTCTAATGTTGTTCCCGTTTTGGTTCTTGTGAACGTAGTCAACGATACGTTGCCAATATACGCTCTTGGGGCAAAATAGAACAATATAATTGGGTTTCACTCTTTGTTCGGTTGAATGAGAAAAAGTACTGTTTCTAAAGTTATACTGTTAGGGCGCAACTGAGTAGTCTAATGTTGTTCCGGTTTCGGTTCTTGTGAACGTAGACAACGATACGTTGCCAATATACACTCTTGGGGCATAATAAAACAATATAATTGGGTTTCACTCTTTGTTCGGTTGAATGAGAAAAAGTACTGTTTCTAGAGTTATACCGTTAGGGCGCAACTGAGTAGTCTAATGTTGTTCCGGTTTTGGTTCTTGCGAACGTAGACAACGATACGTTGCCGATATTCACTCCCTGGGCATAATAGAACAATATAATTGGGTTTCACTCTTTGTTCGGTTGAATGAGAGAAAGTCGTTTCTAAAGTTATGCTATTAGTGCACAACTGAGTTGTCTAATGTTGTTTCGATTTTGGTTCTTGTGAACGTAGTCAACGATACGTTGCCAATATACACTCTTGGGGCAAAATAGAACAATATAATTGGGTTTCACTCTTTGTTCGGTTGAATGAGAAAAAGTACTGTTTCTAAAGTTATACTGTTAGGGCGCAACTGAGTAGTCTAATGTTGTTCCGGTTTCGGTTCTTGTGAACGTATACAACGATACGTTGCAAATATACACTCTCGGGGCATAATAGAACAATATAATTGGGTTTCACTCTTTGTTCGGTTGAATGAGAAAAAGTACTGTTTCTAAAGTTATACTGTTAGGGCGCAACTGAGTAGTCTAATGTTGTTCCGAGTTTGGTTCTTGCGAACATAGACAACGATACGTTGCCAATAGACACTCTCGGGGCATAATTGAACAATATATTTAGGTTTTACTCTTTTTTCGGTGGAATGAGAAAAAGTACTGTTTCCAAAGTTATACTGTTAGGGCGCAACGGAGGAGTCTAATGTTGTTCCGATTTTGGTTCTTGTAAACGGTGACATCGATATGTTGCAAATTTACACTCCCGGGGCATAATAGAACAATATAATTAGGTTTTAATCTTTGTTCGGTGGAATGAGAAAAAGTACTGTTTCTAAAGTTATACTGTTAGGGCGCAACTGAGTAGTCTAATGTTGTTCCGGTTTCGGTTCTTGTGAACGTATACAACGATACGTTGCAAATATACACTCTCGGGGCATAATAGAACAATATAATTGGGTTTCACTCTTTGTTCGGTTGAATGAGAAAAAGTACTGTTTCTAAAGTTATACTGTTAGGGCGCAACTGAGTAGTCTAATGTTGTTCCGAGTTTGGTTCTTGTGAACATAGACAACGATACGTTGCCAATAGACACTCTCGGGGCATAATTGAACAATATATTTAGGTTTTACTCTTTGTTCGGTGGAATGAGAAAAAGTACTGTTTCCAAAGTTATATTGTTAGGGCGCAACCGAGGAGTCTAATGTTGTTCCGATTTTGGTTCTTGTGAACGGTGACATCGATATGTTGCAAATTTACACTCCCGGGGCATAATAGAACAATATAATTAGGTTTTACTCTTTGTTCGGTGGAATGAGAAAAAGCACTGTTTCCAAAGTTATGCTGTTAGGGCGCAACTGAGTTGTCTAATGTTGTTCCCGTTTTGGTTCTTGTGAATGTAGTCAACGATACGTTGCCAATATACACTCTCGGGCAAAATAGAAACATATAATTGGGTTTCACTCTTTGTTCGGTTGAATGAGAAAAAGCATCGTTTCTAAAGTTATACCGTTAGTGGCGCAACCGAGTAGTCTAATGTTGTTCCTGGTTCTTGTGAACGTAGACAACGATACGTTGCCAATATACACTCTTGGGGCATAATAAAACAATATACTTGGGTTTCACTCTTTGTTCGGTTGAATGAGAAAAAGTATTGTTTCTAGAGTTATACCGTTAGGGGGCAACTGAGTAGTCTAATGTTGTTCCGGTTTTGGTTCTTGCGAACGTAGACAACGATACGTTGCCGATATTCACTCCCGGGGCATAATAGAACAATATAATTGGGTTTCACTCTTTGTTCGGTTGAATGAGAGAAAGTACTGTTTATAAAGTTATACTGTTTGGGCGCAACTGAGTAGTCTAATGTTGTTCCGGTTTCGGTTCTTGTGAACGTAGACAACGATACGTTGACAATATACACTCTTGGGGCATAATAAAACAATATACTTGGGTTTCACTCTTTGTTCGGTTGAATGAGAAAAAGTACTGTTTCTAGAGTTATACCGTTAGGGCAACCGAGTAGTCTAATGTTGTTCGCTTTTGGTTCTTGCGAACGTAGACAACGATACGCGTCGATATTCACTCCCGGGCATAATAGAACAATATAATTGGGTTTCACTCTTTGTTCGGTTGAATGAGAGAAAGTACTGTTTCTAAAGTTATATTATTAGTGCGCAACTGAGTTGTCTAATGTTGTTCCGATTTTGGTTCTTGTAAACGTAGTCAACGATACGTTGCCAATATACACTCTTGGGGCAAAATAGAACAATATAATTGGGTTTCACTCTTTGTTCGGTTGAATGAGAAAAAGTACTGTTTCTAAGGTTATACCGTTAGGCGAATCGAGTAGTCTAATGTTGTTCCGGTTTTGGTTCTTGTGAACGTAGACAACGATACGTTGCCAATATACACTCTCGGGGCATAATAGAGCAATATAATCGGGTTTCACTCTTTGTTCGGTTGAATGAGAAAAAGTACTGTTTCTAAAGTTATACTGTTAGGGCGCAACTGAGTAGTCTATTGTTGTTCCGAGTTTGGTTCTTGTGAACATTGACAACGATACGTTGCCAATAGACACTCTCGGGGCATAATTGAACAATATATTTAGGTTTTACTCTTTGTTCGGTGGAATGAGAAAAGTACTGCTTTCCAAAGTTATACTGTTAGGGCGCAACGGAGGAGTCTAATGTTGTTCCGATTTTGGTTCTTGTGAACGGTGACATCGATATGTTGCAAATTTACTCTCCCGGGGCATAATAGAACAATATAATTAGGTTTTACTCTTTTTTCGGTGGAATGAGAAAAAGTACTGTTTCCAAAGTTATACTGTTAGGGCGCAACTGAGGAGTCTAATGTTGTTCCGATTTTGGTTCTTGTGAACGGTGACATCGATATGTTGCAAATTTACCCTCCCGGGGCATAATAGAACAATATAATTAGGTTTTACTCTTTGTTCGGTGGAATGAGGAAAAGTACTGTTTCCAAAGTTATGCTGTTAGGGCGCAACTGAGTTGTCTAATGTTGTTCCCGTTTTGGTTCTTGTGAACGTAGTCAACGATACGTTGCCAATATACACTCTCGGGGCATAATAGAACAATATAATTGGGTTTCACTCTTTGTTCGGTTGAATGAGAAAAAGTACTGTTTCTAAAGTTATACTGTTAGGGCGCAACTGAGTAGTCTAATGTTGTTCCGGTTTCGGATCTTGTGAACGTAGACAACGATACGTTGCTAATATACACTCTTGGGGCATAATAAAACAATATAATTGGGTTTCACTCTTTGTTCGGTTGAATGAGAAAAAGTACTGTTTCTAAAGTTATACTGTTAGGCGCAACTGAGTAGTCTTATGTTGTTCCGGTTTTGGTTCTTGTGAACGTATACAACGATACGTTGCAAATATACACTCTCGGGGCATAATAGAACAATATAATTGGGTTTCACTCTTTGTTCGGTTGAATGAGAAAAAGTACTGTTTCTAAAGTTATACTGTTAGGGCGCAATCGAGTAGTCTAATGTTGTTCCTGTTCTTGTGAACGTAGACAACGATACGTTGCCAATATACACTCTCGGGGCATAATAGAACAATATAATTGGGTTTCACTCTTTGTTCGGTTGAATGAGAAAATGTACTGTTTCTAAAGTTATACTGTTAGGGCGCAACTGAGTAGTCTAATGTTGTTCCGAGTTTGGTTCTTGTGAACATAGACAACGATACGTTGCCAATAGACACTCTCGGGGCATAATTGAACAATATATTTAGGTTTTACTCTTTTTCGGTGGAATGAGAAAAAGTACTGTTTCCAAAGTTATACCGTTAGGGCGCAACGAGGAGTCTAATGTTGTTCCGATTTTGGTTCTTGTAAACGGTGACATCGATATGTTGCAAATTTACACTCCGGGCATAATAGAACAATATAATTAGATTTTACTCTTTGTTCGGTTGAATGAGAAAAAGTACTGTTTCTAAAGTTATACTGTTAGGGCGCAACTGAGTAGTCTAATGTTGTTCCGGTTTCGCTTTTTGTGAACGTAGACAACGATACGTTGCCAATATACACTCTCGGGGCATAATAGAACAATATAATTGGGTTTCACTCTTTGTTCGGTTGAACGAGAAAAAGTACTGTTTCTAAAGTTATACTGTTAGGGCGCAACTGAGTAGTCTAATGTTGTTCCGAGTTTGGTTCTTGTGAACATAGACAACGATACGTTGCCAATAGACACTCTCGGGGCATAATAGAACAATATAATTAGGTTTTACTCTTTTTTGGAATAAGAAAAAGTACTGTTTCTAAAGTTATACTGTTAGGGCGCAACTGAGTAGTCTAATGTTGTTCCGATTTTGGTTCTTGTGAACTATGACATCGATATGTTGCAAATTTACACTGGGCATAATAGAACAATATAATTAGGTTTTACTCTTTGTTCGGAATGAGAAAAAGTACTGTTTCCAAAGTTATGCTGTTAGGGCGCAACTGAGTTGTCTAATGTTGTTCCCGTTTTGGTTCTTGTGAATGTAGTCAACGATACGTTGCCAATATACACTCTCGGGGCAAAATAGAACAATATAATTGGGTTTCACTCTTTGTTCGGTTGAATGAGAAAAAGTACTGTTTCTAAAGTTATACTGTTAGGGCGCAACTGAGTAGTCTAATGTAGTTCCGGTTTCGGTTCTTGTGAACGTAGACAACGATACGTTGCCAATATACACTCTTGGGGCATAATAAAACAATATACTTGGGTTTCACTCTTTGTTCGGTTGAATGAGAAAAAGTACTGTTTCTAGAGTTATACCCTTAGGGGGCAACTGAGTAGTCTAATGTTGTTCCGGTTTTGGTTCTTGCGAACGTAGACAACGATACGTTGCCGATATTCACTCCCGGGGCATAATAGAACAATATAATTGGGTTTCACTCTTTGTTCGGTTGAATGAGAGAAAGTACTGTTTATAAAGTTATACTGTTTGGGCGCAACTGAGTAGTCTAATGTTGTTCCGGTTTCTGTTCTTGTGAACGTAGACAACGATACGTTGACAATATACACTCTTGGGGCATAATAAAACAATATACTTGGGTTTCACTCTTTGTTCGGTTGAATGAGAAAAAGTACTGTTTCTAGAGTTATACCGTTAGGGGGCAACTGAGTAGTCTAATGTTGTTCCGGTTTTGGTTCTTGCGAACGTAGACAACGATACGTTGCAAATATACACTCTCGGGGCATAATAGAACAATATAATTGGGTTTCACTCTTTGTTCGGTTGAATGAGAGAAAGTACTGTTTCTAAAGTTATATTATTAGTGCGCAACTGAGTTGTCTAATGTTGTTCCGATTTTGGTTCTTGTAAACGTAGTGAACGATACGTTGCCAATATACACTCTTGGGGCAAAATAGAACAATATAATTGGGTTTCACTCTTTGTTCGGTTGAATGAGAAAAAGTACTGTTTCAAAAGTTATACTGTTAGGGCGCAACTGAGTAGTCTAATGTTGTTCCGGTTTCGGTTCTTGTGAACGTATACAACGATACGTTGCAAATATACACTCTCGGGGCATAATAGAACAATATAATTGGGTTTCACTCTTTGTTCGGTTGAATGAGAAAAAGTACTGTTTCTAAAGTTATACTGTTAGGGCGCAACTGAGTAGTCTATTGTTGTTCCGCGTTTGGTTCTTGTGAACATTGACAACGATACGTTGCCAATAGACACTCTCGGGGCATAATTGAACAATATATTTAGGTTTTACTCTTTGTTCGGTGGAATGAGAAAAAGTACTGTTTCCAAAGTTATATTGTTAGGGCGCAACGGAGGAGTCTAATGTTGTTGCTTTGGTTCTTGTGGACGGTGACATCGATTTGTTGCAAATTTACTCTCCCTGGGCATAATAGAACAATATAATTAGGTTTTACTCTTTGTTCGGTGGAATCAGAAAAAGTACTGTTTCCAAAGTTATGCTGTTAGGGCGCAACTGAGTTGTCTAATGTTGTTCCCGTTTTGGTTCTTGTGAATGTAGTCAACGATACGTTGCCAATATACACTCTCCGGGCAAAATAGAACAATATAATTGGGTTTCACTCTTTGTTCGGTTGAATGAGAAAAAGTACTGTTTCTAAAGTTATACTGTTAGGGCACAACTGAGTAGTCTAATGTTGTTCCGGTTTTGGTTCTTGTGAACGTAGACAACGATACGTTGCCAATATACACTCTTGGGGCATAATAAAACAATATACTTGGGTTTCACTCTTTGTTCTTGAATGAGAAAAAGTCGTTTCTAGAGTTATACCCTTAGTGGGCAACTGAGTAGTCTAATGTTGTTCCGATTTTGGTTCTTGTGAACGTAGACAACGATACGTTGCCGATATTCACTCCCGGGGCATAATAGAACAATATAATTGGGTTTCACTCTTTGTTCGGTTGAATGAGAGAAAGTACTGTTTATAAAGTTATACTGTTTGGGCGCAACTGAGTAGTCTAATGTTGTTCCGGTTTTGGTTCTTGTGAACGTAGACAACGATACGTTGCCAATATACACTCTCGGGGCATAATAGAACAATATAATTAGGTTTCACTCTTTGTTCGGTGGAATGAGAAAAAGTACTGTTTCTAAAGTTATACTGTTAGGGCGCAACTGAGTAGTCTTATGTTGTTCCGGTTTTGGTTCTTGCGAACGTAGACAACGATACGTTGCCGATATTCACTCCCGGGGCATAATAGAACAATATAATTGGGTTTCACTCTTTGTTCGGTTGAATGAGAGAAAGTACTGTTTCTAAAGTTATATTATTAGTGCGCAACTGAGTTGTCTAATGTTGTTCCGATTTTGGTTCTTGTAAACGTAGTGAACGATACGTTGCCAATATACACTCTTGGGGCAAAATAGAACAATATAATTGGGTTTCACTCTTTGTTCGGTTGAATGAGAAAAAGTACTGTTTCAAAAGTTATACTGTTAGGGCGCAACTGAGTAGTCTAATGTTGTTCCGGTTTTGGTTCTTGTGAACGTATACAACGATACGTTGCAAATATACACTCTCGGGGCATAATAGAACAATATAATTGGGTTTCACTCTTTGTTCGGTTGAATGAGAAAAAGTACTGTTTCTAAAGTTATACTGTTAGGGCGCAACTGAGTAGTCTATTGTTGTTCCGAGTTTGGTTCTTGTGAACATTGACAACGATACGTTGCCAATAGACACTCTCGGGGCATAATTGAACAATATATTTAGGTTTTACTCTTTGTTCGGTGGAATGAGAAAAACTACTGTTTCCAAAGTTATATTGTTAGGGCGCAACGGAGGAGTCTAATGTTGTTCCGGTTTTGGTTCTTGTGAACGGTGACATCGATATGTTGCAAATTTACTCTCCCGGGGCATAATAGAACAATATAATTAGGTTTTACTCTTTGTTCGGTGGAATGAGAAAAAGTACTGTTTCCAAAGTTATACTGTTAGGGCGCAACGGAGGAGTCTAATGTTGTTCCGATTTTGGTTTTTGTAAACGGTGACATCGATATGTTACAAATTTACACTCCTGGGGCATAATAGAACAATATAATTAGGTTTTACTCTTTGTTCGGTGGAATGAGGAAAAGTACTGTTTCCAAAGTTATGCTGTTAGGGCGCAACTGAGTTGTCTAATGTTGTTCCCGTTTTGGTTCTTGTGAACGTAGTCAACGATACGTTGCCAATATACACTCTCGGGGCAAAATAGAACAATATAATTGGGTTTCACTCTTTGTTCGGTTGAATGAGAAAAATCTTGTTTCTAAAGTTATCTTTGTTAGGCGCAAGTTGAGTAGTCTAATGTTGTTCGGTTTCGGTTCTTGTGAACGTAGACAACGATACGTTGCCAATATACACTCTTGGGGCATAATAAAACAATATAATTGGGTTTCACTCTTTGTTCGGTTGAATGAGAAAAATCTTGTTTCTAGAGTTATACAGTTAGGGCGCAGTAGTCTAATGTTGTTCGGTTTTGGTTCTTGCGAACGTGAACAACGATACGTTGCCGATATTCACTCCTGGGCATAATAGAACAATATAATTGGGTTTCACTCTTTGTTCGGTTGAATGAGAGAAAATCTTGTTTCTAAAGTTATATTATTAGTGCGCAGAGTTGTCTAATGTTGTTCCGATTTTGGTTCTTGTGAACGTAGTCAACGATACGTTGCCAATATACACTCTTGGGGCAAAATAGAACAATATAATTGGGTTTCACTCTTTGTTCGGTTGAATGAGAAAAATCTTTGTTTCTAAAGTTATCTTTGTTAGGGCGCAGTAGTCTAATGTTGATCCGGTTTCGGTTCTTGTGAACGTATACAACGATACGTTGCAAATATACACTCTCGGGGCATAATAGAACAATATAATTGGGTTTCACTCTTTGTTCGGTTGAATGAGAAAAATCTTGCTTCTAAAGTTATCTTGTTAGGCGCAATGAGTAGTCTAATGTTGTTCGGTTTCGGTTCTGGTGAACGTATACAACGATACGTTGCAAATATACACTCTCGGGGCATAATAGAACAATATAATTGGGTTTCACTCTTTGTTCGGTTGAATGAGAAAAATACTGTTTCTAAAGTTATCTTGTTAGGCGCAAGCGAGTAGTCTAATGTTGTTCGAGTTTGGTTCTTGTGAACATAGACAACGATACGTTGCCAATAGACACTCTCGGGGCATAATTGAACAATATATTTAGGTTTTACTCTTTTTCGGTGGAATGAGAAAAATCTTGTTTCCAAAGTTATACTGTTAGGGCGCAACGGAGGAGTCTAATGTTGTTCCGATTTTGGTTCTTGTGAACGGTGACATCGATATGTTGCAAATTTACACTCCCGGGGCATAATAGAACAATATAATTAGGTTTTACTCTTTGTTCGGTGGAATGAGAAAAAATACTGTTTCCAAAGTTATCTTTGTTAGGCGCAAGAGTTGTCTAATGTTGTTCCGTTTTGGTTCTTGTGAATGTAGTCAACGATACGTTGCCAATATACACTCTCGGGGCAAAATAGAACAATATAATTGGGTTTCACTCTTTGTTCGGTTGAATGAGAAAAATCTTTGTTTCTAAAGTTATACTGTTAGGGCGCAACTGAGTAGTCTAATGTTGTTCCGGTTTCGGTTCTTGTGAACGTAGACAACGATACGTTGCCAATATACACACTTGGGGCATAATAAAACAATATAATTGGGTTTCACTCTTTGTTCGGTTGAATGAGAAAAAGTACTGTTTCTAGAGTTATACCCTTAGGGGGCAACTGCGTAGTCTAATGTTGTTCGGTTTTGGTTCTTGCGAACGTAGACAACGATACGTTGCCGATATTCACTCCGGGGCATAATAGAACAATATAATTGGGTTTCACTCTTTGTTCGGTTGAATGAGAGAAATCTTGTTTATAAAGTTATCTTGTTTGGGCGCAAGCGAGTAGTCTAATGTTGTTCCGGTTTCGGTTCTTGTGAACGTAGACAACGATACGTTGCCAATATACACTCTTGGGGCATAATAAAACAATATAATTGGGTTTCACTCTTTGTGCGGTTGAATGAGAAAAAGTACTGTTTCTAAAGTTATACTGTTAGGGCGCAACTGAGTAGTCTAATGTTGTTCCGGTTTTGGTTCTTGTGAACGTAGACAACGATACGTTGCGATATTCACTCCACAGGCATAATAGAACAATATAATTGGGTTTCACTCTTTGTTCGGTTGAATGAGAGAAATCTTGTTTCTAAAGTTATATTATTAGTGCGCAGCGAGTTGTCTAATGTTGTTCGATTTTGGTTCTTGTAAACGTAGTCAACGATACGTTGCCAATATACACTCTTGGGGCAAAATAGAACAATATAATTGGGTTTCACTCTTTGTTCGGTTGAATGAGAAAAATCTTGTTTCTAAAGTTATCTTGTTAGGGCGCAAGCGAGTAGTCTAATGTTGTTCGGTTTCGGTTCTTGTGAACGTATACAACGATACGTTGCAAATATACACTCTCGGGGCATAATAGAACAATATAATTGGGTTTCACTCTTTGTTCGGTTGAATGAGAAAAATCTTGTTTCTAAAGTTATCTTGTTAGGCGCAAGGAGTAGTCTATTGTTGTTCGAGTTTGGTTCTTGTGAACATTGACAACGATACGTTGCCAATAGACACTCTCGGGGCATAATTGAACAATATATTTAGGTTTTACTCTTTGTTCGGTGGAATGAGAAGAAGTACTGTTTCCAAAGTTATACTGTTAGGGCGCAACGGAGTTGTCTAATGTTATTCGGTTTTGGTTCTTGTGAACGGTGACATCGATATGTTGCAAATTTACTCTCCCGGGGCATAATAGAACAATATAATTAGGTTTTACTCTTTTTTCGGTGGAATGAGAAAAAGTACTGTTTCCAAAGTTATACTGTTAGGGCGCAACGGAGGAGTCTAATGTTGTTCCGATTTTGGTTCTTGTAAACGGTGACATCGATATGTTGCAAATTTACACTCCCGGGCATAATAGAACAATATAATTAGGTTTCACTCTTTGTTCGGTGGAATGAGGAAAATCTTGTTTCCAAAGTTATCTTTGTTAGGCGCAGAGTTGTCTAATGTTGTTCCGATTTTGGTTCTTGTGAACGTAGTCAACGATACGTTGCCAATATACACTCTCGGGGCAAAATAGAACAATATAATTGGGTTTCACTCTTTGTTCGGTTGAATGAGAAAAAAAATCTTGTTTCTAAAGTTATACTTGTTAGGCGCAAGCGAGTAGTCTTATGTTGTTCCAGTTTTGGATCTTGTGAACGTAGACAACGATACGTTGCTAATATACACTCTCGGGGCATAATAGAACAATATAATTGGGTTTTACTCTTTGTTCGGTTGAATGAGAAAAAGTACTGTTTCTAGAGTTATATTGTTAGGGCGCAACTGAGTAGTCTAATGTTGTTCCGGTTTTGGTTCTTGTGAACGTAGACAACGATACCTTGCCAATATACACTCTCGGGGCATAATAGAACAATATAATTGGGTTTCACTCTTTGTTCGGTTGAATGAGAAAAAGTACTGTTTCTAAAGTTATATTATTAGTGCGCAAGCGAGTTGTCTAATGTTGTTCGATTTTGGTTCTTGTGAACGTAGTCAACGATACGTTGCCAATATACACTCTTGGGGCAAAATAGAACAATATAATTGGGTTTCACTCTTTGTTCGGTTGAATGAGAAAAATCTTGTTTCTAAAGTTATCTTTGTTAGGCGCAAGAGTAGTCTAATGTTGTTCGGTTTCGGTTCTTGTGAACGTATACAACGATACGTTGCAAATAGACACTCTCGGGGCATAATAGAACAATATAATTGGGTTTCACTCTTTGTTCGGTTGAATGAGAAAAAGTACTGTTTCTAAAGTTATACTGTTAGGGCGCAACTGAGTAGTATAATGTTGATCTGGTTTCGGTTCTTGTGAACGTATACAACGATACGTTGCAAATATACACTCTCGGGGCATAATAGAACAATCTAATTGGGTTTCACTCTTTGTTCGGTTGAATGAGAAAAATCTTGTTTCTAAAGTTATCTTTGTTAGGCGCAAGAGTAGTCTAATGTTGTTAGAGTTTGGTTCTTGTGAACATAGACAACGATACGTTGCCAATAGACACTCTCGGGGCATAATTGAACAATATATTTAGGTTTTACTCTTTTTCGGTGGAATGAGAAAAATCTTTGTTTCCAAAGTTATACTGTTAGGGCGCAACGGATGAGGCTAATGTTGTCCCGGTTTTGGTCCTTGTGCACGGTGACATCGATATGTTGCACATTTACACTCCCGGGGAGTACTAGAACAATATAATTAGGTTTTACTCTTTGTTCGGTGGAATGAGGAAAAGTACTGTTTCCAAAGTTATGCTGTTAGGGCGCAACTGAGTAGTCTAATGTTGTTCCGGTTTCGGTTCTTGTGAACGTATACAACGATACGTTGCAAATATACACTCTCGGGGCAAAATAGAACAATATAATTGGGTTTCACTCTTTGTTCGGTTGAATGAGAAAAATCTTGCTTCTAAAGTTATCTTTGTTAGGCGCAATGAGTAGTCTAATGTTGTTCGAGTTTGGTTCTTGTGAACATAGACAACGATACGTTGCCAATAGACACTCTCGGGGCATAATTGAACAATATATTTAGGTTTACTCTTTTTCGGTGGAATAAGAAAAATCTTGTTTCAAAGTTATCTTGTTAGGGCGCAACGGAGGAGTCTAATGTTGTTCCGATTTTGGTTCTTGTGAACGGTGACATCGATATGTTGCAAATTTACACTCCCGGGGCATAATAGAACAATATAATTAGGTTTTACTCTTTGTTCGGTGGAATGAGAAAAAGTACTGTTTCCAAAGTTATGCTGTTAGGGCGCAACTGAGTTGTCTAATGTTGTTCCCGTTTTGGTTCTTGTGAATGTAGTCAACGATACGTTGCCAATATACACTCTCGGGGCAAAATAGAACAATATAATTGGGTTTCACTCTTTGTTCGGTTGAATGAGAAAAATCTTGTTTCTAAAGTTATCTTGTTAGGCGCAAGAGTAGTCTAATGTTGTTCCGGTTTCGGTTCTTGTGAACGTAGACAACGATACGTTGCCAATATACACTCTTGGGGCATAATAAAACAATATACTTGGGTTTCACTCTTTGTTCGGTTGAATGAGAAAAATCTTGTTTCTAGAGTTATACCCATAGGGGGCAAGCGAGTAGTCTAATGTTGTTCGGTTTTGGTTCTTGCGACGTAGACAACGATACGTTGCGATATTCACTCGGGGCATAATAGAACAATATAATTGGGTTTCACTCTTTGTTCGGTTGAATGAGAGAAAATCTTGTTTATAAAGTTATCTTGTTTGGCGCAGCGAGTAGTCTAATGTTGTACCGGTTTGTTCTTGTGAACGTAGACAACGATACGTTGCCAATATACACTCTCGGGGCATAATAGAACAATATAATTGGGTTTCACTCTTTGTTCGGTTGAATGAGAAAAATCTTGTTTCTAGAGTTATACGTTGGGGGAGCAAGTGAGTAGTCTAATGTTGTTCGGTTTTGGTTCTTGCGAACGTAGACAACGATACGTTGCCGATATTCACTCCACAGGCATAATAGAACAATATAATTGGGTTTCACTCTTTGTTCGGTTGAATGAGAGAAAATCTTGTTTCTAAAGTTATATTATTAGTGCGCAATGAGTTGTCTAATGTTGTTCGATTTTGGTTCTTGTAAACGTAGTGAACGATACGTTGCCAATATACACTCTTGGGGCAAAATAGAACAATATAATTGGGTTTCACTCTTTGTTCGGTTGAATGAGAAAAAGTACTGTTTCTAAAGTTATACTGTTAGGGCGCAACTGAGTAGTCTAATGTTGTTCCGGTTTCGGTTCTTGTGAACGTATACAACGATACGTTGCAAATATACACTCTCGGGGCATAATAGAACAATATAATTGGGTTTCACTCTTTGTTCGGTTGAATGAGAAAAAGTACTGTTTCTAAAGTTATGCTGTTAGGCGCAAGAGTAGTCTATTGTTGTTAGAGTTTGGTTCTTGTGAACATTGACAACGATACGTTGCCAATAGACACTCTCGGGGCATAATTGAACAATATATTTAGGTTTTACTCTTTGTTCGGTGGAATGAGAAAAAGTACTGTTTCCAAAGTTATACTGTTAGGGCGCAACGGAGGAGTCTAATGTTGTTGGTTTTGGTTCTTGTGAACGGTGACATCGATATGTTGCCAATATACACTCTCGGGGCATAATAGAACAATATAATTGGGTTTCACTCTTTGTTCGGTTGAATGAGAAAAAGTACTGTTTCCAAAGTTATACTGTTAGGGCGCAACGGAGGAGTCTAATGTTGTTCCGATTTTGGTTTTTGTAAACGGTGACATCGATATGTTACAAATTTACACTCCTGGGGCATAATAGAACAATATAATTAGGTTTTACTCTTTGTTCGGTGGAATGAGGAAAATCTTGTTTCCAAAGTTATCTTTGTTAGGCGCAAGCGAGTTGTCTAATGTTGTTCCCGTTTTGGTTCTTGTGAACGTAGTCAACGATACGTTGCCAATATACACTCTCGGGGCAAAATAGAACAATATAATTGGGTTTCACTCTTTGTTCGGTTGAATGAGAAAAATCTTGTTTCTAAAGTTATCTTGTTAGGCGCAAGCGAGTAGTCTAATGTTGTTCGGTTTTGGTTCTTGTGAACGTAGACAACGATACGTTGCCAATATACACTCTTGGGGCATAATAAAACAATATAATTGGGTTTCACTCTTTGTTCGGTTGAATGAGAAAAAGTACTGTTTCTAGAGTTATACATTAGGCGCAAGCGAGTAGTCTAATGTTGTTCGGTTTTGGTTCTTGCGAACGTAGACAACGATACGTTGCCGATATTCACTCCACAGGCATAATAGAACAATATAATTGGGTTTCACTCTTTGTTCGGTTGAATGAGAAAATCTTGTTTCTAAAGTTATATTATTAGTGCGCAAGAGTTGTCTAATGTTGTTCCGATTTTGGTTCTTGTGAACGTAGTCAACGATACGTTGCCAATATACACTCTTGGGGCAAAATAGAACAATATAATTGGGTTTCACTCTTTGTTCGGTTGAATGAGAAAAATCTTTGTTTCTAAAGTTATCTTTGTTAGGGCGCAAGCGAGTAGTCTAATGTTGTTCGGTTTCGGTTCTTGTGAACGTATACAACGATACGTTGCAAATATACACTCTCGGGGCATAATAGAACAATATAATTGGGTTTCACTCTTTGTTCGGTTGAATGAGAAAAATCGCTTCTAAAGTTATCTTGTTAGGCGCAAATGAGTAGTCTAATGTTGTTCCGGTTTCGGTTCTTGTGAACGTATACAACGATACGTTGCAAATATACACTCTCGGGGCATAATAGAACAATATAATTGGGTTTCACTCTTTGTTCTGTTGAATGAGAAAAAGTACTGTTTCTAAAGTTATACTGTTAGGGCGCAACTGAGTAGTCTAATGTTGTTCCGGTTTTGGTTCTTGTGAACGTAGATAACGATACGTTGCCAATAGACACTCTCGGGGCATAATAGAACAATATATTTAGGTTTTACTCTTTTTCGGTGGAATGAGAAAAATCTTGTTTCCAAAGTTATACTGTTAGGGCGCAACGGAGGAGTCTAATGTTGTTCCGATTTTGGTTCTTGTGAACGGTGACATCGATATGTTGCAAATTTACACTCCAGGGGCATAATAGAACAATATAATTAGGTTTTACTCTTTGTTCGGTGGAATGAGAAAAATCTTGTTTCCAAAGTTATCTTTGTTAGGCTCAACTGAGTTGTCTAATGTTGTTCCCGTTTTGGTTCTTGTGAATGTAGTCAACGATACGTTGCCAATATACACTCTCGGGGCAAAATAGAACAATATAATTGGGTTTCACTCTTTGTTCGGTTGAATGAGAAAAAGTACTGTTTCTAAAGTTATCTTTGTTAGGGCGCAATGAGTAGTCTAATGTTGTTCGGTTTCGGTTCTTGTGAACGTAGACAACGATACGTTGCCAATATACACTCTTGGGGCATAATAAAACAATATACTTGGGTTTCACTCTTTGTTCGGTTGAATGAGAAAAAATCTTGTTTCTAGAGTTATACCCTTGAGGGCAATGAGTAGTCTAATGTTGTTCGGTTTTGGTTCTTGCGAACGTGAACAACGATACGTTGCCGATATTCACTCTAGGGGCATAATAGAACAATATAATTGGGTTTCACTCTTTGTTCGGTTGAATGAGAGAAATCTTGTTTATAAAGTTATCTTGTTTGGGCGCAACTGAGTAGTCTAATGTTGTTCCGGTTTCGGTTCTTGTGAACGTAGACAACGATACGTTGACAATATACACTCTTGGGGCATAATAAAACAATATACTTGGGTTTCACTCTTTGTTCGGTTGAATGAGAAAAAGTACTGTTTCTAGAGTTATAACGTTAGGGGGCAATGAGTAGTCTAATGTTGTTCGGTTTTGGTTCTTGCGAACGTAGACAACGATACGTTGCCGATATTCACTCCACAGGCATAATAGAACAATATAATTGGGTTTCACTCTTTGTTCGGTTGAATGAGAGAAAATCTTGTTTCTAAAGTTATATTATTAGTGCGCAATGAGTTGTCTAATGTTGTTCGATTTTGGTTCTTGTGAACGTAGTCAACGATACGTTGCCAATATACACTCTTGGGGCAAAATAGAACAATATAATTGGGTTTCACTCTTTGTTCGGTTGAATGAGAAAAATCTTGTTTCTAAAGTTATCTTTGTTAGGCGCAACTGAGTAGTCTAATGTTGTTCCGGTTTCGGTTCTTGTGAACGTATACAACGATACGTTGCAAATATACACTCTCGGGGCATAATAGAACAATATAATTGGGTTTCACTCTTTGTTCGGTTGAATGAGAAAAATCTTGTTTCTAAAGTTATCTTTGTTAGGGCGCAAGGAGTAGTCTATTGTTGTTCCGAGTTTGGTTCTTGTGAACATTGACAACGATACGTTGCCAATAGACACTCTCGGGGCATAATTGAACAATATATTTAGGTTTTACTCTTTGTTCGGTGGAATGAGAAAAAGTACTGTTTCCAAAGTTATATTGTTAGGGCGCAACGGAGGAGTCTAATGTTGTTCGGTTTTGGTTCTTGTGAACGGTGACATCGATATGTTGCAAATTTACTCTCCGGGGCATAATAGAACAATATAATTAGGTTTTACTCTTTTTCGGTGGAATGAGAAAAAATCTTGTTTCCAAAGTTATACTGTTAGGGCGCAACGGAGAAGTCTAATGTTGTTCCGATTTTGGTTCTTGTAAACGGTGACATCGATATGTTGCAAATTTACACTCCCGGGGCATAATAGAACAATATAATTAGGTTTTACTCTTTGTTCGGTGGAATGAGGAAAATCTTGTTTCCAAAGTTATCTTTGTTAGGGCGCAAGCGAGTTGTCTAATGTTGTTCCGTTTTGGTTCTTGTGAACGTAGTCAACGATACGTTGCCAATATACACTCTCGGGGCAAAGAGAACAATATAATTGGGTTTCACTCTTTGTTCGGTTGAATGAGAAAAATCTTTGTTTCTAAAGTTATACTGTTAGGGCGCAACTGAGTAGTCTAATGTTGTTCCGGTTTCGGTTCTTGTGAACGTAGACAACGATACGTTGCCAATATACACTCTTGGGGCATAATAAAACAATATAATTGGGTTTCACTCTTTGTTCGGTTGAATGAGAAAAAGTACTGTTTCTAGAGTTATACGTTAGGCGCGAGTAGTCTAATGTTGTTCGGTTTTGGTTCTTGCGAACGTAGACAACGATACGTTGCCAATATTCACTCCCTGGGCATAATAGAACAATATAATTGGGTTTCACTCTTTGTTCGGTTGAATGAGAGAAAGTACTGTTTCTAAAGTTATATTATTAGTGCGCAACTGAGTTGTCTAATGTTGTTCCGATTTTGGTTCTTGTGAACGTAGTCAACGATACGTTGCCAATATACACTCTTGGGGCAAAATAGAACAATATAATTGGGTTTCACTCTTTGTTCGGTTGAATGAGAAAAAGTACTGTTTCTAAAGTTATCTTGTTAGGCGCAAGCGAGTAGTCTAATGTTGTTACGGTTTCTGTACTGGTAAACGTATAAAACGATAAGTTGCAAATATACACTATCGGGGCATAATAGAACAATATAATTGGGTTTCACTCTTTGTTCGGTTGAATGAGAAAGAAATCTTGCTTCTAAAGTTATCTTTGTTAGGGCGCAAGAGTAGTCTAATGTTGTTCCGGTTTCGGTTCTTGTGAACGTATACAACGATACGTTGCAAATATACACTCTCGGGGCATAATAGAACAATATAATTGGGTTTCACTCTTTGTTCGGTTGAATGAGAAAAAGTACTGTTTCTAAAGTTATACTGTTATGGCGCAACTGAGTAGTCTAATGTTGTTCCGAGTTTTGTTCTTGTGAACATAGACAACGATACGTTGCCAATAGACACTCTCGGGGCATAATTGAACAATATATTTAGGTTTTACTCTTTTTTCGGTGGAATGAGAAAAATCTTTTTCCAAAGTTATCTTTGTTAGGGCGCAACGGAGGAGTCTAATGTTGTTCGATTTTGGTTCTTGTGAACGGTGACATCGATATGTTGCAAATTTACACTCCGGGGCATAATAGAACAATATAATTAGGTTTTACTCTTTGTTCGGTGGAATGAGAAAAATCTTTGTTTCCAAAGTTATCTTTGTTAGGCGCAGGCGGAGTTGTCTCTTGTTGTTCCCGTTTTGGTTCTTGTGAATGTAGTCAACGATACGTTGCCAATATACACTCTCGGGGCAAAATAGAACAATATAATTGGGTTTCACTCTTTGTTCGGTTGAATGAGAAAAAGTACTGTTTCTAAAGTTATACTGTTAGGGCGCAACTGAGTAGTCTAATGTTGTTCCGGTTTCGGTTCTTGTGAACGTAGACAACGATAGGTTGCCAATATACACTCTTGGGGCATAATAAAACAATATACTTGGGTTTCACTCTTTGTTCGGTTGAAAGAGAAAAAGTACTGTTTCTAGAGTTATACCCTTAGGGGGCAACTGAGTAGTCTAATGTTGTTCCGGTTTTGGTTCTTGCGAACGTAGACAACGATACGTTGCCGATATTCACTCCCGGGGCATAATAGAACAATATAATTGGGTTTCACTCTTTGTTCGGTTGAATGAGAGAAAGTACTGTTTCTAAAGTTATATTATAAGTGCGCAACTGAGTTGTCTAATGTTGTTCCGATTTTGGTTCTTATGAACGTAGTCAACGATACGTTGCCAATATACACTCTTGGGGCAAAATAGAACAATATAATTGGGTTTCACTCTTTGTTCGGTTGAATGAGAAAAAGTACTGTTTCTAAAGTTATACTGTTAGGGCGCAACTGAGTAGTCTAATGTTGTTCCGGTTTCGGTTCTTGTGAACGTATACAACGATACGTTGCAAATATACACTCCCGGGGCATAATAGAACAATATAATTGGGTTTCACTCTTTGTTCGGTTGAATGAGAAAAAGTACTGTTTCTAAAGTTATACTGTTAGGGCGCAACTGAGTAGTCTAATGTTGTTCCGGTTTCGGTTCTTGTGAACGTATACAACGATACGTTGCAAATATACACTCTCGGGGCATAATAGAACAATATAATTGGGTTTCACTCTTTGTTCGGTTGAATGAGATAAAGTACTGTTTATAAAGTTATCTTTGTTAGGCGCAAGAGTAGTCTATTGTTGTTCGAGTTTGGTTCTTGTGAACATTGACAACGATACGTTGCCAATAGACACTCTCGGGGCATAATTGAACAATATATTTAGGTTTTACTCTTTGTTCGGTGGAATGAGAAAAAGTACTGTTTCCAAAGTTATATTGTTAGGGCGCAACGGAGGAGTCTAATGTTGTTCTGGTTTTGGTTCTTGTGAACGGTGACATCGATATGTTGCAAATTTACTCTCCGGGGCATAATAGAACAATATAATTAGGTTTTACTCTTTTTCGGTGGAATGAGAAAAATCTTGTTTCCAAAGTTATACTGTTAGGGCGCAACGGAGGAGTCTAATGTTGTTCCGATTTTGGTTCTTGTAAACGGTGACATCGATATGTTGCAAATTTACACTCCCGGGGCATAATAGAACAATATAATTAGGTTTTACTCTTTGTTCGGAGGAATGAGGAAAAGTCCTGTTTCCAAAGTTATGCTGTTAGGGCGCAACTGAGTTGTCTAATGTTGTTCCCGTTTTGGTTCTTGTGAACGTAGTCAACGATACGTTGCCAATATACACTCTCGGGGCAAAATAGAACAATATAATTGGGTTTCACTCTTTGTTCGGTTGAATGAGAAAAAGTACTGTTTCTAAAGTTATACAGTTAGGGCGCAACTGAGTAGTCTAATGTTGTTCGGGTTTCGGTTCTTGTGAACGTAGACAACGATACGTTGCCAATATACACTCTTGGGGTATAATAAAACAATATAATTGGGTTTCACTCTTTGTTCGGTTGAATGAGAGAAAAATCTGTTTCTAGAGTTATACGTTAGGCGCAACTGAGTGGTCTAATGTTGTTCCGGTTTTGGTTCTTGTGAACGTAGACAACGATACGTTGCCAATATTCACTCTCAGGGCATAATAGAACAATATAATTGGGTTTCACTCTTTGTTCGGTTGAATGAGAGAAAGTACTGTTTCTAAAGTTATATTATTAGTGCGCAACTGAGTTGTCTAATGTTGTTCGATTTTGGTTCTTGTGAACGTAGTCAACGATACGGTGCCAATATACACTCTTGGGGCAAAATAGAACAATATAATTGGGTTTCACTCTTTGTTCGGTTGAATGAGAAAAATCTTTATTTCTAAAGTTATCTTTGTTAGGACGCAACTGAGTAGTCTAATTTTGTTCCGGTTTCGGTTCTTGTGAACGTATACAACGATACGTTGCAAATATACACTCTCGGGGCATAATAGAACAATATAATTGGGTTTCACTCTTTGTTCGGTTGAATGAGAAAAATCGCTTCTAAAGTTATCTTTGTTAGGACGCCTGAGTAGTCTAATGTTGTTCCGGTTTTGGTTCTTGTGAACGTAGACAACGATACGTTGCAAATATACACCCTCGGGGCATAATAGAACAATATAATTGGGTTTCACTCTTTGTTCGGTTGAATGAGAAAAAGTACTGTTTCTAAAGTTATCTTTGTTAGGCGCAGCGAGTAGTCTAATGTTGTTAGTTTGGTTCTTGTGAACATAGACAACGATACGTTGCCAATAGACACTCTCGGGGCATAATTGAACAATATATTTAGGTTTTACTCTTTTTCGGTGGAATGAGAAAAATCTTGTTTCCAAAGTTATCTTGTTAGGGCGCAACGGAGGAGTCTAATGTTGTTCGATTTTGGTTCTTGTGAACGGTGACATCGATATGTTGCAAATTTACACTCCGGGGCATAATAGAACAATATAATTAGGTTTACTCTTTGTTCGGTGGAATGAGAAAAATCTTGTTTCCAAAGTTATCTTTGTTAGGCGCAAGCGAGTTGTCTAATGTTGTTCCCGTTTTGGTTCTTGTGAATGTAGTCAACGATACGTTGCCAATATACACTCTCGGGGCAAAATAGAACAATATAATTGGGTTTCACTCTTTGTTCGGTTGAATGAGAAAAATCTTGTTTCTAAAGTTATCTTTGTTAGGCGCAAGCGAGTAGTCTAATGTTGTTCCGGTTTCGGTTCTTGTGAACGTAGACAACGATACGTTGCCAATATACACTCTTGGGGCATAATAAAACAATATACTCGGGTTTCACTCTTTGTTCGGTTGAATGAGAAAAAGTAGTGTTTCTAGAGTTATACTGTTAGGGCGCAACTGAGTAGTCTAATGTTGTGACGGTTTTGGTACTTGCGAACGTAGACAACGATACGTTGCGATATTCACTCCCGAGGCATAATAGAACAATATAATTGGGTTTCACTCTTTGTTCGGTTGAATGAGAAAAAGTACTGTTTCTAAAGTTATACTGTTTGGGCGCAACTGAGTAGTCTAATGTTGTTCCGGTTTCGGTTCTTGTGAACGTAGACAACGATACGTTGACAATATACACTCTTGGGGCATAATAAAACAATATACTTGGGTTTCACTCTTTGTTCGGTTGAATGAGAAAAAGTACTGTTTCTAGAGTTATACTGTTAGGGAGCATGAGTAGTCTAATGTTGTTCGGTTTTGGTTCTTGCGAACGTAGACAACGATACGTTGCCGATATTCACTCCTGGGCATAATAGAACAATATAATTGGGTTTCACTCTTTGTTCGGTTGAATGAGAAAATCTTGTTTCTAAAGTTATATTATTAGTGCGCAACAGAGTTGTCTAATGTTGTTCCGATTTTGGTTCCTGTGAACGTAGTCAACGATACGTTGCCAATATACACTCTTGGGGCAAAATAGAACAATATAATTGGGTTTCACTCTTTGTTCGGTTGAATGAGAAAAATCTTGTTTCTAAAGTTATCTTTGTTAGGCGCAAGCGAGTAGTCTAATGTTGTTCGGTTTCGGTTCTTGTGAACGTATACAACGATACGTTGCAAATATACACTCTCGGGGCATAATAGAACAATATAATTGGGTTTCACTCTTTGTTCGGTTGAATGAGAAAAAGTACTGTTTCTAAAGTTATCTTTGTTAGGGCGCAAGCGAGTAGTCTAATGTTGTTCCGGTTTTGGTTCTTGTGAACGTAGACAACGATACGTTGCCAATAGACACTCTCGGGGCATAATTGAACAATATATTTAGGTTTTACTCTTTGTTCGGTGGAATGAGAAAAAGTACTGTTTCCAAAGTTATATTGTTAGGGCGCAACGGAGGAGTCTAATGTTGGTTCGATTTTGGTTCTTGTGAACGTTGGCATGGATACGTTGCGAATATACACTCTCGGGGCATAATAGAACAATATAATTAGGTTTTACTCTTTGTTCGATTGAATGAGAAAAATCTTGTTTCCAAAGTTATCTTTGTTAGGGCGCAACGGAGGAGTCTAATGTTGTTCGATTTTGGTTCTTGTAAACGGTGACATCGATATGTTGCAAATTTACACTCCGGGGCATAATAGAACAATATAATTAGGTTTTACTCTTTGTTCGGTGGAATGAGGAAGAAATCTTGTTTCCAAAGTTATCTTTGTTAGGCGCAGAGTTGTCTAATGTTGTTCCCGTTTTGGTTCTTGTGAATGTATTCAACGATACGTTGCCAATATACACTCTCGGGGCAAAATAGAACAATATAATTGGGTTTCACTCTTTGTTCGGTTGAATGAGAAAAAGTACTGTTTCTAAAGTTATCTTTGTTAGGCGCAAGCGAGTAGTCTAATGTTGTTCCGGTTTCGGTTCTTGTGAACGTGGACAACGATACGTTGCCAATATACACTCTTGGGGCATAGTAGAACAGTATAATTGGGTTTCACTCTTTGTTCGGTTGAATGAGAAAAATCTTTGTTTCTAGAGTTATACTGGTTAGGCGCAAGCGAGTAGTCTAATGTTGTTCGGTTTTGGTTCTTGCGAACGTAGACAACGATACGTTGCCGATATTCACTCCAGGCATAATAGAACAATATAATTGGGTTTCACTCTTTGTTCGGTTGAATGAGAAAAAGTACTGTTTCTAAAGTTATACTGTTAGGGCGCAACTGAGTAGTCTAATGTTGTTCGATTTTGGTTCTTGTGAACGTAGTCAACGATACGTTGCCAATATACACTCTTGGGGCAAAATAGAACAATATAATTGGGTTTCACTCTTTGTTCGGTTGAATGAGAAAAAGTACTGTTTCTAAAGTTATACTGTTAGGGCGCAACTGAGTAATCTAATGTTGTTCCGGTTTTGGTTCTTGTGAACGTAGACAACGATACGTTGCCAATATACACTCTCGGGGCATAATAGAACAATATAATTGGGTTTCACTCTATGTTCGGTTGAATGAGAAAAAGTACTGTTTCTAAAGTTATACTGTTAGGGCGCAACTGAGTAGTCTAATGTTGTTCCGGTTTCGGTTCTTGTGAACGTATATAACGATACGTTGCAAATATACACTCTCGGGGCATAATAGAACAATATAATTAGGTTTCACTCTTTGTTCGGTTGAATGAGAAAAAGTACTGTTTCTAAAGTTATCTTGTTAGGCGCAAGGAGTAGTCTAATGTTGTTCGAGTTTGGTTCTTGCGAACATAGACAACGATACGTTGCCAATAGACACTCTCGGGGCAT
The DNA here is from genome assembly GCA_025177825.1 of Aechmea fasciata. Taxonomy (NCBI): domain Eukaryota; kingdom Viridiplantae; phylum Streptophyta; class Magnoliopsida; order Poales; family Bromeliaceae; genus Aechmea; species Aechmea fasciata. Next base: position 1,988,592 of record CM045938.1, read on the forward strand.
AATTGAACAATATATTTAGGTTTTACTCTTTTTCGGTGGAATGAGAAAAATCTTGTTTCCAAAGTTATCTTTGTTAGGGCGCAACGGAGGAGTCTAATGTTGTTCCGGTTTTGGTTCTTGTGAACGTAGACAACGATACGTTGCCAATATACACTCTCGGGGCATAATAGAACAATATAATTAGGTTTTACTCTTTGTTCGGTGGAATGAGGAAAAGTACTGTTTCCAAAGTTATGCTGTTAGGGCGCAACTGAGTTGTCTAATGTTGTTCCCGTTTTGGTTCTTGTGAACGTAGTCAACGATACGTTGCCAATATACACTCTCGGGGCAAAATAGAACAATATAATTGGGTTTCACTCTTTGTTCGGTTGAATGAGAAAAAATACACTTTTCTAAAGTTATACTGTTAGGCGCAACTGAGTAGTCTAATGTTGTTCCGGTTTCGGTTCTTGTGAACGTAGACAACGATACGTTGCCAATATACACTCTTGGGGCATAATAAAACAATATAATTGGGTTTCACTCTTTGTTCGGTTGAATGAGAAAAATCTTGTTTCTAGAGTTATACCGTTAGGCGCAATAGTAGTCTAATGTTGTTCCGGTTTTGGTTCTTGCGAACGCAGACAACGATACGTTGCCGATATTCACTCCCTGGGCATAATAGAACAATATAATTGGGTTTCACTCTTTGTTCGGTTGAATGAGAAAAAGTACTGTTTCTAAAGTTATACTATTAGTGCGCAACTGAGTTGTCTAATGTTGTTCCGATTTTGGTTCTTGTGAACGTAGTCATCGATACGTTGCCAATATACACTCTTGGGGCAAAATAGAACAATATAATTGGGTTTCACTCTTTGTTCGGTTGAATGAGAAAAATCTTGTTTCTAAAGTTATCTTGTTAGGGCGCAATGAGTAGTCTAATGTTGTTCGGTTTCGGTTCTTGTGAACGTATACAACGATACGTTGCAAATATACACTCTCGGGGCATAATAGAACAATATAATTGGGTTTCACTCTTTGTTCGATTGAATGAGAAAAAGTACTGTTTCTAAAGTTATACTGTTAGGGCGCAACTGAGTAGTCTAATGTTGTTCAGAGTTTGGTTCTTGTGAACATAGACAACGATACGTTGCCAATAGACACTCTCGGGGCATAATTGAACAATATATTTAGGTTTTACTCTTTGTTCGGTGGAATGAGAAAAATCTTGTTTCCAAAGTTATCTTTGTTAGGGCGCAACGGAGGAGTCTAATGTTGTTCGATTTTGGTTCTTGTGAACGGTGACATCGATATGTTGCAAATTTACACTCTCGGGGCATAATAGAACAATATAATTAGGTTTTACTCTTTGTTCGGTGGAATGAGAAAAATCTTGTTTCCAAAGTTATGCTGTTAGGGCGCAACTGAGTTGTCTAATGTTGTTCCCGTTTTGGTTCTTGTGAATGTAGTCAACGATACGTTGCCAATATACACTCTCGGGGCAAAATAGAACAATATAATTGGGTTTCACTCTTTGTTCGGTTGAATGAGAAGAAATCTTGTTTCTAAAGTTATACTGTTTGGGCGCAACTGAGTAGTCTAATGTTGTTCCGGTTTCGGTTCTTGTGAACGTAGACAACGATACGTTGCCAATATACAGTCTTGGGGCATAATAAAACAATATACTTGGGTTTCACTCTTTGTTCGGTTGAATGAGAAAAAGTACTGTTTCTAGAGTTATACCCTTAGGGGGCAACTGAGTAGTCTAATGTTGTTCCGGTTTTGGTTCTTGCGAACGTAGAGAACGATACGTTGCCGATATTCACTCCCGGGGCATAATAGAACAATATAATTGGGTTTCACTCTTTGTTTGGTTGAATGAGAGAAAGTACTGTTTATAAAGTTATACTGTTTGGGCGCAACTGAGTAGTCTAATGTTGTTCCGGTTTCGGTTCTTGTGAACGTAGACAACGATACGTTGACAATATACACTCTTGGGGCATAATAAAACAATATACTTGGGTTTCACTCTTTGTTCGGTTGAATGAGAAAAAGTACTGTTTCTAGAGTTATCGTTAGGGAGCAAGCGAGTAGTCTAATGTTGTTCCGGTTTTGGTTCTTGCGAACGTAGACAACGATACGTTGCCGATATTCACTCCCTGGGCATAATAGAACAATATAATTGGGTTTCACTCTTTGTTCGGTTGAATGAGAGAAAGTACTGTTTCTAAAGTTATATTATTAGTGCGCAACTGAGTAGTCTAATGTTGTTCCGATTTTGGTTCTTGTGAACGTAGACAACGATACGTTGCCAATATACACTCTTCGGGCAAAATAGAACAATATAATTGGGTTTCACTCTTTGTTCGGTTGAATGAGAAAAAGTACTGTTTCTAAAGTTATACTGTTAGGGCGCAACTGAGTAGTCAAATGTTGTTCCGGTTTCGGTTCTTGTGAACGTATACAACGATACGTTGCAAATATACACTCTCGGGGCATAATAGAACAATATAATTGGGTTTTACTTTTTGTTCGGTGGAATGAGAAAAATCTTGTTTCTAAAGTTATCTTTGTTAGGCGCAATGAGTAGTCTATTGTTGTTAGAGTTTGGTTCTTGTGAACATTGACAACGATACGTTGCCAATAGACACTCTCGGGGCATAATTGAACAATATATTTAGGTTTTACTCTTTGTTCGGTGGAATGAGAAAATGTACTGTTTCAAAAGTTATATTGTTAGGGCGCAACGGAGGAGTCTAATGTTGTTCCGATTTTGGTTCTTGTGAACGTAGACAACGATACGTTGCCAATATACTCTCTCGGGGCATAATAGAACAATATAATTGGGTTTCACTCTTTGTTCGGTTGAATGAGAAAAAGTACTGTTTCCAAAGTTATACTGTTAGGGCGCAACGGAGGAGTCTAATGTTGTTCCGATTTTGGTTCTTGTAAACGGTGACATCGATATGTTGCAAATTTACACTCTCGGGGCATAATAGAACAATATAATTAGGTTTTACTCTTTGTTCGGTGGAATGAGGAAAATCTTGTTTCCAAAGTTATCTTTGTTAGGCGAGTTGTCTAATGTTGTTCCCGTTTTGGTTCTTGTGAACGTAGTCAACGATACGTTGCCAATATACACTCTCGGGGCAAAATAGAACAATATAATTGGGTTTCACTCTTTGTTCGGTTGAATGAGAAAAAGTACTGTTTCTAAAGTTATACTGTTAGGGCGCAACTGAGTAGTCTAATGTTGTTCCGGTTTCGGTTCTTGTGAACGTAGACAACGATACGTTGCCAATATACACTCTTGGGGCATAATAAAACAATATAATTGGGTTTCACTCTTTGTTCGGTAGAATGAGAAAAATCTTGTTTCTAGAGTTATACGTTAGAGGCGCAATGAGTAGTCTAATGTTGTTCGGTTTTGGTTCTTGCGAACGTAGACAACGATACGTTGCCGATATTCACTCCCTGGGCATAATAGAACAATATAATTGGGTTTCACTCTTTGTTCGGTTGAATGAGAGAAAGTACTGTTTCTAAAGTTATATTATTAGTGCGCAGCGAGTTGTCTAATGTTGTTCGATTTTGGTTCTTGTGAACGTAGTCAACGATACGTTGCCAATATACACTCTTGGGGCAAAATAGAACAATATAATTGGGTTTCACTCTTTGTTCGGTTGAATGAGAAAAATCTTGTTTCTAAAGTTATCTTGTTAGGCGCAGCGAGTAGTCTAATGTTGTTCGGTTTCGGTTCTTACGAACGTATACAACGATACGTTGCAAATATACACTCTCGGGGCATAATAGAACAATATAATTGGGTTTCACTCTTTGTTCGGTTGAATGAGAAAAATCTTGTTTCTAAAGTTATCTTTGTTAGGCGCAGTAGCGAGTAGTCTAATGTTGTTCCGGTTTCGGTTCTTGTGAACGTATACAACGATACGTTGCAAATATACACTCTCGGGGCATAATAGAACAATATAATTGGGTTTCACTCTTTGTTCGGTTGAATGAGAAAAAGTACTGTTTCTAAAGTTATCTTTGTTAGGCGCAAGCGAGTAGTCTAATGTTGTTCGAGTTTGGTTCTTCGAACATAGACAACGATACGTTGCCAATAGACACTCTCGGGGCATAATTGAACAATATATTTAGGTTTTACTCTTTTTCGGTGGAATGAGAAAAATCTTGTTTCCAAAGTTATCTTGTTAGGGCGCAACGGAGGAGTCTAATGTTGTTCGATTTTGGTTCTTGTAAACGGTGACATCGATATGTTGCAAATTTACACTCCGGGGCATAATAGAACAATATAATTAGGTTTTACTCTTTGTTCGGTGGAATGAGGAAAAATCTTGTTTCCAAAGTTATCTTTGTTAGGCGCAAGCGAGTTGTCTAATGTTGTTCCCGTTTTGGTTCTTGTGAACGTAGTCAACGATACGTTGCCAATATACACTCTCGGGGCAAAATAGAACAATATAATTGGGTTTCACTCTTTGTTCGGTTGAATGAGAAGAAGTACTGTTTCTAAAGTTATACTGTTAGGGCGCAACTGAGTAGTCTAATGTTGTTCCGGTTTTGGTTCTTGTGAACGTAGACAACGATACGTTGCCAATATACACTCTTGGGGCATAATAAAACAATATAATTGGGTTTCACTCTTTGTTCGGTTGAATGAGAAAAAGTACTTTTTCTAGAGTTATACTGTTAGGGCGCAACTGAGTAGTCTAATGTTGTTCCGGTTTTGGTTCTTGTGAACGTAGACAACGATACGTTGCCAATATTCACTCCACAGGCATAATAGAACAATATAATTGGGTTTCACTCTTTGTTCGGTTGAATGAGAGAAATCTTGTTTCTAAAGTTATACTATTAGTGCGCAAGAGTTGTCTAATGTTGTTCGATTTTGGTTCTTGTGAACGTAGTCATCGATACGTTGCCAATATACACTCTTGGGGCAAAATAGAACAATATAATTGGGTTTCACTCTTTGTTCGGTTGAATGAGAAAAATCTTGTTTCTAAAGTTATCTTTGTTAGGCGCAGTGAGTAGTCTAATGTTGTTCCGGTTTCGGTTCTTGTGAACGTATACAACGATACGTTGCAAATATACACTCTCGGGGCATAATAGAACAATATAATTGGGTTTCACTCTTTGTTCGGTTGAATGAGAAAAAGTACTGTTTCTAAAGTTATCTTTGTTAGGCGCAAGGAGTAGTCTAATGTTGTTCGAGTTTGGTTCTTGTGAACATAGACAACGATACGTTGCCAATAGACACTCTCGGGGCATAATTGAACAATATATTTAGGTTTTACTCTTTTTCGGTGGAATGAGAAAAATCTTGTTTCCAAAGTTATCTTGTTAGGGCGCAACGGAGGAGTCTAATGTTGTTCGATTTTGGTTCTTGTGAACGGTGACATCGATATGTTGCAAATTTACACTCCGAGGCATAATAGAACAATATAATTAGGTTTACTCTTTGTTCGGTGGAATGAGAAAAATCTTGTTTCCAAAGTTATGCGTGTTAGGGCGCTGCGGGTTTGTCTAATGTTGTCCCGTTTTGGTTCTTGTGAATGTAGTCAACGATACGTTGCCAATATACACTCTCGGGGCAAAATAGAACAATATAATTGGGTTTCACTCTTTGTTCGGTTGAAGGAGAAAAAGTACTGTTTCTAAAGTTATACTGTTAGGGCGCAACTGAGTAGTCTAATGTTGTTCCGGTTTCGGTTCTTGTGAACGTAGACAACGATACGTTGCCAATATACACTCTTGGGGCATAATAAAACAATATACTTGGGTTTCACTCTTTGTTCGGTTGAATGAGAAAAAGTACTGTTTCTAGAGTTATACCCTTAGGGGCAATGAGTAGTCTAATGTTGTTCGGTTTTGGTTCTTGCGAACGTAGAGAACGATACGTTGCGATATTCACTCCGGGGCATAATAGAACAATATAATTGGGTTTCACTCTTTGTTTGGTTGAATGAGAGAAAATCTTGTTTATAAAGTTATCTTGTTTGGGCGCAAGAGTAGTCTAATGTTGTTAGGTTTCGGTTCTTGTGAACGTAGACAACGATACGTTGACAATATACACTCTTGGTGCATAATAAAACAATATACTTGGGTTTCACTCTTTGTTCGGTTGAATGAGAAAAATCTTGTTTCTAGAGTTATCTTAGTTAGGGAGCAGTGAGTAGTCTAATGTTGTTCGGTTTTGGTTCTTGCGACGTAGACAACGATACGTTGCCGATATTCCCTCCCGGGGCATAATAGAACAATATAATTGGGTTTCACTCTTTGTTCGGTTGAATGAGAGAAAGTACTGTTTCTAAAGTTATATTATTAGTGCGCAACTGAGTTGTCTAATGTTGTTCCGATTTTGGTTCTTGTGAACGTAGTCAACGATACGTTGCCAATATACACTCTTCGGGCAAAATAGAACAATATAATTGGGTTTCACTCTTTGTTCGGTTGAATGAGAAAAAGTACTGTTTCTAAAGTTATACTGTTAGGGCGCAACTGAGTAGTCTAATGTTGTTCCGGTTTCGGTTCTTGTGAACGTAGACAACGATACGTTGCCAATATACACTCTCGGGGCATAATAAAACAATATAATTGGGTTTCACTCTTTGTTCGGTTGAATGAGAAAAAGTACTGTTTCTAAAGTTATACTGTTAGGGCGCAACTGAGTAGTCTATTGTTGTTCCGAGTTTGGTTCTTGTGAACATTGACAACGATACGTTGCCAATAGACACTCTCGGGGCATAATTGAACAATATATTTAGGTTTTACTCTTTGTTCGGTGGAATGAGAAAATGTACTGTTTCCAAAGTTATATTGTTAGGGCGCAACGGAGGAGTCTAATGTTGTTCCGATTTTGGTTCTTGTGAACGGTGACATCGATATGTTGCAAATTTACTCTCCCGGGGCATAATAGAACAATATAATTAGGTTTTTCTCTTTTTTCGGTGGAATGAGAAAAAGTACTGTTTCCAAAGTTATACTGTTAGGGCGCAACGGAGGAGTCTAATGTTGTTCCGATTTTGGTTCTTGTAAACGGTGACATCGATATGTTGCAAATTTACACTCTCGGGGCCTAATAGAACAATATAATTAGGTTTTACTCTTTGTTCGGTGGAATGAGAAGAAATCTTGTTTCCAAAGTTATCTTTGTTAGGCGCAAGAGTTGTCTAATGTTGTTCCCGTTTTGGTTCTTGTGAATGTAGACAACGATACGTTGCCAATATACACTCTCGGGGCAAAATAGAACAATATAATTGGGTTTCACTCTTTGTTCGGTTGAATGAGAAAAAGTACTGTTTCTAAAGTTATACTGTTAGGGCGCAACTGAGTAGTCTAATGTTGTTCCGGTTTCGGTTCTTGTGAACGTAGACAACGATACGTTGCCAATATACACTCTTGGGGCATAATAAAACAATATAATTGGGTTTCACTCTTTGTTCGGTAGAATGAGAAGAAATCTTGTTTCTAGAGTTATACAGTTGGCGCAATGAGTAGTCTAATGTTGTTCGGTTTTGGTTCTTGCGAACGTAGACAACGATACGTTGCCGATATTCACTCCACAGGCATAATAGAACAATATAATTGGGTTTCACTCTTTGTTCGGTTGAATGAGAGAAAATCTTGTTTCTAAAGTTATATTATTAGTGCGCAAGAGTTGTCTAATGTTGTTCGATTTTGGTTCTTGTGAACGTAGTCAACGATACGTTGCCAATATACACTCTTGGGGCAAAATAGAACAATATAATTGGGTTTCACTCTTTGTTCGGTTGAATGAGAAAAATCTTGTTTCTAAAGTTATCTTGTTAGGCGCAATGAGTAGTCTAATGTTGTTCGGTTTCGGTTCTTACGAACGTATACAACGATACGTTGCAAATATACACTCTCGGGGCATAATAGAACAATATAATTGGGTTTCACTCTTTGTTCGGTTGAATGAGAAAAATCTTGTTTCTAAAGTTATCTTGTTAGGCGCGCGAGTAGTCTCATGTTGTTCCGGTTTCGGTTCTTGTGAACGTATACAACGATACGTTGCAAATATACACTCTCGGGGCATAATAGAACAATATAATTGGGTTTCACTCTTTGTTCGGTTGAATGAGAAAAATCTTGTTTCTAAAGTTATCTTGTTAGGGCGCAATGAGTAGTCTAATGTTGTTAGAGTTTGGTTCTTGTGAACGTAGACAACGATACGTTGCCAATATACACTCTCGGGGCATAATAGAACAATATAATTGGGTTTCACTCTTTGTTCGGTTGAATGAGAAAAAGTACTGTTTCTAAAGTTATACTGTTAGGGCGCAACTGAGTGGTCTAATGTTGTTCCGGTTTTGGTTCTTGTGAACGTAGACAACGATATGTTGCCAATATACACTCTCGGGGCATAATAGAACAATATAATTGGGTTTTACTCTTTGTTCGGTGGAATGAGAAAAAGTACTGTTTCCAAAGTTATCTTTGTTAGGGCGCAACTGAGTTGTCTAATGTTGTTCCGTTTTGTTTCTTGTGAACGTAGTCAACGATACGTTGCCAATATACACTCTCGGGGCAAAATAGAACAATATAATTGGGTTTCACTCTTTGTTCGGTTGAATGAGAAAGAAATCTTGTTTCTAAAGTTATCTTGTTAGGCGCAATGAGTAGTCTAATGTTGTTCGGTTTCGGTTCTTGTGAACGTAGACAACGATACGTTGCCAATATACACTCTTGGGGCATAATAAAACAATATAATTGGGTTTCACTCTTTGTTCGGTTGAATGAGAAAAATCTTGTTTCTAGAGTTATCGTTAGGCGCAGTAGTCTAATGTTGTTCCGGTTTTGGTTCTTGCGACGTAGACAACGATACGTTGCCGATATTCACTCCCGGGCATAATAGAACAATATAATTGGGTTTCACTCTTTGTTCGGTTGAATGAGAGAAATCTTGTTTCTAAAGTTATACTATTAGTGCGCAATGAGTAGTCTAATGTTGTTCTGATTTTGGTTCTTGTGAACGTAGACAACGATACGTTGCCAATATACACTCTCGGGGCATAATAGAACAATATAATTGGGTTTCACTCTTTGTTCGGTTGAATGAGAAAAAGTACTGTTTCTAAAGTTATCTTGTTAGGCGCAAGCGAGTAGTCTAATGTTGTTCGGTTTCGGTTCTTGTGAACGTATACAACGATACGTTGCAAATATACACTCTCGGGGCATAATAGAACAATATAATTGGGTTTCACTCTTTGTTCGGTTGAATGAGAAAAAGTACTGTTTCTAAAGTTATCTTTGTTAGGCGCAAGCGAGTAGTCTAATGTTGTTGAGTTTGGTTCTTGTGAACATAGACAACGATACGTTGCCAATAGACACTCTCGGGGCATAATTGGACAATATATTTAGGTTTTACTCTTTTTTCGGTGGAATGAGAAAAAGTACTGTTTCCAAAGTTATACTGTTACGGCGCAACGGAGGAGTCTAATGTTGTTCCGATTTTGGTTCTTGTGAACGGTGACATCGATATGTTGCAAATTTACACTCCCGGGGCTTAATAGAACAATATAATTAGGTTTTACTCTTTGTTCGGTGGAATGAGAAAAATCTTGTTTCCAAAGTTATCTTTGTTAGGCGCAAGCGAGTTGTCTAATGTTGTTCCCGTTTTGGTTCTTGTGAACGTAGTCAACGATAAGTTGCCAATATACACTCTCGGGGCAAAATAGAACAATATAATTGGGTTTCACTCTTTGTTCGGTTTAATGAGAAAAAGTACTGTTTCTAAAGTTATACTGTTAGGGCGCAACTGAGTTGTCTAATGTTGTTCCGGTTTCGGTTCTTGTGAACGTAGACAACGATACGTTGCCAATATACACTCTTGGGGCATAATAAAACAATATAATTGGGTTTCACTCTTTGTTCGGTTGAATGAGAAAAATCTTGTTTCTAGAGTTATACCGTTAGGGCGCAACTGAGTAGTCTAATGTTGTTCCGGTTTTGGTTCTTGCGAACGTAGTCAACGATACGTTGCCGATATTCACTCCCTGGGCATAATAGAACAATATAATTGGGTTTCACTCTTTGTTCGGTTGAATGAGAGAAAGTACTGTTTCTAAAGTTATACTATTAGTGCGCAACTGAGTTGTCTAATGTTGTTACGGTTTCGGTTCTTGTGAACGTAGACAACGATACGTTGCCAATATACACTCTCGGGGCATAATAGAACAATATAATTAGATTTCACTCTTTGTTCGGTTGAATGAGAAAAAGTACTGTTTCTAAAGTTATACTGTTAGGGCGCAACTGAGTAGTCTAATGTTGTTCCGGTTTCGGTTCTTGTGAACGTATACAACGATACGTTGCAAATATACACTCTCGGGGCATAATAGAACAATATAATTGGGTTTCACTCTTTGTTCGGTTGAATGAGAAAAAGTACTGTTTCTAAAGTTATACTGTTAGGGCGCAACTGAGTAGTCTAATGTTGTTCTGGGTTTGGTTCTTGTGAACATAGACAACGATACGTTGCAAATAGACACTCTCGGGGCATAATTGAACAATATATTTAGGTTTTACTCTTTTTCGGTGGAATGAGAAAAAGTACTGTTTCCAAAGTTATATTGTTAGGGCGCAACGGAGGAGTCTAATGTTGTTCCGGTTTTGGTTCTTGTGAACGGTGACATCGATATGTTGCAAATTTACTCTCCCGGGGCATAATAGAACAATATAATTAGGTTTTACTCTTTGTTCGGTGGAATGAGAAAAAGTACTGTTTCCAAAGTTATGCTGTTAGGGCGCAACTGAGTTGTCTAATGTTGTTCCCGTTTTGGTTCTTGTGAACGTAGTCAACGATACGTTGCCAATATACACTCTCGGGGCAAAATAGAACAATATAATTGGGTTTCACTCTTTGTTCGGTTGAATGAGAAAAAGTACTGTTTCTAAAGTTATACTGTTAGGGCGCAACTGAGTAGTCTAATGTTGTTCCGGTTTCTGCTCTTGTGAACGTATACAACGATACGTTGCCAATATACACTCTTGAGGCATAATAAAACAATATAATTGGGTTTCACTCTTTGTTCGGTTGAATGAGAAAAATCTTGTTTCTAGAGTTATACGTTAGGCGCAATGAGTAGTCTAATGTTGTTCGGTTTTGGTTCTTGCGAACGTGAACAACGATACGTTGCCGATATTCACTCCACAGGCATAATAGAACAATATAATTGGGTTTCACTTTTTGTTCGGTTGAATGAGAGAAAGTACTGTTTCTAAAGTTATACTATTAGTGTGCAACTGAGTTGTCTAATGTTGTTTCGATTTTGGTTCTTGTGAACGTAGTCAACGATACGTTGCCAATATACACTCTTGGGGCAAAATAGAACAATATAATTGGGTTTCACTCTTTGTTCGGTTGAATGAGAAAAAGTACTGTTTCTAAAGTTATACTGTTAGGGCGCAACTGAGTAGTCTAATGTTGTTCCGGTTTCGGTTCTTGTGAACGTATACAACGATACGTTGCAAATATACACTCTCGGGGCATAATAGAACAATATAATTGGGTTTCACTCTTTGTTCGGTTGAATGAGAAAAATCTTGTTTCTAAAGTTATCTTGTTAGGGCGCAAAGAGTAGTCTAATGTTGTTCGAGTTTGGTTCTTGCGAACATAGACAACGATACGTTGCCAATAGACACTCTCGGGGCATAATTGAACAATATATTTAGGTTTTACTCTTTTTCGGTGGAATGAGAAAAAATCTTTCATTTCCAAAGTTATACTGTTAGGGCGCAACGGAGGAGTCTAATGTTGTTCCGATTTTGGTTCTTGTAAACGGTGACATCGATATGTTGCAAATTTACACTCCCGGGGCATAATAGAACAATATAATTAGGTTTTACTCTTTGTTCGGTGGAATGAGGAAAAGTACTGTTTCCAAAGTTATGCTGTTAGGGCGCAACTGAGTAGTCTAATGTTGTTCCGGTTTCGGTTCTTGTGAACGTATACAACGATACGTTGCAAATATACACTCTCGGGGCATAATAGAACAATATAATTGGGTTTCACTCTTTGTTCGGTTGAATGAGAAAAATCTTGCTTCTAAAGTTATCTTTGTTAGGCGCAAGAGTAGTCTAATGTTGTTCGAGTTTGGTTCTTGTGAACATAGACAACGATACGTTGCCAATAGACACTCTCGGGGCATAATTGAACAATATATTTAGTTTTACTCTTTTTCGGTGGAATGAGAAAAATCATTTCCAAAGTTATCTTGTTAGGGCGCAAGGGAGGAGTCTAATGTTGTTCCGATTTTGGTTCTTGTGAACGGTGACATCGATATGTTGCAAATTTACACTCCCGGGGGCATAATAGAACAATATAATTGGGTTTCACTCTTTGTTCGGTTGAATGAGAAAAAGTACTGTTTCCAAAGTTATGCTGTTAGGGCGCAACTGAGTTGTCTAATGTTGTTCCCGTTTTGGTTCTTGTGAATGTAGTCAACGATACGTTGCCAATATACACTCTCGGGGCAAAATAGAACAATATAATTGGGTTTCACTCTTTGTTCGGTTGAATGAGAAAAAGTACTGTTTCTAAAGTTATACTGTTAGGGCGCAACTGAGTAGTCTAATGTTGTTCCGGTTTCGGTTCTTGTGAACGTAGACAACGATACGTTGCCAATATACACTCTTGGGGCATAATAAAACAATATACTTGCGTTTCACTCTTTGTTCGGTTGAATGAGAAAAAGTACTGTTTCTAGAGTTATACCCTTAGGGGGCAACTGAGTAGTCTAATGTTGTTCCGGTTTTGGTTCTTGCGAACGTAGACAACGATACGTTGCCGATATTCACTCTAGAGGCATAATAGAACAATATAATTGGGTATCACTCTTTCTTCGGTTGAATGAGAGAAAATCTTGTTTCAAATGTGATATTTTTAGAGCGCAACTGAGTTGTCTAATGTTGTTCCCGTTTTGGTTCTTGTGAACGTAGTCAACGATACGTTGCCAATATACACTCTCGGGGCAAAATAGAACAATATAATTGGGTTTCACTCTTTCTTCGGTTGAATGAGAAAAAGTACTGTTTCTAAAGTTATACTGTTAGGGCGCAACTGAGTAGTCTAATGTTGTTCCGGTTTCGGTTCTTGTGAACGTATACAACGATACGTTGCAAATATACACTCTCGGGGCATAATAGAACAATATAATTGGGTTTCACTCTTTGTTCGGTTGAATGAGAAAAAGTACTGTTTCTAAAGTTATACTGTTAGGGCGCAACGGAGTAGTCTATTGTATTTCGGGTTTTGGTCTTGTGAACATAGACAACGATACGTTGCCAATATACACTCTCGGGGCATAATTAAACAATATATTTAGGTTTTACTCTTTGTTCGGTGGAATGAGAAAAAGTACTGTTTCCAAAGTTATACTGTTAGGGCGCAACGGAGGAGTCTAATGTTGTTCCGATTTTGGTTCTTGTGAACGGTGACATCGATATGTTGCAAATTTACTCTCCCGGGGCATAATAGAACAATATAATTAGGTTTTACTCTTTGTTCGGTGGAATGAGAAAAAGTACTGTTTCCAAAGTTATACGGTTAGGGCGCAACGGAGGAGTCTAATGTTGTTCGATTTTGGTTCTTGTAAACGGTGACATCGATATGTTGCAAATTTACACTCCGGGGGCATAATAGAACAATATAATTAGGTTTTACTCTTTGTTCGGTGGAATGAGGAAAATCTTGTTTCCAAAGTTATCTTTGTTAGGCGCAAGCAGTTGTCTAATGTTGTTCCGTTTTGGTTCTTGTGAACGTAGTCAACGATACGTTGCCAATATACACTCTCGGGCAAAATAGAACAATATAATTGGGTTTCACTCTTTGTTCGGTTGAATGAGAAAAATCTTGTTTCTAAAGTTATCTTTGTTAGGCGCAATGAGTAGTCTAATGTTGTTCGGTTTCGGTTCTTGTGAACGTAGACAACGATACGTTGCCAATATACACTCTTGGGGCATAATAAAACAATATAATTGGGTTTCACTCTTTGTTCGGTTGAATTAGAAAAATCTTGTTTCTAGAGTTATACCGTTAGGCGCAAGAGTAGTCTAATGTTGTTCGGTTTTGGTTCTTGTGAACGTAGACAACGATACGTTGCGATATTCACTCCACAGGCATAATAGAACAATATAATTGGGTTTTACTCTTTGTTCGGTTGAATGAGAGAAAATCTTGTTTCTAAAGTTATATTATTAGTGCGCATCGAGTTGTCTAATGTTGTTAGATTTTGGTTCTTGTGAACGTAGTCAACGATACGTTGCCAATATACACTCTTGGGGCAAAATAGAACAATATAATTGGGTTTCACTCTTTGTTCGGTTGAATGAGAAAAAGTACTGTTTCTAAAGTTATACTGTTAGGGCGCAACTGAGTAGTCTAATGTTGTTCCGGTTTCGGTTCTTGTGAACGTATACAACGATACGTTGCAAATATACACTCTCGGGGCATAATAGAACAATATAATTGGGTTTCACTCTTTGTTCGGTTGAATGAGAAAAAATCTTGCTTCTAAAGTTATCTTTGTTAGGGCGCAAGCGAGTAGTCTAATCTTGTTGCGGTTTCGGTTCTTGTGAACGTATACAACGATACGTTGCAAATATACACTCTCGGGGCATAATAGAACAATATAATTGGGTTTCACTCTTTGTTCGGTTGAATGAGAAAAAAATCTTGTTTCTAAAGTTATCTTGTTAGGCGCAAGCGAGTAGTCTAATGTTGTTCGAGTTTGGTTCTTGTGAACATAGACAACGATACGTTGCCAATAGACACTCTCGGGGCATAATTGAACAATATATTTAGGTTTTACTCTTTTTCGGTGGAATGAGAAAAAATCTTGTTTCCAAAGTTATGCGTTAGGGCGCAACGGAGGAGTCTAATGTTGTTCCGATTTTGGTTCTTGTGAACGGTGACATCGATATGTTGCAAATTTACACTCCAGGGGCATAATAGAACAATATAATTAGGTTTTACTCTTTGTTCGGTGGAATGAGAAAAAGTACTGTTTCCAAAGTTATGCTGTTAGGTCGCAACTGAGTTGTCTAATGTTGTTCAGGTTTGGTTCTTGTGAATGTAGTCAACGATACGTTGCCAATATACACTCTCGGGGCAAAATAGAACAATATAATTGGGTTTCACTCTTTGTTCGGTTGAATGAGAAAAATCTTGTTTCTAAAGTTATCTTGTTAGGCGCAACTGAGTAGTCTAATGTTGTTCCGGTTTCGGTTCTTGTGAACGTAGACAACGATACGTTGCCAATATACACTCTTGGGGCATAATAAAACAATATACTTGGGTTTCACTCTTTGTTCGGTTGAATGAGAAAAAGTACTGTTTCTAGAGTTATACCCTTAGGGGGCAACTGAGTAGTCTAATGTTGTTCCGGTTTTGGTTCTTGCGAACGTAGACAACGATACGTTGCCGATATTCACTCCCGGGGCATAATAGAACAATATAATTGGGTTTCACTCTTTGTTTGGTTGAATGAGAGAAAGTACTGTTTATAAAGTTATACTGTTTGGGCGCAACTGAGTAGTCTAATGTTGTTCCGGTTTCGGTTCTTGTGAACGTAGACAACGATACGTTGACAATATACACTCTTGGGGCATAATAAAACAATATACTTGGGTTTCACTCTTTGTTCGGTTGAACGAGAAAAAGTACTGTTTCTAGAGTTATACTGTTAGAGGGCAAGAGTAGTCTAATGTTGTTCGGTTTTGGTTCTTGCGAACGTAGACAACGATACGTTGCCGATATTCACTCCACAGGCATAATAGAACAATATAATTGGGTTTCACTCTTTGTTCGGTTGAATGAGAGAAATCTTGTTTCTAAAGTTATATTATTAGTGCGCAAGAGTTGTCTAATGTTGTTCGATTTTGGTTCTTGTGAACGTAGTCAACGATACGTTGCCAATATACACTCTTGGGGCAAAATAGAACAATATAATTGGGTTTCACTCTTTGTTCGGTTGAATGAGAAAAAGTACTGTTTCTAAAGTTATACTGTTAGGGCGCAACTGAGTAGTCTAATGTTGTTCCGGTTTCGGTTCTTGTGAACGTATACAACGATACGTTGCAAATATACACTCTCGGGGCATAATAGAACAATATAATTGGGTTTCACTCTTTGTTCGGTTGAATGAGAAAAAGTACTGTTTCTAAAGTTATACTGTTAGGGCGCAACTGAGTAGTCTATTGTTGTTCCGAGTTTGGTTCTTGTGAACATTGACAACGATACGTTGCCAATAGACACTCTCGGGGCATAATTGAACAATATATTTAGGTTTTACTCTTTGTTCGGTGGAATGAGAAAAAGTACTGTTTCCAAAGTTATATTGTTAGGGCGCAACGGAGGAGTCTAATGTTGTTCCGGTTTTGGTTCTTGTGAACGGTGACATCGATATGTTGCAAATTTACTCTCCCGGGGCATAATAGAACAATATAATTAGGTTTTACTCTTTGTTCGGTGGAATGAGGAAAATCTTGTTTCCAAAGTTATCTTTGTTAGGGCGCAACGGAGGAGTCTAATGTTGTTCCGATTTTGGTTCTTGTAAACGGTGACATCGATATGTTGCAAATTTACACTCTCGGGGCATAATAGAACAATATAATTAGGTTTTACTCTTTGTTCGGTGGAATGAGGAAAAGTACTGTTTCTAAAGTTATGCTGTTAGGGCGCAACTGAGTTGTCTAATGTTGTTCCGATTTTGGTTCTTGTGAACGTAGTCAACGATACGTTGCCAATATACACTCTTGGGGCAAAATAGAACAATATAATTGGGTTTCACTCTTTGTTCGGTTGAATGAGAAAAAGTACTGTTTCTAAAGTTATACTGTTAGGGCGCAACTGAGTAGTCTAATGTTGTTCCGGTTTCGGTGCTCTAGAACGCAGACAACGATACGTTGCCAATATACACTATTGGGGCATAATAAAACAATATAATTGGGTTTCACTCTTTCTTCGGTTGAATGAGAAAAGAAATCTTGTTTCTAGAGTTATACGTTAGGCGCAACGAGTAGTCTAATGTTGTTCCGGTTTCGGTTCTTGCGAACGTAGACAACGATACGTTGCCGATATTCACTCCCTGGGCATAATAGAACAATATAATTGGGTTTCACTCTTTGTTCGGTTGAATGAGAGAAAGTACTGTTTCTAAAGTTATACTATTAGTGCGCATCTAATGTTGTTCCGATTTTGGTTCTTGTGAACGTAGTCAACGATACGTTGCCAATATACACTCTTGGGGCAAAATAGAACAATATAATTGGGTTTCACTCTTTGTTCGGTTGAATGAGAAAAAGTACTGTTTCTAAAGTTATACTGTTAGGGCGCAACTGAGTAGTCTAATGTTGTTCCGGTTTCGGTTCTTGTGAACGTATACAACGATACGTTGCAAATATACACTCTCGGGGCATAATAGAACAATATAATTGGGTTTCACTCTTTGTTCGGTTGAATGAGAAAAATCTTGCTTCTAAAGTTATCTTTGTTAGGGCGCAAGTGAGTAGTCTAATGTTGTTCCGAGTTTGGTTCTTGTGAACATAGACAACGATACGTTGCCAATAGACACTCTCGGGGCATAATTGAACAATATATTTAGGTTTTACTCTTTTTCGGTGGAATGAGAAAAAGTACTGTTTCCAAAGTTATACTGTTAGGGCGCAACGGAGGAGTCTAATGTTGTTCCGATTTTGGTTCTTGTGAACGGTGACATCGATATGTTGCAAATTTACACTCCGGGGTATAATAGAACAATATAATTGGGTTTCACTCTTTGTTCGGTTGAATGAGAAAAAGTACTGTTTCCAAAGTTATGCTGTTAGGGCGCAACTGAGTTGTCTAATGTTGTTCCCGTTTTGGTTCTTGTGAATGTAGTCAACGATACGTTGCCAATATACACTCTCGGGGCAAAATAGAACAATATAATTGGGTTTCACTCTTTGTTCGGTTGAATGAGAAAAATCATTTCTAAAGTTATCTTTGTTAGGGCGCAAGCGAGTAGTCTAATGTTGTTCGGTTTCGGTTCTTGTGAACGTAGACAACGATACGTTGCCAATATACACTCTTGGGGCATAATAAAACAATATACTTGGGTTTCACTCTTTGTTCGGTTGAATGAGAAAAAGTACTGTTTCTAGAGTTATACCCTTAGGGGGCAACTGAGTAGTCTAATGTTGTTCCGGTTTTGGTTCTTGCGAACGTAGACAACGATACGTTGCCGATATTCACTCTCGGGGCATAATAGAACAATATAATTGGGTTTCACTCTTTGTTCGGTTGAATGAGAGAAAGTACTGTTTATAAAGTTATACAGTTTGGGCGCAACTGAGTAGTCTAATGTTGTTCCGGTTTCGGTTCTTGTGAACGTAGACAACGATACGTTGACAATATACACTCTTGGGGCATAATAAAACAATATACTTGGGTTTCACTCTTTGTTCGGTTGAATGAGAAAAAGTACTGTTTCTAGAGTTATACCGTTAGGGGGCAAATGAGTAGTCTAAGGTTGCTCCTGTTCTGGTTCTTGCGAACGTAGACAACGATACGTTGCCGATATTCACTCCCTGGGCATAATAGAACAATATAATTGGGTTTCACTCTTTGTTCGGTTGAATGAGAGAAAGTACTGTTTCTAAAGTTATATTATTAGTGCGCAACTGAGTTGTCTAATGTTGTTCCGATTTTGGTTCTTGTGAACGTAGTCAACGATACGTTGCCAATATACACTCTTGGGGCAAAATAGAACAATATAATTGGGTTTCACTCTTTGTTCGGTTGAATGAGAAAAAAATCTTGTTTCTAAAGTTATCTTTGTTAGGGCGCAAGCCGAGTAGTCTAATGTTGTTCGGTTTCGGTTCTTGTGAACGTATACAACGATACGTTGCAAATATACACTCTCGGGGCATAATAGAACAATATAATTGGGTTTCACTCTTTGTTCGGTTGAATGAGAAAAAGTACTGTTTCTAAAGTTATCTTTGTTAGGGCGCACGAGTAGTCTAATGTTGTTCGAGTTTGGTTCTTGTGAACATTGACAACGATACGTTGCCAATAGACACTCTCGGGCATAATTGAACAATATATTTAGGTTTCACTCTTTGTTCGGTGGAATGAGAAAATGTACTGTTTCCAAAGTTATACTGTTAGGGCGCAACGGAGGAGTCTAATGTTGTTCCGGTTTTGGTTCTTGTGAACGGTGACATCGATATGTTGCAAATTTACTCTCCCGTGGCATAATAGAACAATATAATTAGGTTTTACTCTTTTTTCGGTGGAATGAGAAAAAGTACTGTTTCCAAAGTTATACTGTTAGGGCGCAACGGAGGAGTCTAATGTTGTTCCGATTTTGGTTCTTGTAAACGGTGACATCGATATGTTGCAAATTTACACTCCCGGGGCATAATAGAACAATATAATTAGGTTTTACTCTTTGTTCGGTGGAATGAGGAAAAATCAAAGTTATCTTTGTTAGGGCGCAACTGAGTTGTCTAATGTTGTTCCCGTTTTGGTTCTTGTGAACGTAGTCAACGATACGTTGCCAATATACACTCTCGGGGCAAAATAGAACAATATAATTGGGTTTCACTCTTTGTTCGGTTGAATGAGAAAAAGTACTGTTTCTAAAGTTATACTGTTAGGGCGCAACTGAGTAGTCTAATGTTGTTCCGGTTTCGGTTCTTGTGAACGTAGACAACGATACGTTGCCAATATACACTCTTGGGGCATAATAAAACAATATAATTGGGTTTCACTCTTTGTTCGGTTGAATGAGAAAAATCTTGTTTCTAGAGTTATACGTTAGCGCATAGTAGTAGTTTAATGTTGTTCCGGTTTTGGTTCTTGCGAACGTAGACAACGATACGTTGCCGATATTCACTCCCTGGGTATAATAGAACAATATAATTGGGTTTCACTCTTTGTTCGGTTGAATGAGAGAAAGTACTGTTTCTAAAGTTATATTATTAGTGCGCAACTGAGTTGTCTAATGTTGTTCCGATTTTGGTTCTTGTGAACGTAGTCAACGATACGTTGCCAATATACACTCTTGGGGCAAAATAGAACAATATAATTGGGTTTCACTCTTTGTTCGGTTGAATGAGAAAAAGTACTGTTTCTAAAGTTATCCTGTTAGGGCGCAACTGAGTAGTCTAATGTTGTTCCGGTTTCGGTTCTTGTGAACGTATACAACGATACGTTGCAAATATACACTCTCGGGGCATAATAGAACAATATAATTGGGTTTCACTCTTTGTTCGGTTGAATGAGAAAAATCTTGTTTCCAAAGTTATCTTTGTTAGGCGCAAGAGATGTCTAATGTTGTTCCCGTTTTGGTTCTTGTGAATGTAGTCAACGATACGTTGCCAATATACACTCTCGGGGCAAAATAGAACAATATAATTGGGTTTCACTCTTTGTTCGGTTGAATGAGAAAAAGTACTGTTTCTAAAGTTATACTGTTAGGGCGCAACTGAGTAGTCTAATGTTGTTCCGGTTTTGGTTCTTGTGAACGTAGACAACGATACGTTGCCAATAAACACTCTCGGGGCATAATAGAACAATATACTTGGGTTTCACTCTTTGTTCGGTTGAATGAGAAAAAGTACTGTTTCTAAAGTTATACTGTTAGGGCGCAACTGAGTAGTCTAATGTTGTTCCGGTTTTGGTTCTTCTGAACGTAGACAACGATACGTTGCCAATATTCACTCTCGGGGCATAATAGAACAATATAATTGGGTTTCACTCTTTGTTCGGTTGAATGAGAGAAAGTACTGTTTATAAAGTTATACTGTTTGGGCGCAACTGAGTAGTCTAATGTTGTTCCGGTTTCGGTTCTTGTGAACGTAGACAACGATACGTTGACAATATACACTCTTGGGGCATAATAAAACAATATACTTGGGTTTCACTCTTTGTTCGGTTGAATGAGAAAAAATCTTTGTTTCTAGAGTTATACAGTTAGGGCAATGAGTAGTCTAATGTTGTTCGGTTTTGGTTCTTGCGAACGTAGACAACGATACGTTGCCGATATTCACTCCGGGCATAATAGAACAATATAATTGGGTTTCACTCTTTGTTCGGTTGAATGAGAGAAAATCTTGTTTCTAAAGTTATATTATTAGTGCGCAATGAGTTGTCTAATGTTGTTCGATTTTGGTTCTTGTGAACGTAGTCAACGATACGTTGCCAATATACACTCTTGGGGCAAAATAGAACAATATAATTGGGTTTCACTCTTTGTTCGGTTGAATGAGAAAAATCTTGTTTCTAAAGTTATACTGTTAGGGCGCAACTGAGTAGTCTAATGTTGTTCCGGTTTCGGTTCTTGTGAACGTATACAACGATACGTTGCAAATATACACTCTCGGGGCATAATAGAACAATATAATTGGGTTTCACTCTTTGTTCGGTTGAATGAGAAAAAGTACTGTTTCTAAAGTTATCCTGTTAGGGCGCAACTGAGTAGTCTAATGTTGTTCCGAGTTTGTTTCTTGTGAACATTGACAACGATACGTTGCCAATAGACACTCTCGGGGCATAATTGAACAATATATTTAGGTTTTACTCTTTGTTCGGTGGAATGAGAAAAAGTACTGTTTCCAAAGTTATACTGTTAGGGCGCAACGGAGGAGTCTAATGTTGTTCCGGTTTTGGTTCTTGTGAACGGTGACATCGATATGTTGCAAATTTACTCTCCCGGGCCTAAGAGAACAATATAATTAGGTTTTACTCTTTGTTCGGTGGAATGAGAAAAAGTACTGTTTCTAAAGTTATACTGTTAGGGCGCAACTGAGTAGTCTAATGTTGTTCCGGTTTTGGTTCTTGTGAACGTAGTCAACGATACGTTGCCAATATACACTCTCGGGGCATAATAGAACAATATAATTGGGTTTCACTCTTTGTTCGGGTGAATGAGAAAAAGTACTGTTTCTAAAGTTATACTGTTAGGGCGCAACTGAGTTGTCTAATGTTGTTCCCGTTTTGGTTCTTGTGAACGTAGTCAACGATAAGTTGCCAATATACACTCTCGGGGCAAAATAGAACAATATAATTGGGTTTCACTCTTTGTTCGGTTGAATGAGAAAAATCTTGTTTCTAAAGTTATCTTGTTAGGCGCAAGAGTAGTCTAATGTTGTTCGGTTTCGGTTCTTGTGAACGTAGACAACGATACGTTGCCAATATACACTCTTGGGGCATAATAAAACAATATAATTGGGTTTCACTCTTTGTTCGGTTGAATGAGAAAAAGTATTGTTTCTAGAGTTATACGTTAGGCGCAAGCGAGTAGTCTAATGTTGTTCGGTTTTGGTTCTTGCGAACGTAGACAACGATACGTTGCCGATATTCACTCCACAGGTATAATAGAACAATATAATTGGGTTTCACTCTTTGTTCGGTTGAATGAGAGAAAGTACTGTTTCTAAAGTTATATTATTAGTGCGCAACTGAGTTGTCTAATGTTGTTCCGATTTTGGTTCTTGTGAACGTAGTCAACGATACGTTGCCAATATACACTCTTGGGGCAAAATAGAACAATATAATTGGGTTTCACTCTTTGTTCGGTTGAATGAGAAAAAGTACTGTTTCTAAAGTTATACTGTTAGGGCGCAACTGAGTAGTCTAATGTTGTTCCGGTTTCGGTTCTTCTGAACGTATACAACGATACGTTGCAAATATACACTCTCGGGGCATAATAGAACAATATAATTGGGTTTCACTCTTTGTTCGGTTGAATGAGAAAAAGTACTGTTTCCAAAGTTATGCTGTTAGGGCGCAACTGAGTTGTCTAATGTTGTTCCCGTTTTGGTTCTTGTGAATGTAGTCAACGATACGTTGCCAATATACACTCTCGGGGCAAAATAGAACAATATAATTGGGTTTCACTCTTTGTTCGGTTGAATGAGAAAAAGTACTGTTTCTAAAGTTATACTGTTAGGGCGCAACTGAGTAGTCTAATGTTGTTCCGGTTTCGGTTCTTGTGAACGTAGACAACGATACGTTGCCAATATACACTCTTGGGGCATAATAAAACAATATACTTGGGTTTCACTCTTTGTTCGGTTGAATGAGAAAAAGTACTGTTTCTAGAGTTATACCCTTAGCGGCAAAGCGAGTAGTCTAATGTTGTTCGGTTTTGGTTCTTGCGAACGTAGACAACGATACGTTGCCGATATTCACTCCCGGGCATAATAGAACAATATAATTGGGTTTCACTCTTTGTTCGGTTGAATGAGAGAAATCTTGTTTCTAAAGTTATACTGTTAGGGCGCAACTGAGTAGTCTAATGTTGTTCCGGTTTCGGTTCTTGTGAACGTAGACAACGATACGTTGACAATATACACTCTTGGGGCATAATAAAACAATATACTTGGGTTTCACTCTTTGTTCGGTTGAATGAGAAAAATACTGTTTCTAGAGTTATAGTTAGAGGGCAACTGAGTAGTCTAATGTTGTTCCGGTTTTGGTTCTTGCGAACGTAGACAACGATACGTTGCCGATATTCACTCCCTGGGCATAATAGAACAATATAATTGGGTTTCACTCTTTGTTCGGTTGAATGAGAGAAAGTACTGTTTCTAAAGTTATATTATTAGTGCGCAACTGAGTTGTCTAATGTTGTTCCGATTTTGGTTCTTGTGAACGTAGTCAACGATACGTTGCCAATATACACTCTTGGGGCAAAATAGAACAATATAATTGGGTTTCACTCTTTGTTCGGTTGAATGAGAAAAAATCTTGTTTCTAAAGTTATGCTTTGTTAGGCGCAATGAGTAGTCTAATGTTGTTCGGTTTGGTTCTTGTGAACGTATACAACGATACGTTGCAAATATACACTCTCGGGGCATAATAGAACAATATAATTGGGTTTCACTCTTTGTTCGGTTGAATGAGAAAAATCTTGTTTCTAAAGTTATCTTGTTAGGCGCAAGTGAGTAGTCTAATGTTGTTCGAGTTTGGTTCTTGTGAACATTGACAACGATACGTTGCCAATAGACACTCTCGGGGCATAATTGAACAATATATTTAGGTTTTACTCTTTGTTCGGTGGAATGAGAAAAAGTACTGTTTCCAAAGTTATATTGTTAGGGCGCAACGGAGGAGTCTAATGTTGTTTCGGTTTTGGTTCTTGTGAACGGTGACATCGATATGTTGCAAATTTACTCTCCGGGGCATAATAGAACAATATAATTAGGTTTTACTCTTTTTCGGTGGAATGAGAAAAATCATTTCCAAAGTTATCTTGTTAGGGCGCAACGGAGGAGTCTAATGTTGTTAGATTTTGGTTCTTGTAAACGGTGACATCGATATGTTGCAAATTTACACTCCGGGGCATAATAGAACAATATAATTAGGTTTTACTCTTTGTTCGGTGGAATGAGGAAAATCTTGTTTCCAAAGTTATCTTTGTTAGGCGGCGAGTTGTCTAATGTTGTTCCCGTTTTGGTTCTTGTGAACGTAGTCAACGATACGTTGCCAATATACACTCTCGGGGCAAAATAGAACAATATAATTGGGTTTCACTCTTTGTTCGGTTGAATGAGAAAAATCATTTCTAAAGTTATCTTTGTTAGGGCGCAAGAGTAGTCTAATGTTGTTAGGTTTCGGTTCTTGTGAACGTAGACAACGATACGTTGCCAATATACACTCTTGGGGCATAATAAAACAATATAATTGGGTTTCACTCTTTGTTCGGTTGAATGAGAAAAAGTACTGTTTCTAGAGTTATACTGTTGGGGCATAACTGAGTAGTCTAATGTTGTTCCGGTTTTGGTTCTTGTGAACGTAGACAACGATACGTTGCCAATATACACTCTCGGGGCATAATAGAACAATATAATTGGGTTTTACTATTTGTTCGGTGGAATGAGAGAAATCTTGTTTCTAAAGTTATATTATTAGTGCGCAAGAGTTGTCTAATGTTGTTCGATTTTGGTTCTTGTGAATGTAGTCAACGATACGTTGCCAATATACACTCTTGGGGCAAAATAGAACAATATAATTGGGTTTCACTCTTTGTTCGGTTGAATGAGAAAAAGTACTGTTTCTAAAGTTATACTGTTAGGGCGCAACTGAGTAGTCTAATGTTGTTCGGTTTCGGTTCTTACGAACGTATACAACGATACGTTGCAAATATACACTCTCGGGGCATAATAGAACAATATAATTGGGTTTCACTCTTTGTTCGGTTGAATGAGAAAAATCTTTTGTTTCTAAAGTTATCTTTGTTAGGCGCAAGAGTAGTCTAATGTTGTTCGGTTTCGGTTCTTGTGAACGTATACAACGATACGTTGCAAATATACACTCTCGGGGCATAATAGAACAATATAATTGGGTTTCACTCTTTGTTCGGTTGAATGAGAAAAAGTACTGTTTCTAAAGTTATCTTTGTTAGGCGGCGAGTAGTCTAATGTTGTTCCGAGTTTGGTTCTTGCGAACATAGACAACGATACGTTGCCAATAGACACTCTCGGGGCATAATTGAACAATATATTTAGGTTTTACTCTTTTTTCGGTGGAATGAGAAAAAGTACTGTTTCCAAAGTTATACTGTTAGGGCGCAACGGAGGAGTCTAATGTTGTTAGATTTTGGTTCTTGTAAACGGTGACATCGATATGTTGCAAATTTACACTCCGGGGCATAATAGAACAATATAATTAGGTTTTACTCTTTGTTCGGTGGAATGAGGAAAAATCTTTGTTTCCAAAGTTATCTTTGTTAGGCGCAAGCGAGTTGTCTAATGTTGTTCCGGTTTTGGTTCTTGTGAACGTAGTCAACGATACGTTGCCAATATACACTCTCGGGGCAAAATAGAACAATATAATTGGGTTTCACTCTTTGTTCGGTTGAATGAGAAAAAGTACTGTTTCTAAAGTTATACTGTTAGGGCGCAACTGAGTAGTCTATTGTTGTTCCGGTTTCGGTTCTTGTGAACGTAGACAACGATACGTTGCCAATATACACTCTTGGGGCATAATAAAACAATATAATTGGGTTTCACTCTTTGTTCGGTTGAATGAGAAAAGAAATCATTTCTAGAGTTATACCGTTGAGGCGCAAGCGAGTAGTCTAATGTTGTTCGGTTTTGGTTCTTGCGAACGTAGACAACGATACGTTGCGATATTCACTCCACAGGCATAATAGAACAATATAATTGGGTTTCACTCTTTGTTCGGTTGAATGAGAGAAATCTTGTTTCTAAAGTTATACTATTAGTGCGCAGAGTTGTCTAATGTTGTTCGATTTTGGTTCTTGTGAACGTAGTCATCGATACGTTGCCAATATACACTCTTGGGGCAAAATAGAACAATATAATTGGGTTTCACTCTTTGTTCGGTTGAATGAGAAAAATCTTGTTTCTAAAGTTATCTTGTTAGGGCGCAGAGTAGTCTAATGTTGTTCGGTTTCGGTTCTTGTGAACGTATACAACGATACGTTGCAAATATACACTCTCGGGGCATAATAGAACAATATAATTGGGTTTCACTCTTTGTTCGGTTGAATGAGAAAAAGTACTGTTTCTAAAGTTATACTGTTAGGGCGCAACTGAGTAGTCTAATGTTGTTCCGATTTTGGTTCTTGTGAACATAGACAACGATACGTTGCCAATAGACACTCTCGGGGCATAATTGAACAATATATTTAGGTTTTACTCTTTGTTCGGTGGAATGAGAAAAAGTACTGTTTCCAAAGTTATATTGTTAGGGCGCAACGGAGGAGTCTAATGTTGTTCCGGTTTTGGTTCTTGTGAACGGTGACATCGATATGTTGCAAATTTACTCTCCCGGGGCATAATAGAACAATATAATTAGGTTTTACTCTTTTTTCGGTGGAATGAGAAAAAGTACTGTTTCCAAAGTTATACTGTTAGGGCGCAACGGAGGAGTCTAATGTTGTTCCGATTTTGGTTCTTGTAAACGGTGACATCGATATGTTGCAAATTTACACTCCCGGGGCATAATAGAACAATATAATTAGGTTTCACTCTTTGTTCGGTGGAATGAGGAAAAATCATTTCCAAAGTTATCTTTGTTAGGCGCAAGCGAGTTGTCTAATGTTGTTCGTTTTGGTTCTTGTGAACGTAGTCAACGATACGTTGCCAATATACACTCTCGGGGCATAATAGAACAATATAATTGGGTTTCACTCTTTGTTCGGTTGAATGAGAAAAAGTACTGTTTCTAAAGTTATAATGGTAGGGCGCAAGTGAGTAGTCTAATGTTGTTCCGGTTTCGGTTCTTGTGAACGTAGACAACGATACGTTGCCAATATACACTCTTGGGGCATAATAAAACAATATAATTGGGTTTCACTCTTTGTTCGGTTGAATGAGAAAAATCTTGTTTCTAGAGTTATACGTTAGGGCGCAATGAGTAGTCTAATGTTGTTCGGTTTTGGTTCTTGCGACGTGAACAACGATACGTTGCCGATATTCACTCCACAGGCATAATAGAACAATATAATTGGGTTTCACTCTTTGTTCGGTTGAATGAGAGAAAGTACTGTTTCTAAAGTTATATTATTAGTGCGCAACTGAGTTGTCTAATGTTGTTCCGATTTTGGTTCTTGTGAACGTAGTCAACGATACGTTGCCAATATACACTCTTGGGGCAAAATAGAACAATATAATTGGGTTTCACTCTTTGTTCGGTTGAATGAGAAAAATCTTGTTTCTAAAGTTATCTTTGTTAGGCGCAAGTCTAATGTTGTTCGGTTTCGGTTCGTACGAACGTATACAACGATACGTTGCCAATATACACTCTCGGGGCATAATAGAACAATATAATTGGGTTTCTCTCTTTGTTCGGTTGAATGAGAAAAAGTACTGTTTCTAAAGTTATACTGTTAGGGCGCAACTGAGTAGTCTAATGTTGTTCCGGTTTCGGTTCTTGTGAACGTATACAACGATACGTTGCAAATATACACTCTCGGGGCATAATAGAACAATATAATTGGGTTTCACTCTTTGTTCGGTTGAATGAGAAAAAGTACTGTTTCTAAAGTTATACTGTTAGGGCGCAACTGAGTAGTCTAATGTTGTTCGAGTTTGGTTCTTGTGAACATAGACAACGATACGTTGCCAATAGACACTCTCGGGGCATAATTGAACAATATATTTAGGTTTTACTCTTTTTCGGTGGAATGAGAAAAAGTACTGTTTCCAAAGTTATACTGTTAGGGCGCAACGGAGGAGTCTAATGTTGTTCCGATTTTGGTTCTTGTAAACGGTGACATCGATATGTTGCAAATTTACACTCCCGGGGCATAATAGAACAATATAATTAGGTTTTACTCTTTGTTCGGTGGAATGAGGAAAAGTACTGTTTCCAAAGTTATGCTGTTAGGGCGCAACTGAGTTGTCTAATGTTGTTCCCGTTTTGGTTCTTGTGAACGTAGTCAACGATACGTTGCCAATATACACTCTCGGGGCAAAATAGAACAATATAATTGGGTTTCACTCTTTGTTCGGTTGAATGAGAAAAAGTACTGTTTCTAAAGTTATACTGTTAGGGCGCAACTGGGTAGTCTATTGTTGTTCGGTTTTGGTTCTTGTGAACGTAGACAACGATACGTTGCCAATATACACTCTTGGGGCATAATAAAACAATATAATTGGGTTTCACTCTTTGTTCGGTTGAATGAGAAAAATCTTTGTTTCTAGAGTTATACCGTTAGGCGCAATGAGTAGTCTAATGTTGTTCCGGTTTTGGTTCTTGTGAACGTAGACAACGATACGTTGCCAATATACACTCTCGGGGCATAATAGAACAATAAAATTGGGTTTCACTCTTTGTTCGGTTGAATGAGAAAAAGTACTGTTTCTAAAGTTATACTATTAGTGCGCAACTGAGTTGTCTAATGTTGTTCCGATTTTGGTTCTTGTGAACGTAGTCATCGATACGTTGCCAATATACACTCTTGGGGCAAAATAGAACAATATAATTGGGTTTCACTCTTTGTTCGGTTGAATGAGAAAAAGTACAGTTTCTAAAGTTATACTGTTAGGGCGCAACTGAGTAGTCTAATGTTGTTCCGGTTTCGGTTCTTGTGAACGTATACAACGATACGTTGCAAATATACACTCTCGGGGCATAATAGAACAATATAATTGGGTTTCACTCTTTGTTCGGTTGAGTGAGAAAAAGTACTGTTTCTAAAGTTATACTGTTAGGGCGCAACTGAGTAGTCTAATGTTGTTCCGAGTTCGGTTCTTGTGAACGTAGACAACGATACGTTGCCAATATACACTCTTGGGGCATAATAAAACAATATAATTGGGTTTCACTCTTTGTTCGGTTGAATGAGAAAAAGTACTGTTTCTAGAGTTATACCGTTAGGCGCAAGCGAGTAGTCTAATGTTGTTCCGGTTTTGGTTCTTGTGAACGTAGACAACGATACGTTGCCAATATACACTCTCGGGGCATAATAGAACAATATAATTGGGTTTCACTCTTTGTTCGGTTGAATGAGAGAAAGTACTGTTTCTAAAGTTATACTATTAGTGCGCAACTGAGTTGTCTAATGTTGTTCCGATTTTGGTTCTTGTGAACGTAGTCATCGATACGTTGCCAATATACACTCTCGGGGCAAAATAGAACAATATAATTAGGTTTTACTCTTTGTTCGGTGGAATTAGAAAAAGTACTGTTTCCAAAGTTATGCTGTTAGGGCGCAACTGAGTTGTCTAATGTTGTTCCCGTTTTGGTTCTTGTGAATGTAGTCAACGATACGTTGCCAATATACACTCTCGGGGCAAAATAGAACAATATAATTGGGTTTCACTCTTTGTTCGGTTGAATGAGAAAAAAATCTTGTTTCTAAAGTTATCTTGTTAGGCGCAAGAGTAGTCTAATGTTGTTCCGGTTTCGGTTCTTGTGAACGTAGACAACGATACGTTGCCAATATACACTCTCGGGGCATAATAGAACAATATAATTGGGTTTCACTCTTTGTTCGGTTGAATGAGAAATAGTACTGTTTCTAAAGTTATACTGTTAGGGCACAACTGAGTAGTCTAATGTTGTTCCGGTTTTGGTTCTTGCGAACGTAGACAACGATACGTTGCCGATATTCACTCCCGGGGCATAATAGAACAATATAATTGGGTTTCACTCTTTGTTCGGTTGAATGAGAGAAATCTTGTTTATAAAGTTATCTTTGTTTGGGCGCAATGAGTAGTCTAATGTTGTTCCGGTTTCGGTTCTTGTGAACGTAGACAACGATACGTTGCCAATATACACTCTTGGGGCATAATAAAACAATATACTTGGGTTTCACTCTTTGTTCGGTTGAATGAGAAAAATCTTTGTTTCTAGAGTTATACGTTAGGGCAATGAGTAGTCTAATGTTGTTCGGTTTTGGTTCTTGCGAACGTAGACAACGATACGTTGCCGATATTCACTCACAGGCATTATAGAACAATATAATTGGGTTTCACTCTTTGTTCGGTTGAATGAGAGAAAAAATCTTGTTTCTAAAGTTATATTATTAGTGCGCAAGCGAGTTGTCTAATGTTGTTCGATTTTGGTTCTTGTGAACGTAGTCAACGATACGTTGCCAATATACACTCTTGGGGCAAAATAGAACAATATAATTGGGTTTCACTCTTTGTTCGGTTGAATGAGAAAAAAATCGTTTCTAAAGTTATCTTGTTAGGCGCAAGCGAGTAGTCTAATGTTGTTCGGTTTCGGTTCTTGTGAACGTATACAACGATACGTTGCAAATATACACTCTCGGGGCATAATAGAACAATATAATTGGGTTTCACTCTTTGTTCGGTTGAATGAGAAAAATCTTGTTTCTAAAGTTATCTTGTTAGGCGCAACGAGTAGTCTATTGTTGTTCGAGTTTGGTTCTTGTGAACATTGACAACGATACGTTGCCAATAGACACTCTCGGGGCATAATTGAACAATATATTTAGGTTTTACTCTTTGTTCGGTGGAATGAGAAAAAGTACTGTTTCCAAAGTTATATTGTTAGGGCGCAACGGAGGAGTCTAATGTTGTTCCGGTTTTGGTTCTTGTGAACGGTGACATCGATATGTTGCAAATTCACTCTCCGGGCATAATAGAACAATATAATTAGGTTTTACTCTTTGTTCGGTGGAATGAGAAAAATCTTGTTTCCAAAGTTATCTTTGTTAGGCGCAACTGAGTTGTCTAATGTTGTTCCGATTTTGGTTCTTGTGAACGTAGTCAACGATAAGTTGCCAATATACACTCCCGGGGCATAATAGAACAATATAATTGGGTTTCACTGTTCGTTCGGTTCAATGAGAGAAAGTACTGTTTCTAAAGTTATACTGTTATGGCGCAACTGAGTTGTCTAATGTTGTTTCGATTTTGGTTCTTGTGAACGTAGTCAACGATACGTTGCCAATATACACTCTTGGGGTAAAATAGAACAATATAATTGGGTTTCACTCTTTGTTCGGTTGAATGAGAAAAAGTACTGTTTCTAAAGTTATACTGTTAGGGCGCAACTGAGTAGTCTAATGTTGTTCCGGTTTTGGTTCTTGCGAACGTAGACAACGATACGTTGCTGATATACACTCCCTGGGCATAATAGAACAATATAATTGGGTTTCACTCTTTGTTCGGTTGAATGAGAGAAAGTACTGTTTCTAAAGTTATACTATTAGTGCGAAACTGAGTTGTCTAATGTTGTTCCGGTTTTGGTTCTTGTGAACGTAGTCAACGATACGTTGCCAATATACACTCTTGGGGCTAAATAGAACAATATAATTGGGTTTCACTCTTTGTTCGGTTGAATGAGAAAAAGTACTGTTTCTAAAGTTATACTGTTAGGGCGCAACTGAGTAGTCTAATGTTGTTCCGGTTTCGGTTCTTGTGAACGTATACAACGATACGTTGCAAATATACACTCTCGGGGCATAATAGAACAATATAATTGGGTTTCACTCTTTGTTCGGTTGAATGAGAAAAATCTTTGTTTCTAAAGTTATCTTTGTTAGGGCGCAATGAGTAGTCTAATGTTGTTAGTTTGGTTCTTGTGAACATAGACAACGATACGTTGCCAATAGACACTCTCGGGGCATAATTGAACAATATATTTAGGTTTTACTCTTTTTCGGTGGAATGAGAAAAATCTTTGTTTCCAAAGTTATCTTTGTTAGGGCGCAACGGAGGAGTCTAATGTTGTTCCGATTTTGGTTCTTGTGAACGGTGACATCGATATGTTGCAAAATTACACTCCCGGGGCATAATAGAACAATATAATTAGGTTTTACTCTTTGTTCGCTGGAATGAGAAAAATCTTGTTTCCAAAGTTATCTTTGTTAGGCGCAAGCGAGTTGTCTAATGTTGTTCCGTTTTGGTTCTTGTGAATGTAGTCAACGATACGTTGCCAATATACACTCTCGGGGCAAAATAGAACAATATAATTGGGTTTCACTCTTTGTTCGGTTGAATGAGAAAAAGTACTGTTTCTAAAGTTATACTGTTAGGGCGCAACTGAGTAGTCTAATGTTGTTCCGGTTTCGGTTCTTGTGAAGTAGACAACGATACGTTGCCAATATACACTCTTGGGGCATAATAAAACAATATACTTGGGTTTCACTCTTTGTTCGGTTGAATGAGAAAAAGTACTGTTTCTAGAGTTATACCGTTAGGGGGCAATGAGTAGTCTAATGTTGTTCGGTTTTGGTTCTTGCGAACGTAGACAACGATACGTTGCGATATTCACTCCGGGGCATAATAGAACAATATAATTGGGTTTCACTCTTTGTTCGGTTGAATGAGAGAAAATCTTGTTTCTAAAGTTATCTTGTTTGGGCGCAATGAGTAGTCTAATGTTGTTCGGTTTCGGTTCTTGTGAACGTAGACAACGATACGTTGCCAATATACGATCTTGGGGCATAATAAAACAATATACTTGGGTTTCACTCTTTGTTCGGTTGAATGAGAAAAGAAATCTGTTTCTAGAGTTATACGTTAGGGGCAATGAGTAGTCTAATGTTGTTCGGTTTTGGTTCTTGCGAACGTAGACAACGATACGTTGCCGATATTCACTCCCACAGGCATAATAGAACAATATAATTGGGTTTCACTCTTTGTTCGGTTGAATGAGAAAAAGTACTGTTTCTAAAGTTATATTATTAGTGCGCAATGAGTTGTCTAATGTTGTTCGATTTTGGTTCTTGTGAACGTAGTCAACGATACGTTGCCAATATACACTCTTGGGGCAAAATAGAACAATATAATTGGGTTTCACTCTTTGTTCGGTTGAATGAGAAAAAAATCTTGTTTCTAAAGTTATCTTTGTTAGGCGCAAGAGTAGTCTAATGTTGTTCGGTTTCGGTTCTTGTGAACGTATACAACGATACGTTGCAAATATACACTCTCGGGGCATAATAGAACAATATATTGAAGTTTCACTCTTTGTTCGGTTGAATGAGAAAAAGTACTGTTTCTAAAGTTATACTGTTAGGGCGCAACTGAGTAGTCTATTGTTGTTCCGAGTTTGGTTCTTGTGAACATTGACAACGATACGTTGCCAATAGACACTCTCGGGGCATAGTTGAACAATATATTTAGGTTTTACTCTTTGTTCGGTGGAATGAGAAAAAGTACTGTTTCCAAAGTTATATTGTTAGGGCGCAACGGAGGAGTCTAATGTTGTTCCGGTTTTGGTTCTTGTGAACGGTGACATCGATATGTTGCAAATTTACTCTCCCAGGGCATAATAGAACAATATAATTAGGTTTTACTCTTTGTTCGGTGGAATGAGAAAAATCTTTGTTTCCAAAGTTATCTTTGTTAGGCGAGCTAATGTTGTTCCCGTTTTGGTTCTTGTGAACGTAGTCAACGATAAGTTGCCAATATACACTCTCGGGGCAAAATAGAACAATATAATTGGGTTTCACTCTTTGTTCGGTTGAATGAGAAAAAGTACTGTTTCTAAAGTTATACTGTTAGGCGCAAGGAGTAGTCTAATGTTGTTCGGTATCGGTTCTTGTGAACGTAGACAACGATACGTTGCCAATATACACTCTTGTGGCATAATAAAACAATATAATTGGGTTTCACTCTTTGTTCGGTTGAATGAGAAAAATCTTGTTTCTAGAGTTATACGTTAGGCGCATGAGTAGTCTAATGTTGTTCGGTTTTGGTTCTTGCGAACGTAGTCAACGATACGTTGCCGATATTCACTCCCTAGGCATAATAGAACAATATAATTGGGCTTCACTCTTTGTTTGGTTGAATGAGCGAAAGTACTGTTTCTAAAGTTATACTATTAGGGCGCAACTGAGTAGTCTACTGTTGTTCCGTTTTGGTTCTGGCGAACGTAGTCAAAGATACGTTGCCAATATACACTCTTGGGGCAAAATAGAACAATATAATTGTGTTTCACTCTTTGTTCGGTTGAATGAGAAAAATCTTGTTTCTAAAGTTATCTTTGTTAGGCGCAATGAGTAGTCTAATGTTGTTCGGTTTCGGTTCTTGTGAACGTATACAACGATACGTTGCAAATATACACTCTCGGGGCATAATAGAACAATATAATTGGGTTTCACTCTTTGTTCGGTTGAATGAGAAAAATCTTTTTTCTAAAGTTATCTTGTTAGGGCGCAAGAGTAGTCTAATGTTGTTCGAGTTTGGTTCTTGTGAACGTAGACAACGATACGTTGCCAATATACACTCTCGGGGCAAAATAGAACAATATAATTGGGTTTCACTCTTTGTTCGGTTGAATGAGAAAAAGTACTGTTTCTAAAGTTATACTGTTCGGGCGCAACTGAGTAGTCTAATGTTGTTCCGGTTTTGGTTCTTGTGAACGTAGACAACGATACGTTGCCAATATACACTCTCGGGGCATAATAGAAAAATATAATTAGGTTTTACTCTTTGTTCGATTGAATGAGAAAAATCTTGTTTCCAAAGTTATCTTTGTTAGGCGCAAGGCGAGTTGTCTAATGTTGTTCCCGTTTTGGTTCTTGTGAACGTAGTCAACGATACGTTGCCAATATACACTCTCGGGGCAAAATAGAACAATATAATTGGGTTTCACTCTTTGTTCGGTTGAATGAGAAAAAGTACTGTTTCTAAAGTTATACTGTTAGGGCGCAACTAAGTAGTCTAATGTTGTTCCGGTTTCGGTTCTTGTGAACGTAGACAACGATACGTTGCCAATATACACTCTTGGGGCATAATAAAACAATATAATTGGGTTTCACTCTTTGTTCGGTTGAATGAGAAAAGAAATCTTGTTTCTAGAGTTATACCGTTAGGCGCAAAGCGAGTAGTCTAATGTTGTTAGGTTTTGGTTCTTGCGAACGTAGACAACGATACGTTGCCGATATTCACTCCCTGGGCATAATAGAACAATATAATTGGGTTTCACTCTTTGTTCGGTTGAATGAGAGAAAGTACTGTTTCTAAAGTTATACTATTAGTGCGCAACTGAGTTGTCTAATGTTGTTTCGATTTTGGTTCTTGTGAACGTAGTCAACGATACGCTGCCAATATACACTCTTGGGGCAAAATAGAACAATATAATTGGGTTTCTGTAAGGTACCGGACTTCTAAGATCATGAAGTTATGGTGTATAATTGGTTGGAGAGCCATTTGAATGGTTATAGTGAGGTTCGGTGAAGTTTGGGAGCGTTCGGGCGTTTCGGTGCGCGTAGGCGTGGAAACGGAACCCGAAAGGCTAGGTTGGGCCATGAGCTAAATCCGGCATTAGCGTGGATGAAAAGATGATGAAAACATGTTCGAAAACATGTTTGGAAAGTCTCGGTTCGATTTGAAATGAATCGGAGGTCGTACGAGCGAAGACGGGCAACGGAGAATAAACGACGAAAAGCTGAAAATTTGGCTAAGTCCTTAATTGTTAGGCTGAGGGGGCTTGCTGAGACCGGTCTCCATATCTCAAGACCGGTCTCCATGCGCGAAAAATGCCCAGTTTGGTGCAGTTTGAGAAGCTGAGGGTGTTTTCAGCAATTGTGCACTTATGAGAGGTTATAGTAGCATAGGTCCTCTCTCTTTCTCTCATTTGTGGTGTTCTAACCTAAAAGAACACTCTCTCCCTCTCTCTCTCGACCAAAGGAAGGAAAAGAAAGAAAGAAAGAAAAGAGAAGAGAAGAAAGAAAAAGAAGGAGAAGGATTGGTGGAGAAGAAGCAAAGGGAGGAGATCTTCACCTTCTTCGTCTTCTACCTTGGCCTTGGAGTTAGCTCTTGAGGTAAGCTCCTAGAGCAACAATGGTAGATTATTAGAGTTGGGTTTTTAAACTCTAGGGTTGGTATTAATTGAACCCTAGGATGCTAAAGAGATGATTATTGCTAGAATAATGAAGCTATTTGAAGTATTCTTGCAATAGTTGTAGGCTAGGGTTCAAATGAGGGTTTTGTAAAATAGTTGAGTTTGATCTCAATTGACCCTCTAGAAACCTAATTGGGGACCTAACGAACGCGTTGGCGCGCTCGGTTCGGTGATCCGACGAGCGGTTGCAAAGATATTAATATTTTAATATATTCTTACCAGATAGCCGCAGCACGCAAAATAGAAGCCCATAAATCGTGAAATCGGATCTGGGGCATCGTGGAGTCGTGGAGTAACGCGGGAAATCTTCAGATTGAGAATTGGCGACCGTTCGGTGGGGCGCGCAAGAGTCCGAGCCGAACCGGATACCGAGTGCCGTTGGCGGCCGATTGCAAGTGTCGACGAGCAATCGGAACGCGATAACAGGTGGGTTGTGTTTACCGAAGCGACTAGGTCGCCCCGCATGTCGAAGAAAAGTATGTTTTCTCGTTGACGCATATGTATGGGTATGATGTCATAGTAGAGCATGCTAGAGCAATTTAATATAAAATATGCATGTTAGCCTCATGATAGCATGGTAATTATGCTAGATTAAGAATGTATGCATGTAAACCTAATTACTTGGTTTAGAGGTTTATGCATGTGGATTTAAATGCTAGATAGAGAACTTATATGCATAATAGCAAGTTGATGCATTTAAAATATATGCTAGTGTTGAGTTTCATGTTGATATGCAATAGAGCATGTAAGTGAATGATAACATGTTGTAGATCATGTTAGAGAACATATGCGTATAAAGATCTTGACACATATATGCTTAATGAAATATATGCTAGGGGTATTAGCATTATAAGATCATGATAGATAAATATTCATATTGGCAATGTGAGCATGTGCTAGAGAGTGTGCAACTATAGAACTCGATGTGACAACTAGGTATCAACTAGATCGAGTGGCATTAATCTAGTGTTCTATAACATAGGTTGTGTTGAACCTAGTGTCGTGACAATAGGAAAGATCGAGTGGCATCGAACCTAGTGTAATTAACATAGGTCGAATATGAACCTAGGGTCGAGAACCTAGGATGAATAAGAATAATGTTGAACCTAGGGTTATATAACATAGGTTGTACTGAACCTAATGTCGTGAACATAGGTTGAATAGCATGAACCTAGAATCAAGATCCAGGCAGGCTGATATCGCACCTAGGGTTGTTGAGCATAGGTTGACACTGAACATAGGGTTGTTAAACCTAGAGTTAATTAGACCTAGGTGAGAGGTGTTAACCTAGTTCAAGGAACATAGGCCATGTGATAAGGGCATTAAACCTACAGTCTATTAGACCTAGGGTGGAAAGTGCATTGGGCTTAGAAAGGTCAATGTTATAGGGTTTTAGACTACCCTAGCGACTTGGAACGTGGCTTCCGGAATCCCGGGATTTGTGAACTCGACGGTTCGGGTCCGTGGGTGTGTGGCATGTTCCCCTCCCACGGGAAGAACTTCGAGGTTGAGCTTGAGGGTGATTCGAGGCCGTGGGTCGTGTGTGGCGGGTTCCCCCTCCCGTGGCGAGAATCAAAGATCGCTAGGGTTGAGTGTGGCATGTTCCCCTTCCCTATCGGGCGTCTTGGGCAGCGGGTCGAGCGTGGCATGGTCCCCCTTCCCACCGGAAAGATCCCTGACCACGGGTGTACGCAGCGCTGGGCGACCCGTTGGGCAATGTGATTGTGGATTGAAGGCCGGGGTGTAAGTTGAGAGTTCCTTCACCTTGAGCCGGACAGAGCGCGGATTAGGCGCAGTTGATTGACTCGAGGCCGAGTCGGGTGGCTAGCTTGAATAAGGTAGATAGAACCTTAGAGCTAGTTGAATGTGAACTAGTTGGTCAGGTAGAAGTAGAATTGAGTGATCTACTTATGATAGTTGTATTATTGCATGATTTGCATTTAGTATTTC
The DNA here is from genome assembly GCA_025177825.1 of Aechmea fasciata. Classification (NCBI taxonomy): domain Eukaryota; kingdom Viridiplantae; phylum Streptophyta; class Magnoliopsida; order Poales; family Bromeliaceae; genus Aechmea; species Aechmea fasciata. The sequence goes on from CM045938.1 coordinate 2,026,846, forward strand.
AATATTGCATTTGTGAGGCAATGTATGGTTTTATTAGTTGCATAATCAAGTATATATCTATCTATTTATCAAACTAACCTGCAGCTGCCTCCTTCGGACCTGTTGGTCGAACTTTTCTCTTGGGTGACTATACCCACGAGAACTATGGACAATAGTTCTCACCCCCGTGTTGCGGTTTTGGGGGTACGGGTACACACGTGAGTGGCGCGGCGGCGGCGCGAGGCAAGGCGTAGGCGAGTAGATAGCGCCCTACCGGGAGACCGAGAGATAACGATTACCCGTCAGTATATTCTAGGGGTATAGAGATGACAAGAACAAATGTATCAAACTTGTAATATAATTGTAATAAATTCAGATTGTATTTGGAAGTTAAGTGTAATATGTAAAGTTTAAATGTAAGCTGGTGAATGCTTGTAATAACTTAGCTATTTATGTTTGATACTTCCTTATGCAATCATTGTATGTTGAATACTGTTCCTGGTCGGAACCCTTGTAATTGTATTGATTGCGACGCCTAGAACGTACAGGGGAGACTATGTCCGCGTACAGGGGAAAACTCTGTCAGTTCGGCGGCTGTCGCCAAATAGGCGGGCTCGGGGCGTGACAGATAAGATGGTATCAGAGCATAAAGTAGAGAATGGGCAAATGGTTTAGATGGACCTAGGAGACTCTAGGATAGTAAAACCATAGAGGCTAAGGCTCGTGAGAGACGAGGACTTGTACTGTGCGGCGAAAGAATTATGGATTGGGTAGTGTTGAAACCTCTAAGATGGATATTAGAGGTAGACTCAAGGCGTGGCTTATTCTCAACCGAGGAAGTTCATGTTGGCGCGCGACAACATGAAACCGAGTGATGAGAATAGACGTCCTTGTTGACTTTCGCCTGATTTAATCCGTGTTATGTTAGTCGTTTATACTTGACCTAGAAGGTTGAGAACTTATCGAGTTGTCCTATTTCAGGAAGCGATGGCACCGCGTAGGCGATCTTCATCGAGATCGGCGCGGGGTGGGACAAGTGGTGTCCCCGAGCAGACTGAGGCGAGCGGAGACCCAATGCTCCGTGAGCAATTAAGTACGCTCATGGGTGCAGTGCAGCGACAGGAGGAGCAAATTAAGGCGCTCCATGAGTTGTTGGCACGACAAGCTGAAGCGGCTCGAGCGGGACAGGAGCCAATGGCGCCTCCAGTCGGTTCACCTAATGCGACTGGGAGAATGGCTACGGCGGCTGCGCCGGTAGCAGCGCGCCGTGCACCGACAGGAGTAGCGGTGGATTCGGGGGCTGTGGCCCTTGGTTCTGTGGAAATGGAGGCTGAGAGGGCACGAGCTTTGGCGGCCCTCATGGCTTTCAAGAAACTTAAGCCACCTACCTATGATGGAGAGGATGCAGATCCGTGGATCGGGAAGACGTGGACAGACTCCATAGAAGCTACGTTTGAGGATCTGTATACCTTGGAACGGGACAAAGTGCACCTGGCCGCACATTGTTTGGAGAAGTCGGCGAAGGTGTGGTGGAGAGGCGTCAAACAAGAGCGATCGCCTAGTCTCCCTCCTATGACTTGGGATGAGTTTCGGGGATTGGTATTCTCCGAGTATTTCCCGACAGTGAGAAGAGAAGGCTTCAAGAGAGATTCAGGAAGCTGCGGCAGGGAGATCGCGCAGTGAGGGAATATGAGCGGGAATTCACCCGTATTGTGAATTGTATCCCACAGGTGGTACAGGATAGCAAGGACAAGGCTGCCTGCTTTGTACGGGGACTTCGGCCGGAAATTTTCCGATATATTCATCCGTTCAAGTTTAGAACTTTTGCCGAGGCCTTGGATCGGGCCTTGTGGGTAGAGCAAGGCGATGATTCTGTGCGAGAGGAGCACGAGTCTGATGAGCAAGAAATGGGAGCTATGCGACCGAGGAACTGTTTGGGTGGTCAATCAGGTTCCAGGCAACCCCTGAGTCAGTCGCAATCACAGTCTCGAACCCCGAAGCTATTCTCTGGTCAGTCTTCTTCGGGATGTGTGATTTGTGGCGGATCCCATAGGGCGCGGCGGTGTGCGCTGCGCCCGGGAAGCTGCTTTTATTGCGGGCGGTTGGACCACGAAAGTACGATTGTCTGTGGGCGATGGTCAACCTCTGCCAGCGGCAACGGCATTCTCTTCTCCGGACGGTTCATGGATGTGCAACCTTTGGCACGGTGCGGAGAGCGAGGGTTGGTGATCGAGCAACCAAAGGGTTCGCGGCAAGTGCCAAGCGGCCGTGGATATGCGACCCGGGTTGACGAACTGCGGTGCTGCGATGTCATAGCAGGTATGGTTTAATTGAAGCAATTAGACTTCTGCATGGTATAGAGCTAAAGCATTGCATGCATCTATAGTTGTAGTCGTTTACTACCATTATTTATGAGTTTAGTAGGGACCGAGACAAGGGTCAATGTGACTACCCTAGCATGCATAGTTGTGGTAGTGCGTCGCCTACCTAAGTGGATAGGTGATTGGTCAGTGCCAGCTGGTTGCTGGTGATGAACCGAGAATAGGGCTCGTGGTAGAGCGATTAGTTGGTAGCAGAGTGCGGCACGTGGACCTAGCGATACCTCGAATTGAGGTGAGCGAGTCGTGCTTGTAGCTAGTGTGATTAGGCAAGGCTGCCTAACACTAGACTTGCGTGTAGAGCGCTCGAGTGTAGGTACTCGTAGAGTGCGGAATTGATTCGGTCAAGAAAGCGAGATGGCAGTAGCTAGCATTGCTAGGTGTGAAGCGTGCACAGGATCACTCGTGGGGCGATGGCTCGCACTAGGTGCATAGGAGCCGATAGAGGTACGTGTGACTCGGTAGAGTTTGTCGTGTAGGATCGCGGGATTGATGATAGCTCCAGATCGAAGTGTGTAGTGACCCAACCTAAAGGTTGACGTGGTTTGGGGTCATGGTTGCTCCTGGTTGGAGTGTGTGCGGATTCCAAAGTGAGAATTTCGCCCAATGCTGATTGGGTCTACGTTGCTACGCGTAGTTGAGGCCGGCTTAGGCGGTAGGCATACGTAGGATAGGTGGCCTATGGCTCACCTATGGAAAGCCGAGGAAATCGGTTTAGCTGATAACTCTGTTAATGAGTTTGGCTTGAATCCACGAATAAAGTGTTCGTGTGAGTTCAGTGCGACGGCGAAATCGAATTGGTCGTGGCTTGTGATGGCAAAGGATGAAATGCTCTTGTGAGACATTGAAATGTAGAAAGCCACGTGAGAATTGGAGCTTGTGGATAAAGCTCTTTTGGAGGTTAAAATAGGAGATGTGCCGGAGTGTGCCATCTCGTGATGGAGCGAGGATCAGATTGAGGATAGTAGCACTCGCGATTAGTCGATGCACCAACGATATTGCTTTTATGCAATACCGGAGATCGAATCGGAGTGAGTTTCCCGATTGAGAGTGTAGTACAAAGAGTAGTTCTTTGCATGGTGGTAATGCACTTTTGGAGTCATACTTAGTAAATGTGAGTAAGTCTAGCCTCACATCCTCCGTAGTGGGCCTTTGGATAGTTCCAATGAGTGAGAGGCCACTCCGAGATAGAAAAGTGCAACGGAATCCCCGATTGCTCGATTAATCGAGTTGGAGAGTGATTTGAGTTGAGGTGAGTTAGTTTCGCGGACGAAACTCTTTTAAGGAGGAGAGAATGTAAGGTACCGGACTTCTAAGATCATGAAGTTATGGTGTATAATTGGTTGGAGAGCCATTTGAATGGTTATAGTGAGGTTCGGTGAAGTTTGGGAGCGTTCGGGCGTTTCGGTGCGCGTAGGCGTGGAAACGGAACCCGAAAGGCTAGGTTGGGCCATGAGCTAAATCCGGCATTAGCGTGGATGAAAAGATGATGAAAACATGTTCGAAAACATGTTTGGAAAGTCTCGGTTCGATTTGAAATGAATCGGAGGTCGTACGAGCGAAGACGGGCGAAAACGGAGAAGAAAACGAAAAAGGCTGAAAATTTGGCTAAGTCCTTAATTGTTTGGTGAGGGGCTTCGAGACCGGTCTCCATATCTCAAGACCGGTCTCCATGCGCGAAAACTACCCAGTTTGGTGCAGTTTGAGAAGCTGAGGGTGTTTTCAGCAATTGTGCACTTATGAGAGGTTATAGTAGCATAGGTCCTCTCTCTTTCTCTCATTTGTGGTGTTCTAACCTAAAAGAACACTCTCTCCCTCTCTCTCTCTGTCGACCAAAGGAAGGAAAAGAAAGAAAGAAAGAAAAGAGAAGAGAAGAAAGAAAAAGAAGGAGAAGGATTGGTGGAGAAGAAGCAAAGGGAGGAGATCTTCACCTTCTTCGTCTTCTACCTTGGCCTTGGAGTTAGCTCTTGAGGTAAGCTCCTAGAGCAACAATGGTAGATTATTAGAGTTGGGTTTTTAAACTCTAGGGTTGGTATTAATTGAACCCTAGGATGCTAAAGAGATGATTATTGCTAGAATAATGAAGCTATTTGAAGTATTCTTGCAATAGTTGTAGGCTAGGGTTCAAATGAGGGTTTTGTAAAATAGTTGAGTTTGATCTCAATTGACCCTCTAGAAACCTAATTGGGGACCTAACGAACGCGTTGGCGCGCTCGGTTCGGTGATCCGACGAGCGGTTGCAAAGATATTAATATTTTAATATATTCTTACCGAGATAGCCGCAAAAATAGAAGCCCATAAATCGTGAAATCGGATCGGGGCATCGTGGAGTCGTGGAGTAACGCGGGAAATCTTGATTGAGAATTGGCGACCGTTCGGTGGGCGCGCAAGAGTCCGAACGAACCGGATACCGAGTGCCGTTGGCGGCCGATTGCAAGTGTCGACGAGCAATCGGAACGCGATAACAGGTGGGTTGTGTTTACCGAAGCGACTAGGTCGCCCCGCATGTCGAAGAAAAGTATGTTTTCTCGTTGACGCATATGTATGGGTATGATGTCATAGTAGAGCATGCTAGAGCAATTTAATATAAAATATGCATGTTAGCCTCATGATAGCATGGTAATTATGCTAGATTAAGAATGTATGCATGTAAACCTAATTACTTGGTTTAGAGGTTTATGCATGTGGATTTAAATGCTAGATAGAGAACTTATATGCATAATAGCAAGTTGATGCATTTAAAATATATGCTAGTGTTGAGTTTCATGTTGATATGCAATAGAGCATGTAAGTGAATGATAACATGTTGTAGATCATGTTAGAGAACATATGCGTATAAAGATCTTGACACATATATGCTTAATGAAATATATGCTAGGGGTATTAGCATTATAAGATCATGATAGATAAATATTCATATTGGCAATGTGAGCATGTGCTAGAGAGTGTGCAACTATAGAACTCGATGTGACAACTAGGTATCAACTAGATCGAGTGGCATTAATCTAGTGTTCTATAACATAGGTTGTGTTGAACCTAGTGTCGTGACAATAGGAAAGATCGAGTGGCATCGAACCTAGTGTAATTAACATAGGTCGAATATGAACCTAGGGTCGAGAACCTAGGATGAATAAGAATAATGTTGAACCTAGGGTTATATAACATAGGTTGTCTTGAACCTAATGTCGTGAACATAAGTTGAATAGAATGAACCTAGAATCAAGATCTAGGCAGGTTGATATCGCACCTAGTGTTGTTGAGCATAGGTTGACACTGAACATAGGGTTGTTAAACCTAGAGTTAATTAGACCTAGGTGAGAGGTGTTAACCTAGTTCAAGGAACATAGGCCATGTGATAAGGGCATTAAACCTACAGTCTATTAGACCTAGGGTGGAAAGTGCCGGGCTTAGAAAGGTCAATGTTATAGGGTTTTAGACTACCCTAGAGACTTGGAAAGTGGATTAGGAATCCCGGGATTTGTGAACTCGACGGTTCGGGTCCGTGGGTGTGTGGCATGTTCCCCTCCCACGGGAAGAACTTCGAGGTTGAGCTTGAGGCCGATTCGAGGCCGTGGGTCGTGTGTGGCGGGTTCCCCCTCCCGGCGAGAATCAAAGATCGCTAGGGTTGAGTGTGGCATGTTCCCCTTCCCTATCGGGGTCTTGGGCCGCGGGTGGAGTGTGGCATGGTTCCCCTTCCCTCCGGAAAGAGCCCTGACCACGGGTGTACGCAGCTCTGGGCGACCCGTTGGGCAATGTGATTGTGGATTGAAGGCCGGGGTGTAAGTTGAGAGTTCCTTCACCTTGAGCGGACGGAGCGCGGATTAGCCGCGATTGATTGACTCGAGGCCGAGTCGGGTGGCTAGCTTGAATAAGGTAGATAGAACCTTAGAGCTAGTTGAATGTGAACTAGTTGGTCAGGTAGAAGTAGAATTGAGTGATCTACTTATGATAGTTGTATTATTGCATGATTTGCATTTAGTATTTCAATATTGCATTTGTGAGGCAATGTATGGTTTTATTAGTTGCATAATCAAGTATATATCTATCTATTTATCAAACTATCCTGTTTGCCTCCTTCGGACTGTTGGTCGAACTTTTCTCTTGGGTGACTATACCCACGAGAACTATGGACAATAGTTCTCACCCCCGTGTTGCGGTTTTGGGGGTACGGTACACACGTGAGTGGCGCGGCCGACGGCGCGAGGCAAGGCGTAGGCGAGTAGATAGCGCCCTACCGGGAGACCGAGAGATAAGCGATGCCCGTCGGTATATTCTAGGGGTATAGAGATGACAAGAACAAATGTATCAAACTTGTAATATAATTGTAATAAATTCAGATTGTATTTGGAAGTTAAGTGTAATATGTAAAGTTTAAATGTAAGCTGGTGAATGCTTGTAATAACTTAGCTATTTATGTTTGATACTTCCTTATGCAATCATTGTATGTTGAATACTGTTCCTGGTCGGAACCCCTGTAATTGTATTGATTGCGACGCCTAGAACGTACGGGGAGACTGCGTCGCGTACGGGAAAACTCTGTCCGTTCGGCGGTCTGTCGGCATACCCGAACTCGACCAAATAGGCGGGCTCGGGGCGTGACAGTTTCACTCTTTGTTCAGTTGAATGAGAAAAAGTACTGTTTCTAAAGTTATACTGTTAGGGCGCAACTGAGTAGTCTAATGTTGTTCCGGTTTCGGTTCTTGTGAACGTATACAACGATACGTTGCAAATATACACGCTCGGGGCATAATAGAACAATATAATTGGGTTTCACTCTTTGTTCGGTTGAATGAGAAAAAGTACTGTTTCTAAAGTTATCTTTGTTAGGCGCAAGAGTAGTCTAATGTTGTTCGAGTTTGGTTCTTGTGAACATAGACAACGATACGTTGCCAATAGACACTCTCGGGCATAATTGAACAATATATTTAGGTTTTACTCTTTTTCGGTGGAATGAGAAAAATCGTTTCCAAAGTTATATTGTTAGGGCGCAACTGAGTAGTCTAATGTTGTTCCGGTTTTGGTTCTTGTGAACGTAGACAACGATACGTTGCCAATATACACTCTCGGGGCATAATAGAACAATATAATTAGGTTTTACTCTGTTCGGTGGAATGAGAAAAATCTTGTTTCCAAAGTTATCTTTGTTAGGCGCAAGTTGTCTAATGTTGTTCCCATTTTGGTTCTTGTGAACGTAGTCAACGATACGTTGCCAATATACACTCTCGGGGCAAAATAGAACAATATAATTGGGATTCACTCTTTGTTCGGTTGAATGAGAAAAAATCTTGTTTCTAAAGTTATACTGTTAGGGCGCAACTGAGTAGTCTAATGTTGTTCCGGTTTTGGTTCTTGCGAACGCAGACAACGATACGTTGCCAATATACACTCTTGGGGAATAATTGAACAATATATTTAGGTTTTACTCTTTGTTCGGTGGAATGAGAAAAAGTACTGTTTCCAAAGCTATACTGTTAGGGCGCAACTGAGTAGTCTAATGTTGTTCCGGTTTTGGTTCTTGCGAACGTAGACAACGATACGTTGCCAATTTTCACTCCCTGGGCATAATAGAACAATATAATTGGGTTTCACTCTTTGTTCGGTTGAATGAGAGAAAGTACTGTTTCTAAAGTTATACTATTAGTGCGCAACTGAGTTGTCTAATGTTGTTTCGATTTTGGTTCTTGTGAACGTAGTCAACGATACGCTGCCAATATACACTCTTGGGGCAAAATAGAACAATATAATTGGGTTTCACTCTTTGTTCGATTGAATGAGAGAAAAATCTTGTTTCTAAAGTTATCTTGTTAGGCGCAATGAGTAGTCTAATGTTGTTCTGGTTTCGGGTCTTGTGAAGGTATACAACGATACGTTGCCAATATACACTCTCGGGGCATAATAGAACAATATAATTGGGTTTCACTCTTTGTTCGGTTGAATGAGAAAAAGTACTGTTTCTAAAGTTATCTTTGTTAGGCGCAATGAGTAGTCTAATGTTGTTCGAGTTTGGTTCTTGTGAACATAGACAACGATACGTTGCCAATAGACACTCTCGGGGCATAATTGAACAATATATTTAGGTTTTACTCTTTGTTCGGTGGAATGAGAAAAAGTACTGTTTCCAAAGTTATACTGTTAGGGCGCAACGGAGGAGTCTAATGTTGTTCCGATTTTGGTTCTTGTGAACGGTGACATCGATATGTTGCAAATTTACACTCCCGGGGCATAATAGAACAATATAATTAGGTTTTACTCTTTGTTCGGTGGAATGAGAAAAAGTACTGTTTCCAAAGTTATCTTTGTTAGGCGCAAGCGAGTAGTCTAATGTTGTTCCGGTTTTGGTTCTTGTGAACGTAGTCAACGATACGTTGCCAATATACACTCTCGGGGTAAAATAGAACAATATAATTGGGTTTCACTCTTTGTTCGGTTGAATGGGAAAAAGTACTGTTTCTAAAGTTATACTGTTAGGGCGCAACTGAGTAGTCTAATGTTGTTCCGGTTTCGGTTCTTGTGAACGTAGACAACGATACGTTGCCAATATACACTCTTGGGGCATAATAAAACAATATAATTGGGTTTCACTCTTTGTTCGGTTGAATGAGAAAAATCTTGTTTCTAGAGTTATACCGTTAGGCGCAAGCGAGTAGTCTAATGTTGTTCCGGTTTTGGTTCTCGCGAACGTAGACAACGATACGTTGCCGATATTCACTCCCGGGCATAATAGAACAATATAATTGGGTTTCACTCTTTGTTCGGTTGAATGAGAGAAAGTACTGTTTCTAAAGTTATACTATTAGTGCGCAACTGAGTTGTCTAATGTTGTTCCGATTTTGGTTCTTGTGAACGTAGTCATCGATACGTTGCCAATATACACTCTTGGGGCAAAATAGAACAATATAATTGGGTTTCACTCTTTGTTCGGTTGAATGAGAAAAAGTACTGTTTCTAAAGTTATACTGTTAGTGCGCAACTGAGTAGTCTAATGTTGTTCCGGTTTCGGTTCTTGTGAACGTATACAACGATACGTTGCAAATATACACTCTCGGGGCATAATAGAACAATATAATTGGGTTTCACTCTTTGTTCGGTTGAAAGAGAAAAATCTTGTTTCTAAAGTTATCTTGTTAGGCGCAATGAGTAGTCTAATGTTGTTCGAGTTTGGTTCTTGTGAACATAGACAACGATACGTTGCCAATAGACACTCTCGGGGCATAATTGAACAATATATTTAGGTTTTACTCTTTTTCGGTGGAATGAGAAAAATCTTGTTTCCAAAGTTATATTGTTAGGGCGCAACGGAGGAGTCTAATGTTGTTCGGTTTTGGTTCTTGTGAACGTTGACATCGATATGTTGCAAATTTACGCTCCCGGGGCATAATAGAACAATATAATTAGGTTTTACTCTTTGTTTGGTGGAATGAGAAAAAGTACAGTTTCCAAAGTTATGCTGTTAGGGCGCAACTGAGTTGTCTAATGTTGTTCCCGTTTTGGTTCTTGTGAACGTAGTCAACGATACGTTGCCAATATACACTCTCGGGGCAAAATAGAACAATATAATTGGGTTTCACTCTTTGTTCGGTTGAATGAGAAAAATCTTGTTTCTAAAGTTATACTGTTAGGGCGCAACTGAGTAGTCTAATGTTGTTCCGGTTTTGGTTCTTGTGAACGTAGACAACGATACGTTGCCAATATACACTCTTGGGGCATAAGAGAACAATATAATTGGGTTTCACTCTTTGTTCGGTTGAATGAGAAAAAGTACTGTTTCTAGAGTTATACCGTTAGGGCGCAACTGAGTAGTCTAATGTTGTTCCGGTTTTGGTTCTTGCGAACGTAGACAACGATACGTTGCCGATATTCACTCCCGGGGCATAATAGAACAATATAATTGGGTTTCACTCTTTGTTCGGTTGAATGAGAGAAAATCTTGTTTCTAAAGTTATACTATTAGTGCGCAACTGAGTTGTCTAATGTTGTTCCGATTTTGGTTCTTGTGAACGTAGTCATCGATACGTTGCCAATATACACTCTTGGGGCAAAATAGAACAATATAATTGGGTTTCACTCTTTGTTCGGTTGAATGAGAAAAAGTACTGTTTCTAAAGTTATACTGTTAGGGCGCAAGCGAGTAGTCTAATGTTGTTCGGTTTCGGTTCTTGTGAACGTATACAACGATACGTTGCAAATATACACTCTCGGGGCATAATAGAACAATATAATTGGGTTTCACTCTTTGTTCGGTTGAATGAGAAAAAGTACTGTTTCTAAAGTTATACTGTTAGGCGCAATGAGTAGTCTAATGTTGTTCGAGTTTGGTTCTTGTGAACATAGACAACGATACGTTGCCAATAGACACTCTCGGGGCATAATTGAACAATATAATTAGATTTCACTCTTTGTTCGGTTGAATGAGAAAAAGTACTGTTTCTAAAGTTATACTGTTAGGGCGCAACTGAGTAGTCTAATGTTGTTCCGGTCTCGCTTCTTGTGAACGTAGACAACGATACGTTGCCAATATACACTCTCGGGGCATAATAGAACAATATAATTGGGTTTCACTCTTTGTTCGGTTGAATGAGAAAAAATCATTTCCAATGTTATCTTTGTTAGGCGCAAGCCAGGTTGTCTAATGTTGTTCCCGTTTTGGTTCTTGTGAACGTAGTCAACGATACGTTGCCAATATACACTCTCGGGGCAAAATAGAACAATATAATTGGGTTTCACTCTTTGTTCGGTTGAATGAGAAAAAGTACTGTTTCTAAAGTTATACTGTTAGGGCGCAACTGAGTAGTCTAATGTTGTTCCGGTTTCGGTTCTTGTGAACGTAGACAACGATACGTTGCCAATATACACTCTTGGGGCATAATAAAACAATATAATTGGGTTTCACTCTTTGTTCGGTTGAATGAGAAAAAAATCTTGTTTCTAGAGTTATACCGTTAGGGCGCAACTGAGTAGTCTAATGTTGTTCCGGTTTTGGTTCTTGCGAACGTAGACAACGATACGTTGCCGATATTCACTCCCGGGGCATAATAGAACAATATAATTGGGTTTCACTCTTTGTTCGGTTGAATGAGAGAAAGTACTGTTTCTAAAGTTATACTATTAGTGCGCAACTGAGTTGTCTAATGTTGTTTCGCTTTTGGTTCTTGTGAACGTAGTCAACGATACGTTGCGAATATACACTCTTGGGGCAAAATAGAACAATATAATTGGGTTTCACTCTTTGTTCGGTTGAATGAGAAAAAGTACTGTTTCTAAAGTTATCTTTGTTAGGCGCAAGCGAGTAGTCTAATGTTGTTCCGGTTTCGGTTCTTGTGAACGTATACAACGATACGTTGCAAATATACACTCTCGGGGCATAATAGAACAATATAATTGGGTTTCACTCTTTGTTCGGTTGAATGAGAAAAAGTACTGTTTCTAAAGTTATACTGTTAGGGCGCAACTGAGTAGTCTAATGTTGTTCCGAGTTTGGTTCTTGCGAACATAGACAACGATAAGTTGCCAATAGACACTCTCGGGGCATAATTGAACAATATATTTAGGTTTTACTCTTTTTTCGGTGGAATGAGAAAAAGTACTGTTTCCAAAGTTATCGTTTTAGGGGGCAACGGAGGAGTCTAATGTTGTTCCGATTTTGGTTCTTGTGAACGGTGACATCGATATGTTGCAAATTTACACTCCCGGGGCATAATAGAACAATATAATTAGGTTTTACTCTTTGTTCGGTGGAATGAGAAAAAATCTTGTTTCCAAAGTTATCTTTGTTAGGCGCAAGCGAGTTGTCTAATGTTGTTCCGTTTTGGTTCTTGTGAACGTGGTCAACGATACGTTGCCAATATACACTCTCGGGCAAAATAGAACAATATAATTGGGTTTCACTCTTTGTTCGGTTGAATGAGAAAAATCTTTGTTTCTAAAGTTATCTTGTTAGGCGCAATGAGTAGTCTAATGTTGTTCGGTTTCGGTTCTTGTGAACGTAGACAACGATACGTTGCCAATATACACTCTTGGGGCATAATAAAACAATATAATTGGGTTTCACTCTTTGTTCGGTTGAATGAGAAAAAAATCTTGTTTCTAGAGTTATACCGTTAGGGCGCAACTGAGTAGTCTAATGTTGTTCCGGTTTTGGTTCTTGCGAACGTAGACAACGATACGTTGCCGATATTCACTCCCTGGGCATAATAGAACAATATAATTGGGTTTCACTCTTTGTTCGGTTGAATGAGAGAGAGTACGGTTTCTAAAGTTATATTATTAGTGCGCAAAGAGTTGTCTAATGTTGTTCCGATTTTGGTTCTTGTGAACGTAGTCAACGATACGTTGCCAATATACACTCTTGGGGCAAAATAGAACAATATAATTGGGTTTCACTCTTTGTTCGGTTGAATGAGAAAAAGTACTGTTTCTAAAGTTATACTGTTAAGGCGCAACTGAGTAGTCTAATGTTGTTCCTGTTTCGATTCTTGTGAACGTATACAACGATACGTTGCAAATATACACTCTCGGGGCATAATAGAACAATATAATTGGGTTTCACTCTTTGTTCGGTTGAATGAGAAAAAAAATCTTGTTTCTAAAGTTATCTTTGTTAGGCGCAAGCGAGTAGTCTAATGTTGTTCCGAGTTTGGTTCTTGTGAACATAGACAACGATACGTTGCCAATAGACACTCTCGGGGCATAATTGAACAATATATTTAGGTTTTACTCTTTTTCGGTGGAATGAGAAAAAGTACTGTTTCCAAAGTTATATTGTTAGGGCGCAACGGAGGAGTCTAATGTTGTTCCGGTTTTGGTTCTTGTGAACGGTGACATCGATATGTTGCAAATTTAATCTCCCGGGGCATAATAGAACAATATAATTAGGTTTTACTCTTTGTTCGGTGGAATGAGAAAAATCTTTGTTTCCAATGTTATCTTTGTTAGGGCGCAAGTTGTCTAATGTTGTTCCCGTTTTGGTTCTTGTGAACGTAGTCAACGATACGTTGCCAATATACACTCTCGGGGCAAAATAGAACAATATAATTGGGTTTCACTCTTTGTTCGGTTGAATGAGAAAAATCTTGTTTCTAAAGTTATCTTGTTAGGCGCAATGGAGTAGTCTAATGTTGTTCCGGTTTTGGTTCTTGTGAACGTAGACAACTATACGTTGCCAATATACACTCTCGGGGCATAATAGAACAATATAATTGGGTTTCACTCTTTGTTCGGTTGAATGAGAAAAATACTGTTTCTAGAGTTATACGTTAGGCGCAAGAGTAGTCTAATGTTGTTCGGTTTTGGTTCTTGCGAACGTAGACAACGATACGTTGCCGATATTCACTCCGGGCATAATAGAACAATATAATTGGGTTTCACTCTTTGTTCGGTTGAATGAGAGAAAATCTTGTTTCTAAAGTTATACTATTAGTGCGCAGTTGTCTAATGTTGTTCCGATTTTGGTTCTTGTGAACGTAGTCATCGATACGTTGCCAATATACACTCTTGGGGCAAAATAGAACAATATAATTGGGTTTCACTCTTTGTTCGGTTGAATGAGAAAAATCTTTCTAAAGTTATACGTTAGGCGCGAGTAGTCTAATGTTGTTAGGTTTTGGTTCTTGTGAACGTATACAACGATACGTTGCCAATATACACTCTCGGGGCAAAATAGAACAATATAATTGGGTTTCACTCTTTGTTCGGTTGAAAGAGAAAAATCTTGTTTCTAAAGTTATCTTTGTTAGGCGCAATGAGTAGTCTAATGTTGTTCGAGTTTGGTTCTTGTGAACATAGACAACGATACGTTGCCAATAGACACTCTCGGGGCATAATTGAACAATATATTTAGGTTTTACTCTTTTTTTCGGTGGAATGAGAAAAATCTTGTTTCCAAAGTTATATTGTTAGGGCGCAACGGAGGAGTCTAATGTTGTTCCGGTTTTGGTTCTTGTGAACGGTGACATCGATATGTTGCAAATTTAATCTCCCGGGGCATAATAGAACAATATAATTAGGTTTTACTCTTTGTTTGGTGGAATGAGAAAAAGTACAGTTTCCAAAGTTATGCTGTTAGGGCGCAACTGAGTTGTCTAATGTTGTTCCCGTTTTGGTTCTTGTGAACGTAGTCAACGATACGTTGCCAATATACACTCTCGGGGCAAAATAGAACAATATAATTGGGTTTCACTCTTTGTTCGGTTGAATGAGAAAAAGTACTGTTTCTAAAGTTATACTGTTAGGGCGCAACTGAGTAGTCTAATGTTGTTCCGGTTTCGGTTCTTGTGAACGTAGACAACGATACGTTGCCAATATACACTCTTGGGGCATAATAAAACAATATAATTGGGTTTCACTCTTTGTTCGGTTGAATGAGAAAAAGTACTGTTTCTAAAGTTATACTGTTAGGGCGCAACTGAGTAGTCTAATGTTGTTCCGGTTTTGGTTCTTGCGAACGTAGACAACGATACGTTGCCGATATTCACTCCCTGGGCATAATAGAACAATATAATTGGGTTTCACTCTTTGTTCGGTTGAATGAGAGAAAATCTTGTTTCTAAAGTTATACTATTAGTGCGCAATGAGTTGTCTAATGTTGTTCGATTTTGGTTCTTGTGAACGTAGTCATCGATACGTTGCCAATATACACTCTTGGGGCAAAATAGAACAATATAATTGGGTTTCACTCTTTGTTCGGTTGAATGAGAAAAAGTACTGTTTCTAAAGTTATACTGTTAGGGCGCAACTGAGTAGTCTAATGTTGTTCCGGTTTCGGTTCTTGTGAACGTATACAACGATACGTTGCAAATATACACTCTCGGGGCATAATAGAACAATATAATTGGGTTTCACTCTTTGTTCGGTTGAATGAGAAAAAGTCCTGTTTCTAAAGTTATACTGTTAGGGCGCAACTGAGTAGTCTAATGTTGTTCCGAGTTTGGTTCTTGTGAACATAGACAACGATACGTTGCCAATAGACACTCTCGGGGCATAATTGAACAATATATTTAGGTTTTACTCTTTTTTCGGTGGAATGAGAAAAAGTACTGTTTCCAAAGTTATATTGTTAGGGCGCAACGGAGGAGTCTAATGTTGTTCCGGTTTTGGTTCTTGTGAACGGTGACATCGATATGTTGCAAATTTAATCTCCCGGGGCATAATAGAACAATATAATTAGGTTTTACTCTTTGTTCGGTGGAATGAGAAAAATCTTTATTTCCAATGTTATCTTTGTTAGGCGCGCAATGTTGTTCCGTTTTGGTTCTTGTGAACGTAGTCAACGATACGTTGCCAATATACACTCGGGCAAAATAGAACAATATAATTGGGTTTCACTCTTTGTTCGCTTGAATGAGAAAAAGTACTGCTTTCTAAAGTTATACCGTTAGGGCGCAACCGAGTAGTCTAATGTTGTTCCTGTTTCTGGTTCTTAGAACGTAGACAACGATACGTTGCCAATATACACTCTTGGGGCATAATAAAACAATATAATTGGGTTTCACTCTTTGTTCTATTGAATGAGAAAAAGTAATCGTTTCTAGAGTTATACCGTTAGGGCGTTAACCGAGTAGTCTAATGTTGTTCCTGCTTTGGTTCTTGCGAACGTAGACAACGATACGCGTCGATATTCACTCCCCGGGCATAATAGAACAATATAATTGGGTTTCACTCTTTGTTCGGTTGAATGAGAGAAAGTACTGTTTCTAAAGTTATACTATTAGTGCGCAACTGAGTTGTCTAATGTTGTTTCGCTTTTGGTTCTTGTGAACGTAGTCAACGATACGTTGCGAATATACACTCTTGGGGCAAAATAGAACAATATAATTGGGTTTCACTCTTTGTTCGGTTGAATGAGAAAAAGTATTGTTTCTAAAGTTATACTGTTAGGGCGCAACTGAGTAGTCTAATGTTGTTCCTGGTTTGTTCTTGTGAACGTAGTCAACGATACGTTGCAAATATACACTCTCGGAGCAAAATAGAACAATATAATTGGGTTTCACTCTTTGTTCGGTTGAATGAGAAAAAGTACTGTTTCTAAAGTTATACTGTTAGGGCGCAACTGAGTAGTCTAATGTTGTTCCGAGTTTGGTTCTTGCGAACATAGACAACGATAAGTTGCCAATAGACACTCTCGGGGCATAATTGAACAATATATTTAGGTTTTACTCTTTTTTCGGTGGAATGAGAAAAAGTACTGTTTCCAAAGTTATACTGTTAGGGCGCAACGGAGGAGTCTAATGTTGTTCCGATTTTGGTTCTTGTGAACGGTGACATCGATATGTTGCAAATTTACACTCCCGGGGCATAATAGAACAATATAATTAGGTTTTACTCTTTGTTCGGTGGAATGAGAAAAAGTACTGTTTCCAAAGTTATGCTGTTAGGGCGCAACTGAGTTGTCTAATGTTGTTCCCGTTTTGGTTCTTGTGAACGTAGTCAACGATACGTTGCCAATATACACTCTCGGGGCAAAATAGAACAATATAATTGGGTTTCACTCTTTGTTCGGTTGAATGAGAAAAAGTACTGTTTCTAAAGTTATCTTTTGTTAGGCGCGGCGCGAGTAGTCTAATGTTGTTCGGTTTCGGTTCTTGTGAACGTAGACAACGATACGTTGCCAATATACACTCTTGGGGCATAATAAAACAATATAATTGGGTTTCACTCTTTGTTCGGTTGAATGAGAAAAATCTTGTTTCTAGAGTTATACCGTTAGGGCGCAACTGAGTAGTCTAATGTTGTTCCGGAGTTGGTTCTTGCGAACGTAGACAACGATACGTTGCCGATATTCACTCCCTGGGCATAATAGAACAATATAATTGGGTTTCACTCTTTGTTCGGTTGAATGAGAGAAAGTACTGTTTCTAAAGTTATATTATTAGTGCGCAACTGAGTTGTCTAATGTTGTTCCGATTTTGGTTCTTGTGAACGTAGTCAACGATACGTTGCCAATATACACTCTTGGGGCAAAATAGAACAATATAATTGGGTTTCACTCTTTGTTCGGTTGAATGAGAAAAATCTTGTTTCTAAAGTTATCTTTGTTAGGGCGCAACTGAGTAGTCTAATGTTGTTCCGGTTTCGGTTCTTGTGAACGTATACAACGATACGTTGCAAATATACACTCTCGGGGCATAATAGAACAATATAATTGGGTTTCACTCTTTGTTCGGTTGAATGAGAAAAATCTTGTTTCTAAAGTTATCTTGTTAGGCGCAAGAGTAGTCTAATGTTGTTCGAGTTTGGTTCTTGTGAACATAGACAACGATACGTTGCCAATAGACACTCTCGGGGCATAATTGAACAATATATTTAGGTTTTACTCTTTTTCGGTGGAATGAGAAAAAATCTTGTTTCCAAAGTTATATTGTTAGGCGCAACGGAGGAGTCTAATGTTGTTCGGTTTTGGTTCTTGTGAACGGTGACATCGATATGTTGCAAATTTAATCTCCGGGGCATAATAGAACAATATAATTAGGTTTTACTCTTTGTTCGGTGGAATGAGAAAAATCTTGTTTCCAATGTTATGCTGTTAGGGCGCAACTGAGTTGTCTAATGTTGTTCCCGTTTTGGTTCTTGTGAACGTAGTCAACGATACGTTGCCAATATACACTCTCGGGGCAAAATAGAACAATATAATTGGGTTTCACTCTTTGTTCGGTTGAATGAGAAAAAGTACTGTTTCTAAAGTTATCTTTGTTAGGCGCAAGCGAGTAGTCTAATGTTGTTCGGTTTCGGTTCTTGTGAACGTAGACAACGATACGTTGCCAATATACACTCTTGGGGCATAATAAAACAATATAATTGGGTTTCACTCTTTGTTCGGTTGAATGAGAAAAAGTACTGTTTCTAGAGTTATACGTTAGGCGCAAGAGTAGTCTAATGTTGTTCGGTTTTGGTTCTTGCGAACGTAGACAACGATACGTTGCCGATATTCACTCCCGGGCATAATAGAACAATATAATTGGGTTTCACTCTTTGTTCGGTTGAATGAGAGAAATCTTGTTTCTAAAGTTATACTATTAGTACGCAACTGAGTTGTCTAATGTTGTTCCGATTTTGGTTCTTGTGAACGTAGTCAACGATACGTTGCCAATATACACTCTCGGGGCAAAATAGAACAATATAATTGGGTTTCACTCTTTGTTCGGTTGAATGAGAAAAATCTTGTTTCTAAAGTTATCTTGTTAGGCGCAAAGTAGTCTAATGTTGTTGTTCCGGTTTCGGTTCTTGTGAACGTAGACAACGATACGTTGCCAATATACACTCTTGTGGCATAATAAAACAATATAATTGGGTTTCACTCTTTGTTCTGTTGAATGAGAAAAAGTACTGTTTCTAGAGTTATACTGTTAGGGCGCAACTGAGTAGTCTAATGTTGTTCCGGTTTTGGTTCTTGTGAACGTAGACAACGATACGTTGCCGATATTCACTCCCGGGCATAATAGAACAATATAATTGGGTTTCACTCTTTGTTCGGTTGAATGAGAGAAAATCTTGTTTCTAAAGTTATACTATTAGTGCGCAAGCGAGTTGTCTAATGTTGTTCCGGTTTCGGTTCTTGTGAACGTAGACAACGATACGTTGCCAATATACACTCTTGGGACATAATAAAACAATATAATTGGGTTTCACTCTTTGTTCGGTTGAATGAGAAAAAGTACTGTTTCTAAAGTTATCTTTGTTAGGCGAGTAGTCTAATGTTGTTCGGTTTCGGTTCTTGTGAACGTATACAACGATACATTGCAAATATACACTCTCGGGGCATAATAGAACAATATAATTGGGTTTCACTCTTTGTTCGGTTGAATGAGAAAAAGTACTGTTTCTAAAGTTATACTGTTAGGGCGCAACTGAGTAGTCTAATGTTGGTCTGGTTTTGGTTCTTGTGAACGTAGACAACGATACGTTGCCAATAGACACTCTCGGGGCATAATAGAACAATATAATTAGATTTTACTCTTTTTTCGGTGGAATGAGAAAAATCATTTCCAAAGTAATGCGTTAGGGCGCAACGGAGGAGTCTAATGTTGTTCCGATTTTGGTTCTTGTGAACGGTGACATCGATATGTTGCAAATTTACACTCTCGGGGCATAATAGAACAATATAATTAGGTTTTACTCTTTGTTCGCTCGAATGAGAAAAAGTACTGTTTCCAAAGTTATGCTGTTAGGGCGCAACTGAGTTGTTTAATGTTGTTCCCGTTTTGGTTCTTGTGAATGTAGTCAACGATACGTTGCCAATATACACTCTCGGGGCAAAATAGAACAATATAATTAGGTTTCACTCTTTGTTCGGTTGAATGAGAAAAAGTACTGTTTCTAAAGTTATACTGTTTGGGCGCAACGGAGTAGTCTAATGTTGTTCCGGTTTCGGTTCTTGTGAACGTAGACAACGATACGTTGCCAATATACACTCTTGGGGCATAATAAAACAATATACTTGGGTTTCACTCTTTGTTCGGTTGAATGAGAAAAAGTACTGTTTCTAGCGTTATACCGTTAGGGGGCAATTGAGTAGTCTAATGTTGTTCCGGTTTTGGTTCTTGGGAACGTAGACAACGATACGTTGCCGATATTCACTCGGGGCATAATAGAACAATATAATTGGGTTTCACTCTTTGTTCGGTTGAATGAGAGAAAATCTTGTTTATAAAGTTATCTTGTTTGGGCGCATGAGTAGTCTAATGTTGTTAGGTTTCGGTTCTTGTGAACGTAGACAACGATACGTTGCCAATATACACTCTTGGGGCATAATAAAACAATATACTTGGGTTTCACTCTTTGTTCGGTTGAATGAGAAAAATCTTGTTTCTAGAGTTATACCGTTGAGGGAACAAGAGTAGTCTAATGTTGTTCGGTTTTGGTTCTGGTGAACGTAGACAACGATACGTTGCCGATATTCACTCCCTGGGCATAATAGAAAAATATAATTGGGTTTCACTCTTTGTTCGGTTGAATGAGAGAAAGTACTGTTTCTAAAGTTATATTATTAGTGCGCAACTGAGTTGTCTAATGTTGTTCCGATTTTGGTTCTTGTGAACGTAGTCAACGATACGTTGCCAATATACACTCTTGGGGCAAAATAGAACAATATAATTGGGTTTCACTCTTTGTTCGGTTGAATGAGAAAAAAATCTTGTTTCTAAAGTTATCTTTGTTAGGCGCAATGAGTAGTCTAATGTTGTTCGGTTTCGTTTCTTGTGAACGTATACAACGATACGTTGCAAATATACACTCTCGGGGCATAATAGAACAATATAATTGGGTTTCACTCTTTGTTCGGTTGAATGAGAAATAATCTTGTTTCTAAAGTTATCTTGTTAGGCGCAAGAGTAGTCTATTGTTGTTCCGAGTTTGGTTCTTGTGAACATTGACAACGATACGTTGCCAATAGACACTCTCGGGGCATAATTGAACAATATATTTAGGTTTTACTCTTTGTTCGGTGGAATGAGAAAAAGTACTGTTTCCAAAGTTATATTGTTTGGGCGCAACGGAGGAGTCTAATGTTGTTCCGGTTTTGGTTCTTGTGAACGGTGACATCGATATGTTGCAAATTTACACTCTCGGGGCATAATAGAACGATATAATTGGGTTTTACTCTTTGTTCGGTGGAATGAGAAAAAGTACTGTTTCTAAAGTTATACTGTTAGGGCGCAACTGAGTTGTCTAATGTTGTTCCGATTTTGGTTCTTGTGAACGTAGTCAACGATAAGTTGCCAATATACACTCCCGGGGCATAATAGAACAATATAATTGGGTTTCACTCTTTGTTCGGTTGAATGAGAAAAAGTACTGTTTCTAAAGTTATACTGTTAGGGCGCAACTGAGTAGTCTAATGTTGTTCCGGTTTCGGTTCTTGTGAACGTAGACAACGATACGTTGCCAATATACACTCTTGGGGCATAATAAAACAATATAATTGGGTTTCACTCTTTGTTCGGTTGAATGAGAAAAATACTGTTTCTAGAGTTATACCGTTGGGGCAATTTGAGTAGTCTAATGTTGTTCGAGTTTGGTTCTTGTGAACATAGACAACGATACGTTGCCAATAGACACTCTCGGGCATAATTGAACAATATATTTAGGTTTTACTCTTTTTCGGTGGAATGAGAAAAAATCTTTGTTTCCAAAGTTATACTGTTAGGGCGCAACGGAGGAGTCTAATGTTGTTCCGATTTTGGTTCTTGTGAACGGTGACATCGATATGTTGCAAATTTACACTCCCGGGGCATAATAGAACAATATAATTAGGTTTTACTCTTTGTTCGGTGGAATGAGAAAAAAATCTGAGTTTCCAAAGTTATCTTTGTTAGGCGCAAGCGAGTTGTCTAATGTTGTTCCCGTTTTGGTTCTTGTGAACGTAGTCAACGATACGTTGCCAATATACACTCTCGGGGCAAAATAGAACAATATAATTGGGTTTCACTCTTTGTTCGGTTGAATGAGAAAAATCTTGTTTCTAAAGTTATCTTGTTAGGCGCAAGAGTAGTCTAATGTTGTTCCGGTTTCGGTTCTTGTGAACGTAGACAACGATACGTTGCCAATATACACTCTTGTGGCATAATAAAACAATATAATTGGGTTTCACTCTTTGTTCGGTTGAATGAGAAAAAGTACAATTCTAGAGTTATACCGTTAGGGCGCAACTGAGTAGTCTAATGTTGTTCCGGTTTTGGTTCTTGCGAACGTAGACAACGATACGTTGCCGATATTCACTCCCTGGGCATAATAGAACAATATAATTGGGTTTCACTCTTTGTTCGGTTGAATGAGAGAAAGTACTCTTTCTAAAGTTATACTATTAGTGCGCAACTGAGTTGTCTAATGTTGTTCCGATTTTGGTTCTTGTGAACGTAGTCATCGATACGTTGCCAATATACACTCTTGGGGCAAAATAGAACAATATAATTGGGTTTCACTCTTTGTTCGGTTGAATGAGAAAAAGTACTGTTTCTAAAGTTATACTGTTAGGTCGCAACTGAGTAGTCTAATGTTGTTCCGGTTTCGGTTCTTGTGAACGTATACAACGATACGTTGCAAATATACACTCTCGGGGCATAATAGAACAATATAATTGGGTTTCACTCTTTGTTCGGTTGAATGAGAAAAAGTACTGTTTCTAAAGTTATACTGTTAGGGCGCAACTGAGTAGTCTAATGTTGTTCCGAGTTTGGTTCTTGCGAACATAGACAACGATACGTTGCCAATAGACACTCTCGGGGCATAATTGAACAATATATTTAGGTTTTACTGTTTTTTCGGTGGAATGAGAAAAAGTACTGTTTCCAAAGTTATACTGTTAGGGCGCAACGGAGGAGTCTAATGTTGTTCCGATTTTGGTTCTTGTGAACGGTGACATCGATATGTTGCAAATTTTCACCCGGGGCACAATAGAACAATATAATTAGATTTTACTCTTTGTTCGGTGGAATGAGAAAAAGTACTATTTCTAAAGTTATACTGTTAGTGCGCAACTGAGTTGTCTAATGTTGTTCCGGTTTTGGTTCTTGTGAACGTAGTCAACGATACGTTGCCAATATACACTCTCGGGGCAAAATAGAACAATATAATTGGGTTTCACTCTTTGTTCGGTTGAATGAGAAAAAGTACTGTTTCTAAAGTTATCTTTGTTAGGCGCAATGAGTAGTCTAATTGTCACGCCCGAGCCCGCCAATTCGGTCGGATTCGGCGCCAGCGTGACGGACGAGAGCAGAAGTTAGCGTCGCAATCGATACCATTACAAGAAGGTTCCAACTAGGAACCGTATTCAACATACAACGATTGCATAAGGAAGCTAGGTATCAAACAACATAAACACATCCTATGTTATTACATTCATTCCACATTCATTTTACATCGCCGATTAATTTACATTAGACTTCCAAATACAATCTACTTATTATTACATCATTTCACAAGTTAGTTACATTTTTGCTCACTACCCTCTAGTCCCCGCTATTAGGACGGCCTCAGGGTACTGCTACCTCTGGTCTCCTGGTAGGGCGCTATCTACAGATCTACGCCCTTGCCTCGCGCTGCTGCTGCGCCGCTCACGCGTATACCTGTACCCCCAAAACCACAACACGGGGGTGAGAACTATTGTCCATAGTTCTCGTGGGTACGGTCACCCAAGAGAAACGACTCGACCAATAGGTCCAAGGAGAGCCTTTGCAAATATGTTAGTCCAAAAACATATATAGATATATAACTTGCAACTAACATAAAAACATGCCTCACAAATGTAACATGCAAATTATTACTTTAGCTCTTAGCTTTTCTTCACCTTTCCGCTATTCTGTACTTTAGCCATTTCATTCTTACTTAGCTATTCATTAATTTAGCTATTCATAAATCATACCAGTTGCAACTCTAAGGTTTCTACTTACCTTAGCTCATGTCATTAACTTCCAAGGTTTCTATAACCCTAGGTTCCATCTCAAGTCCAACTTGCTTCTAAGGTGTCTATTACCTTAGGTTCACCATACATATCACTAGCCCTCAAGGTTCTTTCTACCTAATTTCAGCTAGCCACCCGACTCGGTCACGAGTCAATCAATAGCGGATAATCCGCACTTTGCCTGGCTCGAGGTGAAGGACCCTGTCACTTGCACCTCGGCCCCGCAAGCCAAGAACCACATCGCCCAACGGTCCGAAGGTCCGTGCACCGTGGTCAGGGATCTGCCGGTGGGAGAGGAACGTGCCGCAGACACTCATAGCCAAGATTCCCTGATAGGTATATGAACATGCCGCATACACCCTGTCGCTCACTTTGTTCTTGCTCAATCATAATCCTCGAAGTTCTTCCGGTGTGAGCGGAACATGCCTTATACACCCGCGGAACCGAACTATCGAGCTCACAATTCTTGGGATTAGGAATCCACTTTGCTTGAGGGTTGGCCTTAACCCTCAAGAGTCGACAATAGGTCCATTGTTCTTTACATCCTAGGTCCACTTGACTCTAGGGTTCATTCCTTGTCACATAACCTAGGTTGTCTTAACTCTAGGTTCAATTCTCAACCTATGTTCTGCTACACTAGGTTAAGTTGCCACACTCCTAGGTCCATTGACTCTAGGTTTACTATAACCTATGTTCTTTACACTAGGTTAGGTTGCCACACTCCTAGGTCCATTGACTCTAGGTTTACTATAACCTATGTTCTTTACACTAGGTTAGATGCCACTCGATCTATATGTGCATTTAGTCCATGACTCACATTCTTTACTTGGCATTCTTTACTTGGCTCTCTTATGTCTATCAATCCACTCATATGCATGTTTCGTTATGCTAAGCTTATGTTCTCGCAACATTCTTTACACTATGTCATTGCACATATCATTCATCAAGTTATCTACTTGGTACTCATACATAATTAAGTCATCTCTAGGGTTCAGTGTCGCAATATTCATCCTGATGCTTCCTATGTCCAAATGCAAGCCTATGGTGCCGCACGATAAGGGAAGTGTGCAAGCAGACACCCTATGTCCTAATGCGACGCCCATAGCTCCGCACGATAAGAAAGCATACAAGGAGAGTCATCTAACCATATCAACCCTATCATGCATTTCACTCATTCGTTCATTTGCATCTACTTAGCATTTATTATTTATATCATTAGCATGCATTTCTTCTTATGCGTTATTGAACATGCATCAACGGGAGTTAAGTAACTCTTAGACATACAGGCGACCCAGTCGCTTGATGCAACACCCACCTTGGTTATGCTCTCCGATTGCTCGTCGACACTCGCAATCGGCGCCGCGGCACCGTGACCAGTTCGGCTCGAATCTTGCGCGACCCACCGAACGGCCACCGAATCTCGATCTGAGACTTCCCCGCGTTAACTCACGACTTCAAGATGCCCCAGTTCCGTTTTCATGATTTTAGGGCTCCTATCTTGCGTGCTGCGGACATCTGGTATGAATATATTAAAATATTAATATCTTTGCAACCGCTCTTCGGATCACCGAACCGAGCGCGCCAACGCGTTCGTTGCACCCCCAATTAGGTTTCTATGGGGTCAAATGAGATCAATCTCATCTATTTCTAAAAACCCCCAAATCGAACCCTAGGTTTGCATCTATGCAAAACCTACGTAAATCCCTAGATTTACGCCTTGATCTTCCATTTAGCCTCAAGGGGTTCTAACCCAACCATTTCTAGGGTTTAAAAAGCCCTCTACGAAAATCCACCATGAGAGGGTGCTTAGAAGCTTACCTCTACAAGCTTGATTCGAGCTCGAGGAAGAGGAGAAGATAGCCATGGAGGTCTCCACCTTGATCTCCATCATCTTCCTCATCTTCTTCCTTCTTCTTCTCTCTTTTCTTTCTTCTCTTTCTTTCCTTCTTCTTCTTGCTTCGGTCGAACGAGAGAGAGAGGGAGAGAGTGATCTGAGGGAGTGAGAGGGAGAAAAAGGGTTTTATTACCCTCTATTCACTTAACCCCCTGCATAATTGCAAACAAACCCCTCAACTTTGCAATATTCAAAAGCATTGGCCCAGGCATTTTCGTTTCTTGAGGCCAGGACGGCCTCCCATTGTCCGGACGGCACCCACGAAATCCACTTTTGCCCATTTGACGACCCTACGTAATGGGACATCATCCATTGTCCAGGACGACCATTGTCCGAACGACACTCTCTTGTCCAGGACCGGTCGTCTCCTCAGCCCAACATTTAAGGACTTAGCCAAATTTCAGCCTTTTTCGTTTCTTCTCCGTTCCAACTCACTTTTGGACCGTTTGACCTCCGATTCGTTCCAAATCGAACCGAGACTCTCCAAACATGATTTAGATCATGTCCACATCATCACTTCATCCGCGCAAGTGCCGGATTTTGCTCACGGCCCAAAGTAGCCTTTCGGGTTCCATTTCCTCTCCGTTCTAACTCACTTTTGGACTTGTGGGTCTCCGATTCACTTGAAATCGCACCGAGACTCCCCACACATGATTTGAATCATGTCCACATCATTATCTCATCCGCGCAAGCGTCGGATTTCGCCCACGACCTAACATTGCCTTTCGGGCTCCGTTCTTGCTCCTAATGCATTGAAAACGCCCGACAGCTCCCGGACTTCACCGAAACCACCCAAATGGCTTTCCAACCAAAGGTACACCGTAACTTCATAGTTTTAGAAGTCCGACCTTACATCCTCCCCTCCTTAAAAAGAGTTTCGTCCCCGAAACTCACTCACTTCCATTACTTCACACCCCAACTCATTTTATCGAGTAACCGGGGACTTCCACTGCACTTTTCGATTTCGGAATGGCCTTTCATTAAATGGAATTATTCTAAGGCCCACCACGTAGAATGTGAGGCTAGTTTCACTCACATTTGCTAAGCAAAACATCAAAAGTGCATTACCACCTTTGCGAGCACTAGTGGAAGCGCAAGTCGACATTCAACGACTTTTCACGCTCCAACACTACCCGCAATAAATTTTCAAGGAACTTCACCTTGCGTTTACTCGTCTTATCTCTGATCGCACTCGGGTCCAATCAACCACATTGCCCAAAGCAACATCTTAGGAGCATCGCCTAATGGTGAGTGCCTCAACATCAACCGAATCTTGCTCTATCGTGAGATGGCACACTTCGGCACATCCCAATTCCACTTCATAAAAGAGCATTATCCTCAATCCTCACGTGGCTTTCATCACTCAAGTGTCCCCTAGAGACCACTTGCTTCAATTTCCAATTGCCCAGCTTAGTCGGCTCGTCGCCGCATTATCTCTCACGAACACCCCGTTCGCGAACCTAGCCAACTCTTCAATGGAGTTAATGGCCAAATCACTCTCATCAATCTCTATGGGTGGATCAACAGTCACCAACCCAACGTCAGCCTATCGCTTAGACGTGCCTCAACTACGCTTAGCGTTTCTCGTACTAGCGTAGACCCAATTAACATTTTTGGCGAGATTCTCACTTGGGGTCGCACACACTCAATCGGGAGTAACCGGACCTCAAACCACATTCAACTCTCGGATTGGGTCATCATCGCACTCTCAGTGCATTATCGATCTTAAGATCCAACACGTGGCATTTCCACGTTCTCGGGTCCAAGCTCGGACTACGAGTCACGACCAAAACTCTCGCCACTACCAATAGGTGCGGGCATTGCCTCTCACGGTGTTGCACACCGCCAATAAGGCCCAGGCTCCACAGTCCACAAATGGTCCAGGCACGGGTCGTCCCAAGCACTACCCGCTAACGTCGTCCTACGCGACATGCTCTACAGAGCTACATAATCCGTCGACTCCTAGGCACCTAGTGCAAGCCACCAGCCCTACGAGTGATCCATGGCCCGCTTCACACTTAGCAATGCTGAAGTGCTACGCCAATCCACTCTTTTGGGTGAATCGAAACCGCACTCTATGAGTGCACTGTGCTCGGGCGCTCCACGCCTCGCGTTCTACGCTAAGTCTCGGCTTCGGGCGGGGTTGCGCCCCACGCCTTGCCTACTAAGTAACTTTTCTAACCCCACATGGAGGTATCGCTAGGCCCACGGGGCAAATTTAACGCTAACCAACTATTTCCTCAATAGTGGTTCTACTATGCCAGGCATCTGGCCACTCGGCCTATGCACTCCAACTACACGAGCACCACTCGCCCACCTCAATTCGAGGTATCACTTGGCCTCACATGCGCGTACTTGGCAACTAATCGATCATGCTCTCAACAGCGGTTCAACTTCCACCGCCGGTCTATCGGTACTACATCCGAAACATTCGGATTACTCGGGTATCCTCAAGTATCACGGCCTAACTCTCGCAATCCACCACTCGTTGCCTTGAGAGTCGCCGCACCACTTAATTTTTACCACGAGTCTCAACTAGCCATTTGCTAGTGCCACTCGGCTTTCACACTGCGAGCATGCCCGGGTATCTCCTCCCACCGTCACTAGGTCCCTACTATAATGATATATCAATAGTAGCAATCGACCATTCAATGAATGCATGCGGTGCATTAACTTAAAATCATGCGAAGTTCTCGCTTGATTTAATTAACTCATACTGCCCCGAAATCATCGGCGGCGAGACTCCGCAACTTTGGGTCGTATATCCGTGGCCGCTTGACGCTCGCCGCGAACCCTCCGGTTGCTTGATCACCACACCTCGTTCCCCAGACCGTGCCAAAGGTTGCACGCCCACAGATTGTCCGGGAGAGGAGAACGTCGTCGCCAACATCAAGGTGTGACTCTCGTCTTGCGGGCACTCATCCCGCATATGGCCTGGCTGCCCACAACGGATACACCTTCCGTCACGCAGCGCACACCGCCGCGCACAGTGGGAGTCACCACGGATCACACACCCGAGAGGAGGATCGGGCGGAGGACGACTTTGAGTGGTGTCTAGAACTTGATTGACCACCCGAATTGCTCAACGATGGCCTCGCCCTTCTCGCTCATGCCCACGAGATTCGCGCGCTCACGCACGAAAGCCTCGCCATGTTCGGCCCACAATGCTCGGTCCCACACCTCCGCAAAAGTTGTGCGCTTAAGGATTTGAACCTCCTTGTAAATCCTCGGTCGAAGCCCATGCAGGAACCATTCGGCCCTTTCCTTGTCATCCCGCACTCCATCCGGGACACAATTCACGATACGAGAAAATTCCCGCTCGTACTCTCTCACAGAGCGGTCTCCTTGTTGCAGCTTCCTGAACTTGTCCTGAAGCTTTCTCTTTTCAGTGTCGGGGAAGTACGTAGAAAACACCAACCCCCGAAACTCATCCCACGCTATAGGAGGGAGACTAGGCGATCGATTTCGTCGAATGCCCTTCCACCACGCTTTCGCTGACTGCTTTAAGCAATGCACAGCTAGGGGTACCTTATCCCGCTCCAAGGTGTTCAGCTCCTCGAAAAGCGTTTCCATAGAGTCAATCCACATCTCCACGATCCATGGATCGACATTCTCTCCATCGAAGACAGGCGGATCAAACTCTTTGAAGGCCATAAGGGCCGCCAAAGCCCGTTCTTTCTCTGCCTCCATTTCCACAGAACCAGGAGCTGCTGCCCCCGACTCCGTCGCCATTCCCGTCGGCACACGGCGCGCTGCTACCGGCGCAGCCGCTGCAGCCTGTCGTGCCAACAGCTCATGGAGCCCCTTGATCTGCTCCTCCTGTCGTAGCACTACGCCCATAAGCGTACTCATCTGCTCGCGGAGCACCGGGTCTCCACTCGCCTCGAATTGCTTAGGAACATCACTTGTTCCCTCCCGCGCCGATCTGGATGAAGATCGCCTACGCGGTGCCATCGTTTCTGAAACGCGACAACTCGATTAGTTCTCGACCAACTCGGGTCGAACACGAGACCACTAATACGCTCAAGAGCCAATCGGGCGAAAGTCACACGAGGCGTCCATTCTCATCACCTGGTTTCATGTTGTGTCGACCCATCATGAACTCCTTCGTTTGAGAATAACCACACCTCAAGTCCACCTCTAATATCCGTATTAGAGGATTATACAATACGACCAAATCCATAATCGCTTTCGCCACGAACCACAAGTCCTCGTCTCTCACGAGCCTTAACCTTTAAGGTTCCACTATCCTAGGACCTCCTAGGTTCACCTAAACCATTGTCCCATTCACTACTTTACGCTCTGATACCAACTAAATCTGTCACGCCCCGAGCCCGCCAATTCGGTCGGATTCGGCGCGCCGGCAGACCGCCCAACGGACAGAGTCTCCCCTGTACGTCAAAGGCGTCGCAACCGATACCATTACAAGAAGGTTCCAACTAGGAAAAGTATTCAACATACAACGATTGCATAAGGAAGCTAGGTATCAAACAACATAAACACATCCTATGTTATTACATTCATTCCACATTCATTTTACATCGCCGATTAATTTACATTAGACTTCCAAATACAATCTACTTATTATTACATCATTTCACAAGTTAGTTACATTTTTGCTCACTACCCTCTAGTCCCCGCTATTAGGACGGCCTCAGGGTACTGCTACCTCTGGTCTCCTGGTAGGGCGCTATCTACAGATCTACGCCCTTGCCTCGCGCTGCTGCTGCGCCGCTCACGCGTATACCTGTACCCCCAAAACCACAACACGGGGGTGAGAACTATTGGCCATAGTTCTCGTGGGTACGATCACCAAAGAGAACAGCTCAACAAATAGGTCCAAGGAGGCACTGCAAATATGTTAGTCCAAAAACATATATAGATATATAACTTGCAACTAACATAAAAACATGCCTCACAAATGTAACATGCAAATTATTACTTTAGCTCTTAGCTTTTCTTCACCTTTCCGCTATTCTGTACTTTAGCCATTTCATTCTTACTTAGCTATTCATTAATTTAGCTATTCATAAATCATACCAGTTGCAACTCTAAGGTTTCTACTTACCTTAGCTCATGTCATTAACTTCCAAGGTTTCTATAACCCTAGGTTCCATCTCAAGTCCAACTTGCTTCTAAGGTGTCTATTACCTTAGGTTCACCATACATATCACTAGCCCTCAAGGTTCTTTCTACCTAATTTCAGCTAGCCACCCGACTCGGTCACGAGTCAATCAATAGCGGATAATCCGCACTTTGCACAGCTCGAGGTGAAGGACCACATCCTTGCACCTCGGCCCGCAAGCCAAGAACCACATCGCCCAACGGTCCGCCCGAT
This sequence comes from Aechmea fasciata, assembly GCA_025177825.1. Lineage (NCBI taxonomy): Eukaryota > Viridiplantae > Streptophyta > Magnoliopsida > Poales > Bromeliaceae > Aechmea > Aechmea fasciata. The sequence continues at coordinate 2,057,823 of CM045938.1, forward strand.
GCACCGTGGTCGAGGATCACGCCGATGGGAGAGGAACATGCCGCATACACCCATAGCCAAGATTCCCGATAGGGAGAGGAACATGCCGCATACACCCTAGCGCTCACTTTGTTCTTGCTCAATCATAATCCTCGAAGTTCTTAGGTGGGAGAGGAACATGCCGCATACACCCGCGGAACCGGAACTATCGAGCTCACAATTCTTGGGATTCGGAATCCACTTTGCTTGAGGGTTGGCCTTAACCCTCAAGAGTCGACCCAATGGGTCCATTGTTCTTTACATCCTAGGTCCACTTGACTCTAGGGTTCATTCCTTGTCACATAACCTAGGTTGTCTTAACTCTAGGTTCAATTCTCAACCTATGTTCTGCTACACTAGGTTAAGTTGCCACCCTCCTAGGTCCATTGACTCTAGGTTTACTATAACCTATGTTCTTTACACTAGGTTAGGTTGCCACACTCCTAGGTCCATTGACTCTAGGTTTACTATAACCTATGTTCTTTACACTAGGTTAGATGCCACTCGATCTATATGTGCATTTAGTCCATGACTCACATTCTTTACTTGGCATTCTTTACTTGGCTCTCTTATGTCTATCAATCCACTCATATGCATGTATCTATTATGCTAAGCTTATGTTCTCGCAACATTCTTTACACTATGTCATTGCACATATCATTCATCAAGTTATCTACTTGGTACTCATACATAATTAAGTCATCTCTAGGGTTCAGTGTCGCAATATTCATCCCGATGCTTCCTATGTCCAAATGCAAGCCTATGGTGCCGCACGATAAGGGAAGTGTGCAAGCGGACACCCTATGTCCTAATGCGACGCCCATAGCTCCGCACGATAAGAAAGCATACAAGGAGAGTCATCTAACCATATCAACCCTATCATGCATTTCACTCATTCGTTCATTTGCATCTACTTAGCATTTATTATTTATATCATTAGCATGCATTTCTTCTTATGCGTTATTGAACATGCATCAACAGGAGTTAAGTAACTCTTAGACATACAGGCGACCTAGTCGCTTCGATGCACACCCGCCTTGGTTATGCTCTCCGATTGCTCGTCGACACTCGCAATCGGCCGCCGCTGCACCGTGACCCGGTTCGGCTCGAATCTTGCGCGACCCACCGAACGGCCACCGAAGCTCGATCTGAGACTTCCCTGCGTTAACTCACAACTCCAAGATGCCCAAGTTCCGTTTTCATGCATTTAGGGTTCCTTTCTTGCGTACTGCGGACATCTGGTATGAATATATTAAAATATTAATATCTTTGCAACCGCTCTTCGGATCACCGAACCGAGCGCGCCAACGCGTTCGTTGCACCCCCAATTAGGTTTCTATGGGGTCAAATGAGATCAATCTCATCTATTTCTAAAAACCCCCAAATCGAACCCTAGGTTTGCATCTATGCAAAACATACCGTAAATCCCTAGATTTACGCCTTGATCTTCCATTTAGCCTCAAGGGGTTCTAACCCAACCATTTCTAGGGTTTAAAAAGCCTCTACGAAAATCCACCATGAGAGGGAGCTTAGAAGCTTACCTCTACAAGCTTGCTTCGAGCTCGAGGAAGAGGAGAAGATAGCCATGGAGGTCTCCACCTTGATCTCCATCATCTTCCTCATCTTCTTCCTTCTTCTTTTCTCTTTTCTTTCTTCTTTTTCTTTCCTTCTTCTCCTTCTTCTTTCTTCGGTCGAACGAGAGAGAGGGAGAGAGTGATACGAGGGAGTGAGAGGGAGAGAAAGGGTTTTATTACCCTCTATTCACTTAACCCCCCATAATTGCAAACAAACCCTCAACTTTGCAATATTCAAAAAGCATTAAGCGGGCATTTCGAAATTTCTTTGAGGCCAGGACGGCCTCCCGTTGTCAGGACGGCACCCAAATCCACTTTTGCCCATTTGACGACCTACGTATCGGACATCATCCATTGTCGGACGACCATTGTCCGGACGGACACTCTCTTGTCCAGGACCAGTCGTCTCCTCAGCCCAACATTTAAGGACTTAGCCAAATTTCAGCATTTTTCGTTTCTTCTCCGTTCCAACTCACTTTTGGACCGTTTGACCTCCGATTCGTTCCAAATCGAACCGAGACTCTCCAAACATGATTTAGATCATGTCCACATCATCACTTCATCCGCGCAAGTGCCGGATTTTGCTCACGGCCCAAAGTAGCCTTTCGGGTTCCATTTCCTCTCCGTTCTAACTCACTTTTGGACTTGTGGGTCTCCGATTCACTTGAAATCGCACCGAGACTCCCCACACATGATTTGAATCATGTCCACATCATTATCTCATCCGCGCAAGCGTCGGATTTCGCCCACGACCTAACATTGCCTTTCGGGCTCCGTTCTTGCTCCTAATGCATTGAAAACGCCGAAAGCTCAGAAACCATCCAAATGGCTTTCCAACCAAAGGTACACCGTAACTTCATAGTTTTAGAAGTCCAGTACCTTACACTAATGTTGTTCCGGTTTCGGTTCTTGTGAACGTAGACAACGATACGTTGCCAATATACACTCTTGGGGCATAATAGAACAATATAATTGGGTTTCACTCTTTGTTCGGTTGAATGAGAAAAAGTACTGTTTCTAAAGTTATACTGTTAGGGCGCAACTGAGTAGTCTAATGTTGTTCCGGTTTTGGTTCTTGCGAACGTAGACAACGATACGTTGCCGATATTCACTCCCTGGGCATAATAGAACAATATAATTGGGTTTCACTCTTTGTTCGGTTGAATGAGAGAAAGTACTGTTTCTAAAGTAATACAATTAGTGCGCAACTGAGTTGTCTAATGTTGTTCCAATTTTGGTTCTTGTGAACGTAGTCATCGATACGTTGCCAATATACACTCTTGGGGCAAAATAGAACAATATAATTGGGTTTCACTCTTTGTTCGGTTGAATGAGAAAAAGTACTGTTTCTAAAGTTATGCTGTTAGGGCGCAACTGAGTAGTCTAATGTTGTTCCGGTTTCGGTTCTTGTGAACGTATACAACGATACGTTGCAAATATACACTCTCGGGGCATAATAGAACAATATAATTGGGTTTCACTCTTTGTTCGGTTGAATGAGAAAAAGTACTGTTTCTAAAGTTATACTGTTAGGGCGCAACTGAGTAGTCTAATGTTGTTCCGGTTTCGGTTCTTGTGAACGTAGACAACGATACGTTGCCAATATACACTCTTGGGGCATAATAAAACAATATACTTGGGTTTCACTCTTTGTTCGGTTGAATGAGAAAAATCTTGTTTCTAGTGTTATACGTTAGGGAAGCGAGTAGTCTAATGTTGTTCCGGTTTTGGTTCTTGCGAACGTAGACAACGATACGTTGCCGATATTCACTCCCGGGGCATAATAGAAAAATATAATTGGGTTTCACTCTTTGTTCGGTTGAATGAGAGAAAGTACTGTTTCTAAAGTTATATTATTAGTGCGCAACTGAGTTGTCTAATGTTGTTCCGATTTTGGTTCTTGTGAACGTAGTCAACGATACGTTGCCAATATACACTCTTGGGGCAAAATAGAACAATATAATTGGGTTTCACTCTTTGTTCGGTTGAATGAGAAAAATCATTTCTAAAGTTATCTTTGTTAGGCGCAACTGAGTAATCTATTGTTGTTCCGGTTTCGGTTCTTGTGAACGTAGACAACGATACGTTGCCAATATACACTCTCGGGGCAAAATAGAACAATATAATTGGGTTTCACTCTTTGTTCGGTTGAATGAGAAAAAGTACTGTTTCTAAAGTTATCTTTGTTAGGCGCAAGGAGTAGTCTAATGTTGTTCCGGTTTCGGTTCTTGTGAACGTAGACAACGATACGTTGCCAATATACACTCTTGGGGCATAATAAAACAATATAATTGGGTTTCACTCTTTGTTCGGTTGAATGAGAAAAAGTACTGTTTCTAGAGTTATACTGTTAGGGCGCAACTGAGTAGTCTAATGTTGTTCCGAGTTTGGTTCTTGTGAACATAGACAACGATACGTTGCCAATAGACACTCTCGGGGCATAATTGAACAATATATTTAGGTTTTACTCTTTTTTCGTTGGAATGAGAAAAATAACTGTTTCCAAAGTTATACTGTTAGGGCGCAACGGAGGAGTCTAATGTTGTTCCGATTTTGGTTCTTGTGAACGGTGACATCGATATGTTGCAAATTTACACTCCCGGGGCATAATAGAACAATATAATTAGGTTTTACTCTTTGTTCGGTGGAATGAGAAAAAGTACTGTTTTCAAAGTTATCTTTGTTAGGGCGCAAGCGAGTTGTCTAATGTTGTTCCCGTTTTGGTTCTTGTGAACTTAGTCAACGATACGTTGCCAATATACACTCTCGGGCAAAATAGAACAATATAATTGGGTTTCACTCTTTGTTCGGTTGAATGAGAAAAATCTTGTTTCTAAAGTTATCTTGTTAGGCGCAATGAGTAGTCTAATGTTGTTCGGTTTCGGTTCTTGTGAACGTAGACAACGATACGTTGCCAATATACACTCTTGGGGCATAATAAAACAATATAATTGGGTTTCACTCTTTGTTCGGTTGAATGAGAAAAGAAATCTTGTTTCTAGAGTTATACCGTTAGGCGCAATTGAGTAGTCTAATGTTGTTCGGTTTTGGTTCTTGCGAACGTAGACAACGATACGTTGCCGATATTCACTCCCCAGGCATAATAGAACAATATAATTGGGTTTCACTCTTTGTTCGGTTGAATGAGAGAAATCTTGTTTCTAAAGTTATACTATTAGTGCGAGTTGTCTAATGTTGTTCCGATTTTGGTTCTTGTGAACGTAGTCATCGATACGTTGCCAATATACACTCTTGGGGCAAAATAGAACAATATAATTGGGTTTCACTCGTTTTTCGGTTGAATGAGAAAAATCTTGTTTCTAAAGTTATCTTTGTTAGGCGCAAGCAGAAGTCTAATGTTGTTCCGGTTTCGGTTCTTGTGAACGTATACAACGATACGTTGCAAATATACACTCTCGGGGCATAATAGAACAATATAATTGGGTTTCACTCTTTGTTCCGATTTTGTCTAAAGTTATACTATTAGTGCGCAACTGAGTTGTCTAATGTTGTTCCGATTTTGGTTCTTGTGAACGTAGTCAACGATACGTTGCCAATATACACTCTTGGGGCAAAATAGAACAATATAATTGGGTTTCACTCTTTGTTCGGTTGAATGAGAAAAAGTACTGTTTCTAAAGTTATACTGTTAGGGCGCAACTGAGTAGTCTAATGTTGTTCCGGTTTCGGTTCTTGTGAACGTATACAACGATACGTTGCAAATATACACTCTCGGGGCATAATAGAACAATATAATTGGGTTTCACTCTTTATTCGGTTGAATGAGAAAAAGTACTGTTTCTAAAGTTATCTTTGTTAGGCGCAAGGAGTAGTCTAATGTTGTTCCGGTTTCGGTTCTTGTGAACGTAGACAACGATACGTTGCCAATATACACTCTTGGGGCATAATAAAACAATATAATTGGGTTTCACTCTTTGTTCGGTTGAATGAGAGAAATCATTTCTAGAGTTATACGTTAGGCGCAAGAGTAGTCTAATGTTGTTCGGTTTGGTTCTTGCGAACGTAGGCAACGATACGTTGCCCATATTCACTCCCCGGGCATAATAGAACAATATAATTGGGTTTCACTCTTTGTTCGGTTGAATGAGAGAAAATCTTGTTTCTAAAGTTATACTATTAGTGCGCAACTGAGTTGTCTAATGTTGTTCCGATTTTGGTTCTTGTGAACGTAGACAACGATACGTTGCCAATATACACTCTTGGGGCAAAATAGAACAATATAATTGGGTTTCACTCTTTGTTCGGTTGAATGAGAAAAAGTACTGTTTCTAGAGTTATCTTGTTAGGCGCAAGCGAGTAGTGTAATGTTGTTCCGTTTCGGTTCTTGTGAACGTATACAACGATACGTTGCAAATATACACTCTCGGGGCATAATAGAACAATATAATTGGGTTTCACTCTTTGTTCGGTTGAATGAGAAAAAGTACTGTTTCTAAAGTTATCTTTGTTAGGCGCAATGAGTAGTCTAATGTTGTTCGAGTTTGGTTCTTGTGAACATAGACAACGATACGTTGCCAATATACACTCTCGGGGCATAATTGAACAATATATTTAGGTTTTACTATTTTTTCGGTGGAATGAGAAAAATCTTGTTTCCAAAGTAATGTCTTGTTAGGGCGCAACGGAGGAGTCTAATGTTGTTCGATTTTGGTTCTGTGAACGGTGACATCGATATGTTGCAAATTTACACTCTGGGCATAATAGAACAATATAATTAGGTTTTACTCTTTGTTCGGTGGAATGAGAAAAAATCTTGTTTCCAAAGTTATCTTTGTTAGGCGCAAGCGAGTTGTCTAATGTTGTTCCCGTTTTGGTTCTTGTGAATGTAGTCAACGATACGTTGCCAATATACACTCTCGGGGCAAAATAGAACAATATAATTGGGTTTAACTCTTTGTTCGGTTGAATGAGAAAAAGTACTGTTTCTAAAGTTATACTGTTAGGGCGCAACTGAGTAGTCTAATGTTGTTCCGGTTTCAGTTCTTGTGAACGTATACAACGATACGTTGCAAATATACACTCTCGGGGCATAATAGAACAATATAATTGGGTTTCACTCTTTGTTCGGTTGAATGAGAGAAAGTACTGTTTCTAAAGTTATACTGTTAGGGAGCAACTGAGTTGTCTAATGTTGTTCCGAGTTTGGTTCTTGTGAACAAAGTCAACGATACGTTGCCAATATACACTCTCGGGGCAAAATAGAACAATATAATTGGGTTTCACTCTTTGTTCGGTTGAATGAGAAAAAGTACTGTTTCTAAAGTTATACTGTCAGGGCGCAACTGAGTAGTCTAATGTTGTTCCGGTTTCGGTTCTTGTGAACGTAGACAACGATACGTTGCAAATATACACTCTCGGGGCATAATAGAACAATATAATTGGGTTTCACTCTTTGTTCGGTTGAATGAGAAAAAGTACTGTTTCTAAAGTCTCTTGTTAGGCGCAAGAGTAGTCTAATATTGTTCGGGTTTGGTTCTTGTGAACATAGACAACGATACGTTGCCAATAGACACTCTCGGGGCATAATTGAACAATATATTGAAGTTTCACTCTTTGTTCGGTTGAATGAGAAAAAGTACTGTTTCTAAAGTTATACTGTTAGGGCGCAACTGAGTAGTCTATTGTTCTTCGGAGTTTGGTTCTTGTGAACATTGACAACGATACGTTGCCAATAGACACTCTCGGGGCATAATTGAACACTATATTTGGGTTTGACTCTTTGTTCGGTGGAATGAGAAAAAGTACTGTTTCCAAAGTTATATTGTTAGGGCGCAACGGAGGAGTATAATGTTGTTCCGGTTTTGGTTCTTGTGAACGGTGACATCGATATGTTGCAAATTTACTCTCCCGGGGCATAATAGAACAATATAATTAGGTTTTACTCTTTGTTCGGTGGAATGAGAAAAAGTACTGTTTCCAAAGTTATCTTTGTTAGGGCGCAACTGAGTTGTCTAATGTTGTTCCCGTTTTGGTTCTTGTGAACGTAGTCAACGATAATTTGCCAATATACACTCTCGGGGCAAAATAGAACAATATAATTGGGTTTCACTCTTTGTTCGGTTGAATGAGAAAAAGTACTGTTTCTAAAGTTATACTGTTAGGGCGCAACTGAGTAGTCTAATGTTGTTCCGGTTTCGGTTCTTGTGAACGTAGACAACGATACGTTGCCAATATACACTCTTGGGGCATAATAAAACAATATAATTGGGTTTCACTCTTTGTTCGGTTGAATGAGAAAAAGTATTGTTTCTAAAGTTATACTGTTAGGGCGCAACTGAGTAGTCTAATGTTGTTCCGGTTTTGGGTCTTGTGAACGTAGACAACGATACGTTGCTGATATTCACTCCCTGGGCATAATAGAACAATATAATTGGGTTTCACTCTTTGTTCGGTTGAATGAGAGAAAGTACTCTTTCTAAAGTTATACTATTAGTGCGCAACTGAGTTGTCTAATGTTGTTCCGATTTTGGTTCTTGTGAACGTAGTCAACGATACGTTGCCAATATACACTCTCGGGGCAAAATAGAACAATATAATTGGGTTTCACTCTTTGTTCGGTTGAATGAGAAAAAGTACTGTTTCTAAAGTTATACTGTCAGGGCGCAACTGAGTAGTCTAATGTTGTTCCGGTTTCGGTTCTTGTGAACGTAGACAACGATACGTTGCCGATATTCACTCCCGGGGCATAATAGAACAATATAATTGGGTTTCACTCTTTGTTCGGTTGAATGAGAGAAAATACTGTTTCTAAAGTTATACTGTTAGGGCGCAACTGAGTTGTCTAATGTTGTTCCGGTTTTGGTTCTTGTGAACGTAGTCAACGATACGTTGCCAATATACACTCTCGGGGCAAAATAGAACAATATAATTGGGTTTCACTCTTTGTTCGGTTGAATGAGAAAAATCTTGTTTCTAAAGTTATACTATTAGTGCGCAAGAGTTGTCTAATGTTGTTCCGGTTTCGGTTCTTGTGAACGTATACAACGATACGTTGCAAATATACACTCTCGGGGCATAATAGAACATTATAATTGGGTTTCACTCTTTGTTCGGTTGAATGAGAAAAAGTACTGTTTCTAAAGTTATACTGTTAGGGCGCAACTGAGTAGTCTAATGTTGTTCCGGTTTCGGTTCTTGTGAACGTATACAACGATACGTTGCAAATATACACTCTCGGGGCATAATAGAACAATATAATTGGGTTTCACTCTTTGTTCGGTTGAATGAGAAAAAGTACTGTTTCTAAAGTTATACTGTTAGGGCGCAACTGAGTAGTCTAATGTTGTTCCGGTTTCGGTTCTTGTGAACGTAGACAACGATACGTTGCCAATATACACTCTTGGGGCATAATAAAACAATATAATTGGGTTTCACTCTTTGTTCGGTTGAATGAGAAAAAGTACTGTTTCTAGAGTTATACCGTTAGGGCACAACTGAGTAGTCTAATGTTGTTCCGGTTTTGGTTCTTGTGAACGTAGACAACGATACGTTGCCAATATACACTATCGAGGCATAATAGAACAATATAATTGGGTTTCACTCTTTGTTCGGTTGAATGAGAGAAAATCTTGTTTCTAAAGTTATACTATTAGTGCGAGTTGTCTAATGTTGTTCCGATTTTGGTTCTTGTGAACGTAGTCAACGATACGTTGCCAATATACACTCTTGGGGCAAAATAGAACAATATAATTGGGTTTCACTCTTTGTTCGGTTGAATGAGAAAAAGTACTGTTTCTAAAGTTATACTGTTAGGGCGCAACTGAGTAGTCTAATGTTGTTCCGTTTTCGGTTCTTGTGAACGTATACAACGATACGTTGCAAATATACACTCTCGGGGCATAATAGAACAATATAATTGGGTTTCACTCTTTGTTCGGTTGAATGAGAAAAAGTACTGTTTCTAAAGTTATACTGTTAGGGCGCAACTGAGTAGTCTAATGTTGTTCCGCGTTTGGTTCTTGTGAACATAGACAACGATACGTTGCCAATAGACACTCTCGGGGCATAATTGAACAATATATTTAGGTTTTACTATTTTTTCGGTGGAATGAGAAAAAGTACTGTTTCCAAAGTTATACTGTTAGGGCGCAACGGAGGAGTCTAATGTTGTTCCGATTTTGGTTCTTGTGAACGGTGACATCGATATGTTGCAAATTTACACTCCCGGGGCATAATAGAACAATATAATTAGGTTTAACTCTTTGTTCGGTGGAATGAGAAAAAGTACTGTTTCCAAAGTTATCTTTGTTAGGCGCCTTTGAGTTGTCTAATGTTGTTCCCGTTTTGGTTCTTGTGAATGTAGTCAACGATACGTTGCCAATATACACTCTCGGGGCAAAATAGAACAATATAATTGGGTTTAACTCTTTGTTCGGTTGAATGAGAAAAAGTACTGTTTCTAAAGTTATCTTGTTAGGACTCGAATTAGTAGTCTAATGTTGTTCGGTTTCGAGTTCTTGTGAACGTATACAACGATACGTTGCAAATATACACTCTCGGGGCATAATAGAACAATATAATTGGGTTTCACTCTTTGTTCGGTTGAATGAGAGAAAGTACTGTTTCTAAAGTTATACTGTTAGGGAGCAACTGAGTTGTCTAATGTTGTTCCGATTTTGGTTCTTGTGAACAAAGTCAACGATACGTTGCCAATATACACTCTCGGGGCAAAATAGAACAATATAATTGGGTTTCACTCTTTGTTCGGTTGAATGAGAAAAAGTACTGTTTCTAAAGTTATACTGTTAGGGCGCAACTGAGTAGTCTAATGTTGTTCCGGTTTCGGTTCTTGTGAACGTAGACAACGATACGTTGCAAATATACACTCTCGGGGCATAATAGAACAATATAATTGGGTTTCACTCTTTGTTCGGTTGAATGAGAAAAATCTTGTTTCTAAAGTCTCTGTTAGGCGCAGCTGAGTAGTCTAATATTGTTCCGGGTTTGGTTCTTGTGAACATAGACAACGATACGTTGCCAATAGACACTCTCGGGGCATAATTGAACAATATATTGAAGTTTTACTCTTTGTTCGGTGGAATGAGAAAAAGTACTGTTTCCAAAGTTATACTGTTAGGGCGCAACGGAGGAGTCTAATGTTATTCTGGTTTTGGTTCTTGTGAACGGTGACATCGATATGTTGCAAATTTACACTCCCGGGGAATAATAGAGCAATATAATTAGGTTTTACTCTTTGTTCGGTGGAATGAGAAAAAGTACTGTTTCCAAAGTTATCTTTGTTAGGCGCTGCGAGTAGTCTAATGTTGTTCCGGTTTCGGTTCTTGTGAACGTAGACAACGATACGTTGCCAATATACACTCTTGGGGCATAATAAAACAATATAATTGGGTTTCACTCTTTGTTCGGTTGAATGAGAAAAAGTACTGTTTCTAGAGTTATACTGTTAGGGCGCAACTGAGTAGTCTAATGTTGTTCCGGTTTTGGTTCTTGCGCACGTAGACAACGATACGTTGCCGATATTCACTCCCTAGGCATAATAGAACAATATAATTGGGTTTCACTCTTTGTTCGGTTGAATGAGAAAAAGTACTGTTTCTAAAGTTATACTGTTAGTGCGCAACTGAGTTGTCTAATGTTGTTCCGATTTTGGGTTCTTGTGAACGTAGTCAACGATACGTTGCCAATATACACTCTTCGGGAAAAATAGAACAATATAATTGGGTTTCACTCTTTGTTCGGTTGAATGAGAAAAACTACTGTTTCTAAAGTTATCTTTGTTAGGCGCAATGAGTAGTCTAATGTTGTTCGGTTTCGGTTCTTGTGAACGTATACAACGATACGTTGCAAATATACACTCTCGGGGCATAATAGAACAATATAATTGGGTTTCACTCTTTGTTCGGTTGAATGAGAAAAAGTACTGTTTCTAAAGTTATACTGTTAGGGCGCAACTGAGTAGTCTAATGTTGTTCCGGTTTCGGTTCTTGTGAACGTAGACAACGATACGTTGCCAATATACACTCTTGGGGCATAATAAAACAATATAATTGGGTTTCACTCTTTGTTCGGTTGAATGAGAAAAAGTACTGTTTCTAGAGTTATACACTTAGGCGAGTAGTCTAATGTTGTTCGGTTTTGGTTCTTGCGAACGTAGGCAACGATACGTTGCCCGTATTCACTCCACTGGGCATAATAGAACAATATAATTGGGTTTCACTCTTTGTTCGGTTGAATGAGAGAAAATCTTGTTTCTAAAGTTATACTATTAGTGCGCAAGTTGTCTAATGTTGTTCGATTTTGGTTCTTGTGAACGTAGTCAACGATACGTTGCCAATATACACTCTTGGGGCAAAATAGAACAATATAATTGGGTTTCACTCTTTGTTCGGTTGAATGAGAAAAATCTTGTTTCTAAAGTTATCTTTGTTAGGCGCAAGCGAGTAGTCTAATGTTATTCCGTTTCGGTTCTTGTGAACGTATACAACGATACGTTGCAAATATACACTCTCGGGGCATAATAGAACAATATAATTGGGTTTCACTCTTTGTTCGGTTGAATGAGAAAAAAATCTTGTTTCTAAAGTTATCTTTGTTAGGCGCAAGCGAGTAGTCTAATGTTGTTCGAGTTTGGTTCTTGTGAACATAGACAACGATACGTTGCCAATAGACACTCTCGGGCATAATTGAACAATATATTTAGGTTTTACTATTTTTCGGTGGAATGAGAAAAATCTTGTTTCCAAAGTAATCTTTGTTAGGGCGCAACGGAGGAGTCTAATTTTGTTCCGATTTTGGTTCTTGTGAACGGTGACATCGATATGTTGCAAATTTACACTCCCGGGGCATAATAGAACAATATAATTAGGTTTTACTCTCTGTTCGGTGGAATGAGAAAAAGTACTGTTTCCAAAGTTATGCTGTTAGGGCGCAACTGAGTTGTCTAATGTTGTTCCGGTTTTGGTTCTTGTGAATGTAGTCAACGATACGTTGCCAATATACACTCTCGGGGCAAAATAGAACAATATAATTGGGTTTAACTCTTTGTTCGGTTGAATGAGAAAAAGTACTGTTTCTAAAGTTATACTTACTGTTAGGGCGCTATGGATTAGTATAATGTTGTTCTGGTTTTGGTTCTTGTGAACGTATACAACGATACGTTGCAAATATACACTCTCGGGGCATAATAGAACAATATAATTGGGTTTCACTCTTTGTTCGGTTGAATGAGAGAAAGTACTGTTTCTAAAGTTATACTGTTAGGGAGCAACTGAGTTGTCTAATGTTGTTCCGATTTTGGTTCTCGTGAACAAAGTCAACGATACGTTGCCAGTATACACTCTCGGGGCAAAATAGAACAATATAATTGGGTTTCACTCTTTGTTCGGTTGAATGAGAAAAATCTTGTTTCTAAAGTTATCTTTGTCGGGCGCAAGCGAGTAGTCTAATGTTGTTCGGTTTCGGTTCTTGTGAACGTAGACAACGATACGTTGCAAATATACACTCTCGGGGCATAATAGAACAATATAATTGGGTTTCACTCTTTGTTCGGTTGAATGAGAAAAAGTACTGTTTCTAAAGTCTCTGTTAGGCGCAATGACTAGTCTAATATTGTTCCGGGTTTGGTTCTTGTGAACATAGACAACGATACGTTGCCAATAGACACTCTCGGGGCATAATTGAACAATATATTGAAGTTTTACTCTTTGTTCGGTGGAATGAGAAAAAGTACTGTTTCCAAAGTTATACTGTTAGGGCGCAACGGAGGAGTCTAATGTTATTCCGGTTTTGGTTCTTGTGAACGGTGACATCGATATGTTGCAAATTTACACTGCCGGGGCATAATAGAACAATATAATTAGGTTTTACTCTTTGTTCGGTGGAATGAGAAAAATCTTGTTTCCAAAGTTATCTTTGTTAGGCGCTACGAGTAGTCTAATGTTGTTCCGGTTTTGGTTCTTGTGAACGTAGTCAACGATACGTTGCCAATATACACTCTCGGGGCAAAATTGAACAATATAATTGGGTTTCACTCTTTGTTCGGTTGAATGAGAAAATGTCCTGTTTCTAAAGTTATACTGTTAGGGCGCAACTGAGTTGTCTAATGTTGTTACGGTTTCGGTTCTTGTGAACGTAGACAACGATACGTTGCCAATATACACTCTCGGGGCATAATAGAACAATATAATTAGATTTCACTCTTTGTTCGGTTGAATGAGAAAATGTACTGTTTCTAAAGTTATACTTTGTTGAGTGTATTGAGTAGTCTAATTTCAATGTTGTTCGGTTTCGCTTCTTTGGAACGTAGACAACGTTAAGGTTGCCAATATACACTCTCGGGGCATAAGAGAACAATATAATTGGGTTTCACTCCTTGTTCGGTTGAATGAGAAAAAGTACTGTTTCTAACGTTATACTGTTAGGGCGCAACTGAGTAGTCTAAGGTTGCTCATGTTCTGGTTCTTGTGAACGTAGACAACGATACGTTGCCGATATTCACTCCGGGGCATAATAGAACAATATAATTGGGTTTCACTCTTTGTTCGGTTGAATGAGAAAAATCTTGTTTCTAAAGTTATCTTGTTATGGCGCAAGGAGTAGTCTAATGTTGTTCGGTTTCGGTTCTTGTGAACGTAGACAATGATACGTTGCCAATATACACTCTCGGGGCAAAATAGAACAATATAATTGGGTTTCACTCTTTGTTCGGTTGAATGAAAAAAAATCTTGTTTCTAGAGTTATACGTTAGGCGCAAGCGAGTAGTCTAATGTTGTTCCGGTTTTGGTTCTTGCGAACGTAGTCAACGATACGTTGCCGATATTCACTCCCTGGGCATAATAGAACAATATAATTGGGTTTCACTCTTTGTTCGGTTGAATGAGAGAAAGTACTGTTTCTAAAGTTATACTATTAGTGCGCAACTGAGTTGTCTAATGTTGTTCCGATTTTGGTTCTTGTGAACGTAGTCAACGATACGTTGCCAATATACACTCTTGGGGCAAAATAGAACAATATAATTGGGTTTCACTCTTTGTTCGATTGAATGAGAAAAATCTTGTTTCTAAAGTTATCTTGTTAGGCGCAAGGAGTAGTCTAATGTTGTTCGGTTTCGGTTCTTGTGAACGTATACAGATACGTTGCAAATATACACTCTCGGGGCATAATAGAACAATATAATTGGGTTTCACTCTTTGTTCGGTTGAATGAGAAAAGAAATCTTTGTTTCTAAAGTTATCTTTGTTAGGCGCAGAGTAGTCTAATGTTGTTAGAGTTTGGTTCTTGTGAACGTAGACAACGATACGTTGCCAATAGACACTCTCGGGGCATAATAGAACAATATAATTAGGTTTTACTCTTTGTTCGGTGGAATGAGAAAAATCTTGTTTCCAAAGTTATCTTTGTTAGGGCGCAACGGAGGAGTCTAATGTTGTTCCGAATTTGGTTCTTGTGAACGGTGACATCGATATGTTGCAAATTTTCACTCCCGGGGCATAATAGAACAATATAATTAGGTTTTACTCTTTGTTCGGTGGAATCAGAAAAAGTACTGTTTCCAAAGTTATGCTGTTAGGGCGCAACTGAGTTGTCTAATGTTGTTCCCGTTTTGGTTCTTGTGAATGTAGTCAACGATACGTTGCCAATATACACTCTCGGGGCAAAATAGAACAATATAATTGGGTTTAACTCTTTGTTCGGTTGAATGAGAAAAAGTACTGTTTATAAAGTTATACTGTTTGGGCGCAACTGAGTAGTCTAATGTTGTTCCGGTTTCGGTTCTTGTGAACGTAGACAACGATACGTTGACAATATACACTCTCGGGGCATAATAGAACAATATAATTGGGTTTCACTCTTTGTTCGGTTGAATGAGAGAAAGTACTGTTTCTAAAGTTATACTGTTAGGGAGCAACTGAGTTGTCTAATGTTGTTCGATTTTGGTTCTTGTGAACAAAGTCAACGATACGTTGCCGTATACACTCTCGGGGCAAAATAGAACAATATAATTGGGTTTCACTCTTTGTTCGGTTGAATGAGAAAAATCTTGTTTCTAAAGTTATCTTGTCGGGCGCAAAGTAGTCTAATGTTGTTCGGTTTCGGTTCTTGTGAACGTAGACAACGATACGTTGCAAATATACACTCTCGGGGCATAATAGAACAATATAATTGGGTTTCACTCTTTGTTCGGTTGAATGAGAAAAAGTACTGTTTCTAAAGTCTCTTGTTAGGCGCAAGCGAGTAGTCTAATATTGTTCGGGTTTGGTTCTTGTGAACATAGACAACGATACGTTGCCAATAGACACTCTCGGGGCATAATTGAACAATATATTTAGGTTTTACTATTTTTCGGTGGAATGAGAAAAATCATTTCCAAAGTAATGTTTGTTAGGGCGCAACGGAGGAGTCTAATTTTGTTCCGATTTTGGTTCTTGTGAACGGTGACATCGATATGTTGCAAATTTACACTCCCGGGGCATAATAGAACAATATAATTAGGTTTTACTCTTTGTTCGGTGGAATGAGAAAAATCTTGTTTCCAAAGTTATCTTTGTTAGGCGCAAGCGAGTTGTCTAATGTTGTTCCCGTTTTGGTTCTTGTGAATGTAGTCAACGATACGTTGCCAATATACACTCTCGGGGCAAAATAGAACAATATAATTGGGTTTAACTCTTTGTTCGGTTGAATGATAAAAAGTACTGTTTCTAAAGTTATACTGTTAGGGCGCAACTGAGTAGTCTAATGTTGTTCCGGTTTCGGTTCTTGTGAACGTAGACAACGATACGTTGCAAATATACACTCTCGGGGCATAATAGAACAATATAATTGGGTTTCACTCTTTGTTCGGTTGAATGAGAAAAAGTACTGTTTCTAAAGTCTTCTGTTAGGGCGCAACTGAGTAGTCTAATATTGTTCCGGGTTTGGTTCTTGTGAACATAGACAACGATACGTTGCCAATAGACACTCTCGGGGAATAATTGAACAATATATTGAGGTTTTACTCTTTGTTCGGTGGAATGAGAAAAATCTTGTTTCCAAAGTTATACTTGTTAGGGCGCAACTGAGGAGTCTAATGTTGTTCCGGTTTTGGTTCTTGTGAACGGTGACATCGATATGTTGCAAATTTACACTCCCGGGGCACAATAGAACAATATAATTAAGTTTTACTCTTTGTTCGGTGGAATGAGAAAAAGTACTGTTTCCAAAGTTATCTTTGTTAGGCGCTCGAGTTGTCTAATGTTGTTCGGTTTTGGTTCTTGTGAACGTAGTCAACGATACGTTGCCAATATACACTCTCGGGGCAAAATTGAACAATATAATTGGGTTTCACTCTTTGTTCGGTTGAATGAGAAAATGTACTGTTTCTAAAGTTATACTGTTAGGGCGCAACTGAGTAATCTAATGTTGTGCCTGTTTCGGTTCTTGTGAACGTAGACAACGATACGTTGCCAATATACACTCTCGGGGCATAATAGAACAATATAATTAGATTTCACTCTTTGTTCGGTTGAATGAGAAAAAGTACTGTTTCTAAAGTTATACTGTTAGGTCGCAACAGAGTAGTCTAATGTTGTTCCGGTTTCGCTTCTTGTGAACGTAGACAACGATACGTTACCAATATACACTCTCGGGGCATAATAGAACAATATAATTGGGTTTCACTCTTTGTTCGGTTGAATGAGAAAAAGTACTGTTTCTAAAGTTATACTGTTAGGGCGCAACTGAGTAGTCTAATGTTGTTCCGGTTTCAGTTCTTGTGAACGTAGACAACGATACGTTGCAAATATACACTCTCGGGGCATAATAGAACAATATAATTGGGTTTCACTCTTTGTTCGGTTGAATGAGAAAAATCTTGTTTCTAAAGTCTCTTTGTTAGGCGCAATGACTAGTCTAATATTGTTCGGGTTTGGTTCTTGTGAACATAGACAACGATACGTTGCCAATAGACACTCTCGGGGCATAATTGAACAATATATTGAAGTTTTACTCTTTGTTCGGTGGAATGAGAAAAAGTACTGTTTCCAAAGTTATACTGTTAGGGCGCAACGGAGGAATCTAATGTTATTCTGGTTTTGGTTCTTGTGAACGGTGACATCGATATGTTGCAAATTTACACCCCCGGGAAATAATAGAACAATATAAGTAAGTGTTACCCTTTGTTCGGTGGAATGAGAAAAATCTTGTTTCCAAAGTTATCTTTGTTAGGGCGCTACTGAGTTGTCTAATGTTGTTCCGGTTTTGGTTCTTGTGAACGTAGACAACGATACGTTGCCAATATACACTCTCGGGGCATAATTGAACAATATAATTGGGTTTCACTCTTTGTTCGGTTGAATGAGAAAAAGTACTGTTTCTAGAGTTATCTTGTTAGGCGCAATGAGTTATCTAATGTTGTTCGGTTTCGGTTCTTGTGAACGTAGACAACGATACGTTGCCAATATACACTTGTGGTGCATAATAAAACAATATAATTAGATTTCACTCTTTGTCGGTTGAATGAGAAAAATCTTGTTTCTAAAGTTATCTTTGTTAGGTCGCAACTGAGTAGTCTAATGTTGTTCCGGTTTCGCTTCTTGTGAACGTAGACAATGATACGTTGCCAATATACACTCTTGGGGCATAATAAAACAATATAATTGGGTTTCACTCTTTGTTCGGTTGAATGAGAAAAATCATTTCTAGAGTTATACGTTAGGCGCAACTGAGTAGTCTAATGTTGTTCCGGTTTTGGTTCTTGCGAACGTAGACAACGATACGTTGCCAATATACACTCTCGGGGCATAATAGAACAATATAATTGGGTTTCGCTCTTTGTTCGGTTGAATGAGAGAAAGTACTGTTTCTAAAGTTATACTATTAGTGCGCAACTGAGTTGTCTAATGTTGTTCCGATTTTGGTTCTTGTGAACGTAGTCAACGATACGTTGCCAATATACACTCTTGGGGCAAAATAGAACAATATAATTGGGTTTCACTCTTTGTTCGATTGAATGAGAAAAAGTACTGTTTCTAAAGTTATACTGTTAGGGCGCAACTGAGTAGTCTAATGTTGTTCCGGTTTCGGTTCTTGTGAACGTATACAGCGATACGTTGCAAATATACACTCTCGGGGCATAATAGAACAATATAATTGGGTTTCACTCTTTGTTCGGTTGAATGAGAAAAAGTACTGTTTCTAAAGTTATACTGTTAGGCGCAGTGAGTTAGTCTAATGTTGTTAGAGTTTGGTTCTTGTGAACATAGACAACGATACGTTGCCAATAGACACTCTCGGGGCATAATTGAACAATATATTTAGGTTTTACTCTTTTTCGTTAATGAGAAAAATCTTTCCAAAGTTATCTTTGTTAGGGCGCAACGGAGGAGTCTAATGTTGTTCCGATTTTGGTTCTTGTGAACGGTGACATCGATATGTTGCAAATTTACACTCCCGGGGCATAATAGAACAATATAATTAGGTTTTACTCTTTGTTCGGTGGAATGAGAAAAAGTACTGTTTCCAAAGTTATGCTGTTAGGGCGCAACTGAGTTGTCTAATGTTGTTCCCGTTTTGGTTCTTGTGAATGTAGTCAACGATACGTTGCCAATATACACTCTCGGGGCAAAATAGAACAATATAATTGGGTTTAACTCTTTGTTCGGTTGAATGATAAAAAGTACTGTTTCTAAAGTTATACTGTTAGGGCGCAACTGAGTAGTCTAATGTTGTTCCGGTTTCAGTTCTTGTGAACGTATGCAACGATACGTTGCAAATATACACTCTCGGGGCATAATAGAACAATATAATTGGGTTTCACTCTTTGTTCGGTTGAATGAGAGAAAGTACTGTTTCTAAAGTTATACTGTTAGGGAGCAACTGAGTTGTCTAATGTTGTTCCGATTTTGGTTCTTGTGAACAAAGTCAACGATACGTTGCCAGTATACACTCTCGGGGCAAAATAGAACAATATAATTGGGTTTCACTCTTTGTTCGGTTTAATGAGAAAAAGTACTGTTTCTAAAGTTATACTGTTAGGGCGCAACTGAGTAGTCTAATGTTGTTCCGGTTTCAGTTCTTGTGAACGTAGACAACGATACGTTGCAAATATACACTCTCGGGGCATAATAGAACAATATAATTGGGTTTCACTCTTTGTTCGGTTGAATGAGAAAAATCTTGTTTCTAAAGTCTCTTGTTAGGCGCAATGAGTAGTCTAATATTGTTCGGGTTTGGTTCTTGTGAACATAGACAACGATACGTTGCCAATAGACACTCTCGGGGCATAATTGAACAATATATTTAGGTTTTACTATTTTTCGGTGGAATGAGAAAAAAAATCTTGTTTCCAAAGTAATGTTTGTTAGGGCGCAACGGAGGAGTCTAATTTTGTTCGATTTTGGTTCTTGTGAACGGTGACATCGATATGTTGCAAATATACACTCATGGGGCATAATAGAACAATATAATTAGGTTTTACTCTTTGTTCGGTGGAATGAGAAAAAGTACTGTTTCCAAAGTTATGCTGTTAGGGCGCAACTGAGTTGTCTAATGTTGTTCTCGTTTTGGTTCTTGTGAATGTAGTCAACGATACGTTGCCAATATACACTCTCGGGGCAAAATAGAACAATATAATTGGGTTTAACTCTTTGTTCGGTTGAATGAGAAAAAGTACTGTTTCTAAAGTTATACTGTTAGGGCGCAACTAAGTAGTCTAATGTTGTTCCGGTTTTGGTTCTTGTGAACGTAGACAACGATACGTTGCAAATATACACTCTCGGGGCATAATAGAACAATATAATTGGGTTTCACTCTTTGTTCGGTTGAATGAGAAAAATCTTGTTTCTAAAGTCTCTTTGTTAGGCGCAATGAGTAGTCTAATATTGTTCCGGGTTTGGTTCTTGTGAACATAGACAACGATACGTTGCCAATAGACACTCTCGGGGCATAATTGAACAATATATTGAGGTTTTACTCTTTGTTCGGTGGAATGAGAAAAAGTACTGTTTCCAAAGTTATCCTATTAGGGCGCAACGGAGGAGTCTAATGTTATTCCGGTTTTGGTTCTTGTGAACGGTGACATCGATATGTTGCAAATTTACACTCGGGGAATAATAGAACAATATAATTAGGTTTTACTCTTTGTTCGGTGGAATGAGAAAAATCTTGTTTCCAAAGTTATCTTGTTAGGCGCTACGGACTTGTCTAATGTTGTTCGGTTTTGGTTCTTGTGAACGTAGTCAACGATACGTTGCCAATATACACTCTCGGGGCAAAATTGAACAATATAATTGGGTTTCACTCTTTGTTCGGTTGAATGAGAAAATGTCTTGTTTCTAAAGTTATCTTGTTAGGCGCAATGGAGTAATCTAATGTTGTTCCGGTTTCGGTTCTTGTGAACGTAGACAACGATACGTTGCCAATATACACTCTCGGGGCATAATAGAACAATATAATTAGATTTCACTCTTTGTTCGGTTGAATGAGAAAAATCTTGTTTCTAAAGTTATCTTTGTTAGGTCGCAACTGAGTAGTCTAATGTTGTTCCGGTTTCGCTTCTTGTGAACGTAGACAACGATACGTTGCCAATATACACTCTCTGGGCATAATAGAACAATATAATTGGGTTTCACTCTTTGTTCGGTTGAATGAGAAAAAGTACTGTTTCTAAAGTTATACTGTTAGGGCGCAACTGAGTAGTCTAATGTTGTTCCGGTTTCGGTTCTCGTGAACGTAGACAACGATACGTTGCAAATATACACTCTCGGGGCATAATAGAACAATATAATTGGGTTTCACTCTTTGTTCGGTTGAATGAGAAAAAGTACTGTTTCTAAAGTCTACTGTTAGGGCGCAACTGAGTAGTCTAATATTGTTCCGGGTTTGGTTCTTGTGAACATAGACAACGATACGTTGCCAATAGACACTCTCGGGGCATAATTGAACAATATATTGAAGTTTTACTCTTTGTTCGGTGGAATGAGAAAAAGTACTGTTTCCAAAGTTATACTGTTAGGGCGCAACGGGGGAATCTAATGTTATTCTGGTTTTGGTTCTTGTGAACGGTGACATCGATATGTTGCAAATTTACACTCCCGGGGAATAATAGAACAATATAATTAGGTTTTACTCTTTGTTCGGTGGAATGAGAAAAAGTACTGTTTTCAAAGTTATGCTGTTAGGGCGCTACTGAGTTGTCTAATGTTGTTCCGGTTTTGGTTCTTGTGAACGTAGTCAACGATACGTTGCAAATATACACTCTCGGGGCATAATAGAACAATATAATTGGGTTTCACTCTTTGTTCGGTTGAATGAGAAAAAGTACTGTTTCTAAAGTCTACTGTTAGGGCGCAACTGAGTAGTCTAATATTGTTCCGGGTTTGGTTCTTGTGAACGTAGACAACGATACGTTGCCAATATACACTCTCGGGGCATAATAGAACAATATAATTAGATTTCACTCTTTGTTCGGTTGAATGAGAAAAAGTACTGTTTCTAAAGTTATACTGTTAGGGCGCAACTGAGTAGTCTAATGTTGTTCCGGTTTCGCTTCTTGTGAACGTAGACAACGATACGTTGCCAATATACACTCTCGGGGCATAATAGAACAATATAATTGGGTTTCACTCTTTGTTCGGTTGAATGAGAAAAAGTACTGTTTCTAAAGTTATCTTGTCGGGCGCAAGCGAGTAGTCTAATGTTGTTCGGTTTCGGTTCTTGTGAACGTATACACGATACGTTGCAAATATACACTCTCGGGGCATAATAGAACAATATAATTGGGTTTCACTCTTTGTTCGGTTGAATGAGAAAAATCTTGTTTCCAAAGTTAAGCTGTTAGGGCGCAACTGAGCAGTCTAATGTTGTTCGAGTTTGGTTCTTGTGAACATAGACAACGATACGTTGCCAATAGACACTCTCGGGGCATAATTGAACAATATATTTAGGTTTTACTCTTTTTTCGTTGCAATGAGAAAAATCTTTGTTTCCAAAGTTATCTTTGTTAGGCGCAACGGAGGAGTCTAATGTTGTTCGATTTTGGTTCTTGTGAACGGTGACATCGATATGTTGCAAATTTACACTCCGGGGCATAATAGAACAATATAATTAGGTTTTACTCTTTGTTCGGTGGAATGAGAAAAAATCTTGTTTCCAAAGTTATCTTTGTTAGGCGCAAGCGAGTAGTCTAATGTTGTTCCGGTTTTGGTTCTTGTGAACGTAGACAACGATACGTTGCCAATATACACTCTCGGGGCATAATAGAACAATATAATTGGGTTTAACTCTTTGTTCGGTTGAATGAGAAAAATCTTTCTAAAGTTATCGTTAGGCGCAAGCGAGTAGTCTAATGTTGTTCGGTTTCGAGTTCTTGTGAACGTATACAACGATACGTTGCAAATATACACTCTCGGGGCATAATAGAACAATATAATTGGGTTTCACTCTTTGTTCGGTTGAATGAGAGAAATCTTGTTTCTAAAGTTATCTTGTTAAGGAGCAAGCGAGTTGTCTAATGTTGTTCGATTTTGGTTCTTGTGAACAAAGTCAACGATACGTTGCCATATACACTCTCGGGGCAAAATAGAACAATATAATTGGGTTTCACTCTTTGTTCGGTTGAATGAGAAAAATCTTGTTTCTAAAGTTATCTTGTCGGGCGCAAGCGAGTAGTTTAATGTTGTTCGGTTTCGGTTCTTGTGAACGTAGACAACGATACGTTGCAAATATACACTCTCGGGGCATAATAGAACAATATAATTGGGTTTCACTCTTTGTTCGGTTGAATGAGAAAAAGTACTGTTTCTAAAGTCTACTGTTAGGGCGCAACTGAGTAGTCTAATATTGTTCCGGGTTTGGTTCTTGTGAACATAGACAACGATACGTTGCCAATAGACACTCTCGGGGCATAATTGAACAATATATTTAGGTTTTACTATTTTTTCGGTGGAATGAGAAAAAGTACTGTTTCCAAAGTAATACTGTTAGGGCGCAACGGAGGAGTCTAATTTTGTTCCGATTTTGGTTCTTGTGAACGGTGACATCGATATGTTGCAAATTTACACTCCGGGGCATAATAGAACAATATAATTAGGTTTTACTCTTTGTTCGGTGGAATGAGAAAAATCTTGTTTCCAAAGTTATCTTTGTTAGGGAGCAACTGAGTTGTCTAATGTTGTTCCCGTTTTGGTTCTTGTGAATGTAGTCAACGATACGTTGCCAATATACACTCTCGGGGCAAAATAGAACAATATAATTGGGTTTAACTCTTTGTTCGGTTGAATGAGAAAAAGTACTGTTTCTAAAGTTATACTGTTAGGGCGCAACTGAGTAGTCTAATGTTGTTCCGGTTTCAGTTCTTGTGAACGTAGACAACGATACGTTGCAAATATACACTCTCGGGGCATAATAGAACAATATAATTGGGTTTCACTCTTTGTTCGGTTGAATGAGAAAAAGTACTGTTTCTAAAGTCTCCTGTTAGGGCGCAACTGAGTAGTCTAATATTTTTTCGGGTTTGGTTCTTGTGAACATAGACAACGATACGTTGCCAATAGACACTCTCGGGGCATAATTGAACAATATATTGAAGTTTTACTCTTTGTTCGGTGGAATGAGAAAAAGTACTGTTTCCAAAGTTATACTGTTAGGGCGCAACGGAGAAGTCTAATGTTATTCCGGTTTTGGTTCGTGTGAACGGTGACATCGATATGTTGCAAATTTACACTCCCGGGGAATAATAGAACAATATAATTAGGTTTTACTCTTTGTTCGGTGGAATGAGAAAAAGTACTGTTTCCAAAGTTATCTTTGTTAGGGCGCTACGAGTTGTCTAATGTTGTTCGGTTTGGTTCTTGTGAACGTAGTCAACGATACGTTGCCAATATACACTCTCGGGGCAAAATTGAACAATATATAATTGGGTTTCACTCTTTGTTCGGTTGAATGAGAAAATGTACTGTTTCTAAAGTTATACTGTTAGGGCGCAACTGAGTAATCTAATGTTGTTCCGGTTTCGGTTCTTGTGAACGTAGACAACGATACGTTGCCAATATACACTCTCGGGGCATAATAGAACAATATAATTAGATTTCACTCTTTGTTCGGTTGAATGAGAAAAAGTACTGTTTCTAAAGTTATACTGTTAGGGCGCAACTGAGTAGTCTAATGTTGTTCCGGTTTCGCTTCTTGTGAACGTAGACAACGATACGTTGCCAATATACACTCTCGGGGCATAATAGAACAATATAATTGGGTTTCACTCTTTGTTCGGTTGAATGAGAAAAATCTTGTTTCTAAAGTTATCTTTGTCGGGCGCAAGTAGTAGTCTAATTTTGGTCCGGTTTTGGTTCTTGTGAACGTAGACAACGATACGTTGCAAATATACACTCTCGGGGCATAATAGAACAATATAATTGGGTTTCACTCTTTGTTCGGTTGAATGAGAAAAAGTACTGTTTCTAAAGTCTTTAGGCGCAAGACTAGTCTAATATTGTTCCGGGTTTGGTTCTTGTGAACTTAGACAACGATACGTTGCCAATAGACACTCTCGGGGCATAATTGAACAATATATTGAAGTTTTACTCTTTGTTCGGTGGAATGAGAAAAATCGTTTCCAAAGTTATCTTGTTAGGGCGCAACGGAGGAGTCTAATGTTATTCGGTTTTGGTTCTTGTGAACGGTGACATCGATATGTTGCAAATTTACACTCCGGGAATAATAGAACAATATAATTAGGTTTTACTCTTTGTTCGGTGGAATGAGAAAAATCTTGTTTCCAAAGTTATCTTTGTTAGGGCGCTGCGAGTTGTCTAATGTTGTTCGGTTTGGTTCTTGTGAACGTAGTCAACGATACGTTGCCAATATACACTCTCGGGGCAAAATAGAACAATATAATTGGGTTTCACTCTTTGTTCGGTTGAATGAAAAAAAGTACTGTTTCTAAAGTTATCTTTGTTAGGCGCAATGAGTAAATCTAATGTTGTTCCGGTTTCGGTTCTTGTGAACGTAGACAACGATACGTTGCCAATATACACTCTCGGGGCATAATAGAACAATATAATTAGATTTCACTCTTTGTTCGATTGAATGAGAAAAATCTTGTTTCTAAAGTTATCTTGTTAGGTCGCGAGTAGTCTAATGTTGTTCCGGTTTCGCTTCTTGTGAACGTAGACAACGATACGTTGCCAATATACACTCTCGGGGCATAATTGAACAATATATTTAGGTTTTACTCTTTGTTCGGTGGAATGAGAAAAAGTACTGTTTCTAAAGTTACACTTTTCGGGCGCAACTGAGTAGTCTAATGTTGTTCCGGTTTCGGTTCTTGTGAACGTAGACAACGATACGTTGCCAATATACACTCTCGGGGCATAATAGAACAATATAATTGGGTTTCGCTCTTTGTTCGGTTGAATGAGAAAAAGTACTGTTTCTAAAGTCTACTGTTAGGGCGCAACTGACTAGTCTAATATTGTTCCGGGTTTGGTTCTTGTGAACTTAGACAACGATACGTTGCCAATAGACACTCTCGGGGCATAATTGAACAATATATTGAAGTTTTACTCTTTGTTCGGTGGAATGAGAAAAAGTACTGTTTCCAAAGTTATCTTTGTTAGGCGCAACGGAGGAGTCTAATGTTATTCGGTTTTGGTTCTTGTGAACGGTGACATCGATATGTTGCAAATTTACACTCGGGGAATAATAGAACAATATAATTAGGTTTTACTCTTTGTTCGGTGGAATGAGAAAAAATCATTTCCAAAGTTATCTTTGTTAGGGCGCTCGAGTAGTCTAATGTTGTTCCGGTTTCGCTTCTTGTGAACGTAGACAACGATACTTTGCCAATATACACTCTCGGGGCATAATAGAACAATATAATTGGGTTTCACTCTTTGTTCGGTTGAATGAGAAAAAGTACTGTTTCTAAAGTTATACTGTTAGGGCGCAACTGAGTTATCTAATGTTGTTCCGGTTTCGGTTCTTGTGAACGTAGACAACGATACGTTACCAATATACACTCTCGGAGCATAATAGAACAATATAATTAAATTTCACTCTTTGTTCGGTTGAATGAGAAAATGTACTGTTTCTAAAGTTATACTGTTAGGTCGCAACTGAGTAGTCTAATGTTGTTCCGGTTTTGGTTCTTGTGAACGTAGACAACGATACGTTGCCAATATACACTCTCGGGGCATAATAGAACAATATAATTGGGTTTCACTCTTTGTTCGGTTGAATGAGAAAAAGTACTGTTTCTAAAGTTATACTGTTAGGGCGCAACTGAGTAGTCTAAGGTTGTTCCTGTTCTGGTTCTTGTGAACGTAGACAACGATACGTTGCCGATATTCACTCTCGGGGCATAATAGAACAATATAATTGGGTTTCACTCTTTGTTCGGTTGAATGAGAAAAAGTACTGTTTCTAAAGTTATACTGTTAGGGCGCAACTGAGTAGTATAATAATGTTGTTCCGGTTTTGGTTCTTGTGAACGTAGACAACGATACGTTGCCAATATACACTCTTGGGGCATAATAAAACAATATAATTGGGTTTCACTCTTTGTTCGGTTGAATGAGAAAAAGTACTGTTTCTAGAGTTATACCGTTAGGGCGCAACTGAGTAGTCTAATGTTGTTCCGGTTTTGGTTCTTGCGAACGTAGACAACGATACGTTGCCGATATTCACTCCCTGGGCATAATAGAACAATATAATTGGGTTTCACTCTTTGTTCGGTTGAATGAGAGAAAGTACTGTTTCTAAAGTTATACTGTTAGGGCGCAACTGAGATGTCTAATGTTGTTCCGGTTTTGGTTCTTGTGAACGTAGACAACGATACGTTGCCAATATACACTCTTGGGGCAAAATAGAACAATATAATTGGGTTTCACTCTTTGTTCGATTGAATGAGAAAAAGTACTGTTTCTAAAGTTATACTGTTAGGGCGCAACTGAGTAGTCTAATGTTGTTCCGGTTTCGGTTCTTGTGAACGTATACACCGATACGTTGCAAATATACACTCTCGGGGCATAATAGAACAATATAATTGGGTTTCACTCTTTGTTCGGTTGAATGAGAAAAAGTACTGTTTCTAAAGTTATCTTTGTTAGGCGCAAGCGAGTAGTCTAATGTTGTTCGAGTTTGGTTCTTGTGAACATAGACAACGATACGTTGCCAATAGACACTCTCGGGGCATAATTGAACAATATATGTAGGTTTTACCCTTTTTCGTTGCAATGAGAAAAATCATTTCCAAAGTAATACTGTTAGGGCGCAACGGAGGAGTCTAATTTTGTTCCGATTTTGGTTCTTGTGAACGGTGACATCGATATGTTGCAAATTTACACTCCCGGGGCATAATAGAACAATATAATTAGGTTTTACTCTTTGTTCGGTTGAATGAGAAAAAGTACTGTTTCTAAAGTCTACTGTTAGGGCGCAACTGAGTAGTCTAATATTGTTCCGGGTTTGGTTCTTGTGAACATAGACAACGATACGTTGCCAATAGACACTCTCGGGGCATAATTGAACAATATATTGAAGTTTTACTCTTTGTTCGGTGGAATGAGAAAAAGTACTGTTTCCAAAGTTATACTGTTAGGGCGCAACGGAGGAGTCTAATGTTATTCCGGTTTTGGTTCTTGTGAACGGTGACATCGAAATGTTGCAAATTTACACTCCCGGGGAATAATAGAACAATATAATTAGGTTTTACTCTTTGTTCGGTGGAATGAGAAAAAGTACTGTTTCCAAAGTTATGCTGTTAGGGCGCAACTGAGTTGTCTAATGTTGTTCCCGTTTTGGTTCTTGTGAATGTAGTCAACGATACGTTGCCAATATACACTCTCGGGGCAAAATAGAACAATATAATTGGGTTTCACTCTTTGTTCGGTTGAATGAGAAAAATACTTGTTTCTAAGTTCTACTGTTAGGGCGCAACTGAGTAGTCTAATGTTGTTCCGGTTTCGGTTCTTGTGAACGTAGACAACGATACGTTGCAAATATACACTCTCGGGGCATAATAGAACAATATAATTGGGTTTCACTCTTTGTTCGGTTGAATGAGAAAAAGTACTGTTTCTAAAGTCTACTGTTAGGGCGCAACTGAGTAGTCTAATATTGTTCCGGGTTTGGTTCTTGTGAACATAGACAACGATACGTTGCCAATAGACACTCTCGGGGCATAATTGAACAATATATTGAAGTTTTACTCTTTGTTCGGTGGAATGAGAAAAAGTACTGTTTCCAAAGTTATACTGTTAGGGCGCAACGGAGGAGACTAATGTTATTCCGGTTTTGGTCCTTGTGAACGGTGACAACGAGATGTTGCAAATTGACGCTCCCGGGGCATAATAGAACAATATAATTAGGTTTGACTCTTTGTTCGGTGGAATGAGAAAAAGTACTGTTTCCAAAGTTATGTTGTTAGGGCGCTACTGAGTTGTCTAATGTTTTTTCCGGTTTTGGTTCTTGTGAACGTAGTCAACGATACGTTGCCAATATACACTCTCGGGGCAAAATTGAACAATATAATTGGGTTTCACTCTTTGTTCGGTTGAATGAGAAAATGTCTTGTTTCTAAAGTTATCTTTGTTAGGGCGCAAGCGAGTAATCTAATGTTGTTCGGTTTCGGTTCTTGTGAACGTAGACAACGATACGTTGCCAATATACACTCTCGGGGCATAATAGAACAATATAATTAGATTTCACTCTTTGTTCGGTTGAATGAGAAAAAAAATCTTGTTTCTAAAGTTATCTTTGTTAGGTCGCAACTGAGTAGTCTAATGTTGTTCCGGTTTCGCTTCTTGTGAACGTAGACAACGATACGTTGCCAATATACACTCTCGGGGCAAAATAGAACAATATAATTGGGATTCACTCTTTGTTCGGTTGAATGAGAAAAAGTACTGTTTCTAAAGTTATCTTGTCGGGCGCAATGAGTAGTCTAATGTTGTTCGGTTTCGGTTCTTGTGAACGTATACAGATACGTTGCAAATATACACTCTCGGGGCATAATAGAACAATATAATTGGGTTTCACTCTTTGTTCGGTTGAATGAGAAAAATCTTGTTTCTAAAGTTAAAGCTGTTAGGCGCAATGAGTAGTCTAATGTTGTTCGAGTTTGGTTCTTGTGAACATAGACAACGATACGTTGCCAATAGACACTCTCGGGGCATAATTGAACAATATATTTAGGTTTTACTCTTTTTTCGTTGCAATGAGAAAAAGTACTGTTTCCAAAGTTATACTGTTAGGGCGCAACGGAGGAGTCTAATGTTGTTCCGATTTTGGTTCTTGTGAACGGTGACATCGATATGTTGCAAATTTACACTCTCGGGGCATAATAGAACAATATAATTAGGTTTTACTCTTTATTCGGTGGAATGAGAAAAAAATCTTGTTTCCAAAGTTATCTTTGTTAGGCGCAACTGAGTTGTCTAATGTTGTTCCCGTTTTGGTTCTTGTGAATGTAGTCAACGATACGTTGCCAATATACACTCTCGGGGCAAAATAGAACAATATAATTGGGTTTAACTCTTTGTTCGGTTGAATGAGAAAAAGTACTGTTTCTAAAGTTATACTGTTAGGGCGCAACTGAGTAGTCTAATGTTGTTCCGGTTTCGGTTCTTGTGAACGTATACAACGATACGTTGCAAATATACACTCTCGGGGCATAATAGAACAATATAATTGGGTTTCACTCTTTGTTCGGTTGAATGAGAGAAAGTACTGTTTCTAAAGTTATCTTTATTAAGGAGCGAGTTGTCTAATGTTGTTCCGATTTTGGTTCTTGTGAACAAAGTCAACGATACGTTGCCAGTATACACTCTCGGGGCAAAATAGAACAATATAATTGGGTTTCCCTCTTTGTTCGGTTGAATGAGAAAAAGTACTGTTTCTAAAGTTATACTGTTAGGGCGCAACTGAGTAGTCTAATGTTGTTCCGGTTTCGGTTCTTGTGAACGTAGACAACGATACGTTGCAAATATACACTCTCGGGGCATAATAGAACAATATAATTGGGATTCACTCTTTGTTCGGTTGAATGAGAAAAAGTACTGTTTCTAAAGTTCTACTGTTAGGTCTAAATTGAGTAGTCTAATGTTGTTCCGGTTTTGGTTCTTGTGAACGTAGACAAAGATACGTTGCAAATTTACACTCTCGGGGCATAATAGAACAATATAATTAGGTTTTACTATTTTTTCGGTGGAATGAGAAAAAGTACTGTTTCCAAAGTAATACTGTTAGGGCGCAACGGAGGAGTCTAATTTTGTTCCGATTTTGGTTCTTGTGAACGGTGACATCGATATGTTGCAAATTTACACTCCCGGGGCATAATAGAACAATATAATTAGGTTTTACTCTTTGTTCGGTGGAATGAGAAAAAGTACTGTTTCCAAAGTTATCTTTGTTAGGCGAGTTGTCTAATGTTGTTCCGGTTTTGGTTCTTGTGAATGTAGTCAACGATACGTTGCCAATATACACTCTCGGGGCAAAATAGAACAATATAATTGGGTTTAACTCTTTGTTCGGTTGAATGAGAAAAAGTACTGTTTCTAAAGTTATACTGTTAGGGCGCAACTGAGTAGTCTAATGTTGTTCCGGTTTCAGTTCTTGTGAACGTAGACAACGATACGTTGCAAATATACACTCTCGGGGCATCATAGAACAATATAATTGGGTTTCACTCTTTGTTCGGTTGAATGAGAAAAAGTACTGTTTCTAAAGTCTACTGTTAGGGCGCAACTGAGTAGTCTAATATTGTTCCGGTTTCGGTTCTTGTGAACATAGACAACGATACGTTGCAAATAGACACTCTCGGGGCATAATTGAACAATATATTGAAGTTTTACTCTTTGTTCGGTGGAATGAGAAAAAGTTCTGTTTCCAAAGTTATACTGTTAGGGCGCAACGGAGAAGTCTAATGTTATTCCGGTTTTGGTTCTTGTGAACGGTGACATCGATATGTTGCAAATTTACACTCCCGGGGAATAATAGAACAATATAATTAGGTTTTACTCTTTGTTCGGTGGAATGAGAAAAAGTATTGTTTCCAAAGTTATGCTGTTAGGGCGCTACTGAGTTGTTTAATGTTGTTCGGTTTTGGTTCTTGTGAACGGATACAACCATACGTTGTAAATATACCCTCTTGGGGGAAAATTGAACAATATAATTGGGTTTCACTCTTTGTTCGGTTGAATGAGAAAATGTACTGTTTCTAAAGTTATACTGTTAGGGCGCAACTGAGTAATCTAATGTTGTTCCGGTTTCGGTTCTTGTGAACGTAGACAACGATACGTTGCCAATATACACTCTCGGGGCATAATAGAACAATATAATTAGATTTCACTCTTTGTTCGGTTGAATGAGAAAAAGTACTGTTTCTAAAGTTATCTTTGTTAGGTCGCAATGAGTAGTCTAATGTTGTTAGGTTTCGCTTCTTGTGAACGTAGACAACGATACGTTGCCAATATACACTCTCGGGGCATAATAGAACAATATAATTGGGTTTCACTCTTTGTTCGGTTGAATGAGAAAAAAATCTTGTTTCTAAAGTTATCTTTGTCGGGCGCAGTAGTCTAATGTTGTTCCGGTTTCGGTTCTTGTGAACGTAGACAACGATACGTTGCAAATATACACTCTCGGGGCATAATAGAACAATATAATTGGGTTTCACTCTTTGTTCGGTTGAATGAGAAAAAGTACTGTTTCTAAAGTCTACTGTTAGGGCGCAACTGACTAGTCTAATATTGTTCCGGGTTTGGTTCTTGTGAACTTAGACAACGATACGTTGCCAATAGACACTCTCGGGGCATAATTGAACAATATATTGAAGTTTTACTCTTTGTTCGGTGGAATGATAAAAACTACTGTTTCCAAAGTTATACTGTTAGGGCGCAACGGAGGAGTCTAATGTTATTCCGGTTTCGGTTCTTGTGAACGTAGACAACGATATGTTGCAAATTTACACTCCCGGGGAATAATAGAACAATATAATTAGGTTTTACTCTTTGTTCGGTGGAATGAGAAAAATCGTTTCCAAAGTTATCTTTGTTAGGGCGCTGCGGGTTGTCTAATGTTGTTCGGTTTTGGTTCTTGTGAACGTAGTCAACGATACGTTGCCAATATACACTCTCGGGGCATAATTGAACAATATAATTGGGTTTCACTCTTTGTTCGGTTGAATGAGAAAATGTACTGTTTCTAAAGTTATACTGTTAGGGCGCAACTGAGTTATCTAATGTTGTTCCGGTTTCGGTTCTTGTGAACGTAGACAACGATACGTTGCCAATATACACTCTCGGGGCATAATAGAACAATATAATTAGATTTCACTCTTTGTTCGGTTGAATGAGAAAATGTACTGTTTCTAAAGTTATATTGTTAGGTCGCAACTGAGTAGTCTAATGTTGTTCCGGTTTCGCTTCTTGTGAACGTAGACAACGATACGTTGCCAATATACACTCTCGGGGCATAATAGAACAATATAATTGGGTTTCATTCTTTGTTCGGTTGAATGAGAAAAAGTACTGTTTCTAAAGTTATACTGTTAGGGCGCAACTGAGTAGTCTAAGGTTGTTCCTGTTCTGGTTCTTGTGAACGTAGACAACGATACGTTGCCGATATTCACTCCCGGGGCATAATAGAACAATATAATTGGGTTTCACTCTTTGTTCGGTTGAATGAGAAAAAGTACTGTTTCTAAAGTTATACTGTTAGGGCGCAACTGAGTAGTCTAATGTTGTTCCGGTTTCGGTTCTTGTGAACGTAGACAATGATACGTTGCCAATATACACTCTTGGGGCATAATAAAACAATATAATTGGGTTTCACTCTTTGTTCGGTTGAATGAGAAAAAGTACTGTTTCTAGAGTTATACCGTTAGGGCGCAAGAGTAGTCTAATGTTGTTCGGTTTTGGTTCTTGCGAACGTAGACAACGATACGTTGCCAATATACACTCTCGGGGCATAATAGAACAATATAATTGGGTTTCACTCTTTGTTCGGTTGAATGAGAAAAAGTACTGTTTCTAAAGTTATACTGTTAGTGCGCAACTGAGTTGTCTAATGTTGTTCCGATTTTGGTTCTTGTGAACGTAGTCAACGATACGTTGCCAATATACACTCTTGGGGCAAAATAGAACAATATAATTGGGTTTCACTCTTTGTTCGGTTGAATGAGAAAATGTACTGTTTCTAAAGTTATACTGTTAGGGCGCAACTGAGTAATCTAATGTTGTTCCGGTTTCGGTTCTTGTGAACGTAGACAACGATACATTGCCAATATACACTCTCGGGGCATAATAGAACAATATAATTAGATTTCACTCTTTGTTCGGTTGAATGAGAAAAAGTACTGTTTCTAAAGTTATACTGTTAGGTCGCAACTGAGTAGTCTAATGTTGTTCCGGTTTCGCTTCTTGTGAACGTAGACAACGATACGTTGCCAATATACACTCTCGGGGCATAATAGAACAATATAATTGGGTTTCACTCTTTGTTCGGTTGAATGAGAAAAATCTTGTTTCTAAAGTTATCTTGTCGAGTGCAACTGAGTAGTCTAATGTTGTTCCGGTTTCGGTTCTTGTGAACGCATACAACGATACGTTGCAAATATACACTCTCGGGGCATAATAGAACAATATAATTGGGTTTCACTCTTTGTTCGGTTGAATGAGAAAAATCTTGTTTCTAAAGTCTCTTGTTAGGCGCAATCGACTAGTCTAATATTGTTCGGGTTTGGTTCTTGTGAACTTAGACAACGATACGTTGCCAATAGACACTCTCGGGCATAATTGAACAATATATTGAAGTTTTACTCTTTGTTCGGTGGAATGAGAAAATCTTGTTTCCAAAGTTATCGTTAGGGCGCAACGGAGGAGTCTAATGTTATTAGGTTTTGGTTCTTGTGAACGGTGACATCGATATGTTGCAAATTTACACTCCAGGGAATAATAGAACATTTAAATTAGGTTTTCTCTTTGTTCGGTGGAATGAGAAAAAGTACTGTTTCTAAAGTTATACTGTTAGGGCGCAACTGAGTAGTCTAATGTTGTTCCGGTTTTGGTTCTTGTGAACGTAGACAACGATACGTTGCCAATATACACTCTCGGGGCATAATAGAACAATATAATTGGGTTTCACTATTTGTTCGGTTGAATGAGAAAATGTCTTGTTTCTAAAGTTATCTTTGTTAGGCGCAAGCAGTTATCTAATGTTGTTATGGTTTCGGTTCTTGTGAACGTAGACAACGATACGTTGCCAATATACACTCTCGGGGCATAATAGAACAATATAATTAAATTTCACTCTTTGTTCGGTTGAATGAGAAAATGTACTGTTTCTAAAGTTATACTGTTAGGTCGCAACTGAGTAGTCTAATGTTGTTCCGGTTTCGCTTCTTGTGAACGTAGACAACGATACGTTGCCAATATACACTCTCGGGGCATAATAGAACAATATAATTGGGTTTCACTCTTTGTTCGGTTGAATGAGAAAAAATCTTGTTTCTAAAGTTATCTTTGTTAGGCGCAGGCGAGTAGTCTAAGGTTGTTCTGTTACGGTTCTTGTGAACGTAGACAACGATACGTTGCGATATTCACTCCGGGGCATAATAGAACAATATAATTGGGTTTCACTCTTTGTTCGGTTGAATGAGAAAAATCTGATTTCTAAAGTTATACTATTAGGCGCAATGAGTAGTCTAATGTTGTTCGGTTTCGGTTCTTGTGAACGTAGACAATGATACGTTGCCAATATACACTCTTGGGGCATAATAAAACAATATAATTGGGTTTCACTCTTTGTTCGGTTGAATGAGAAAAATCTTGTTTCTAGAGTTATACAGTTAGGCGCAAGCGAGTAGTCTAATGTTGTTAGGTTTTGGTTCTTGCGAACGTAGTCAACGATACGTTGCGATATTCACTCCCTGGGCATAATAGAACAATATAATTGGGTTTCACTCTTTGTTCGGTTGAATGAGAGAAATCTTGTTTCTAAAGTTATACTATTAGTGCGCGAGTTGTCTAATGTTGTTCCGATTTTGGTTCTTGTGAACGTAGTCAACGATACGTTGCCAATATACACTCTTGGGGCAAAATAGAACAATATAATTGGGTTTCACTCTTTGTTCGGTTGAATGAGAAAAAGTACTGTTTCTAAAGTTATACTGTTAGGGAGCAACTGAGTAGTCTAATGTTGTTCCGGTTTCGGTTCTTGTGAACGTATACAGCGATACGTTGCAAATATACACTCTCGGGGCATAATAGAACAATATAATTGGGTTTCACTCTTTGTTCGGTTGAATGAGATAAATCTTGTTTCTAAAGTTATCTTTGTTAGGCGCAAGTGGCGATCTAATGTTGTTAGAGTTTGGTTCTTGTGAACATAGACAACGATACGTTGCCAATAGACACTCTCGGGGCATAATTGAACAATATATTTAGGTTTTACTCTTTTTCGTTGCAATGAGAAAAATCTTGTTTCAAAGTTATCTTTGTTGGGGCGCAACTGAGTTGTCTAATGTTGTTCCAGTTTTGGTTCTTGTGAACGGAGATAACGATAAGTTGCCAATATACACTCTCAGGGCATAATAGAACAATATAATTGGGTTTCACTCTTTGTTCGGTTGAATGAGAAAAAGTACTGTTTCTAAAGTTATACTGTTAGGGCGCAACTGAGTTGTCTAATGTTGTTCTCGTTTTGGTTCTTGTGAACGTAGTCAACGATACGTTGCCAATATACACTCTCGGGGCAAAATAGAACAATATAATTGGGTTTCACTCTTTGTTCGGTTGAATGAGAAAAAGTACTGTTTCTAAAGTTATCCTGTTAGGGCGCAACTGAGTAGTCTAATGTTGTTCCGGTTTCGGTTCTTGTGAACGTATACAACGATACGTTGCAAATATACACTCTCGGGGCATAATAGAACAATATAATTGGGTTTCACTCTTTGTTCGGTTGAATGAGAAAAAGTACTGTTTCTAAAGTTATACTGTTAGGGAGCAACTGAGTTGTCTAATGTTGTTCCGATTTTGGTTCTTGTGAACAAAGTCAACGATACGTTGCCAGTATACACTCTCGGGGCAAAATAGAACAATATAATTGGGTTTCACTCTTTGTTCGGTTGAATGAGAAAAATCTTGTTTCTAAAGTTATCTTTGTCGGCGCAGTGAGTAGTCTAATGTTGGTTTCGGTTCTTGTGAACGTAGACAACGATACGTTGCAAATATACACTCTCGGGGCATAATAGAACAATATAATTGGGTTTCACTCTTTGTTCGGTTGAATGAGAAAAATCTTGTTTCTAAAGTCTCTTTGTTAGGCGCAATGAGTAGTCTAATATTGTTCGGGTTTGGTTCTTGTGAACATAGACAACGATACGTTGCCAATAGACACTCTCGGGGCATAATTGAACAATATATTTAGGTTTTACTATTTTTCCGGTGGAATGAGAAAAAGTACTGTTTCCAAAGTAATACTGTTAGGGCGCAACGGAGGAGTCTAATTTTGTTCCGATTTTTGTTCTTGTGAACGGTGACATCGATATGTTGCAAATTTACACTCCCGGGGCATAATAGAACAATATAATTAGGTTTTACTCTTTGTTCGGTGGAATGAGAAAAATCTTGTTTCCAAAGTTATCTTTGTTAGGCGCAAGGAGTTGTCTAATGTTGTTCCGATTTTGGTTCTTATGAACGGAGTCAACGATACGTTGCCAATATACACTCTCGGGGCAAAATAGAACAATATAATTGGGTTTCACTCTTTGTTCGGTTGAATGAGAAAAAGTACTGTTTCTAAAGTTATCTTGTTAGGCGCAAGCGAGTAGTCTAATGTTGTTCGGTTTCGGTTCTTGTGAACGTAGACAACGATACGTTGCAAATATACACTCTCGGGCATAATAGAACAATATAATTGGGTTTCACTCTTTGTTCGGTTGAATGAGAAAAATCTTGTTTCTAAAGTCTCTTGTTAGGCGCAATGAGTAGTCTAATATTGTTCGGGTTTGGTTCTTGTGAACATAGACAACGATACGTTGCCAATAGACACTCTCGGGGCATAATTGAACAATATATTGAAGTTTTACTCTTTGTTCGGTGGAATGAGAAAAAGTACTGTTTCCAAAGTTATACTGTTATGGCGCAACGGAGGAGTCTAATGTTATTCCGGTTTTGGTTCTTGTGAACGGTGACATCGAAATGTTGCAAATTTACACTCCCGGGGAATAATAGAACAATATAATTAGGTTTTACTCTTTGTTCGGTGGAATGAGAAAAATCTTTCCAAAGTTATCTTTGTTAGGCGCTTGAGTTGTCTAATGTTGTTCCGGTTTTGGTTCTTGTGAACGTAGTCAACGATACGTTGCCAATATACACTCTCGGGGCAAAATTGAACAATATAATTGGGTTTCACTCTTTGTTCGGTTGAATGAGAAAATGTCTTTGTTTCTAAAGTTATCTTTGTTAGGGCGCAACTGAGTAATCTAATGTTGTTCCGGTTTCGGTTCTTGTGAACGTAGACAACGATACGTTGCCAATATACACTCTCGGGGCATAATAGAACAATATAATTAGATTTCACTCTTTGTTCGGTTGAATGAGAAAAAGTACTGTTTCTAAAGTTATACTGTTAGGTCGCAACTGAGTAGTCTAATGTTGTTCCGGTTTCGCTTTTTGTGAACGTAGACAACGATACGTTGCCAATATACACTCTCGGGGCATAATAGAACAATATAATTGGGTTTCGCTCTTTGTTCGGTTGAATGAGGAAAAAATCTTGTTTCTAAAGTTATCTTTGTTAGGCGCAAGCGAGTAGTCTAAGGTTGTTCTGGTTCTTGTGAACGTAGACAACGATACGTTGCCGATATTCACTCCCGGGGCATAATAGAACAATATAATTGGGTTTCACCCTTTGTTCGGTTGAATGAGAAAAAGTACTGTTTCTAAAGTTATACTGTTAGGGCGCAACTGAGTAGTCTAATGTTGTTCCGGTTTTGGTTCTTGTGAACGTAGACAACGATACGTTGCCAATATACACTCTTGGGGCATAATAAAACAATATAATTGGGTTTCACTCTTTGTTCGGTTGAATGAGAAAAATCTTGTTTCTAGAGTTATACCGTTAGGGGCAACTAAGTAGTCTAATGTTGTTCCGGTTTTGGTTCTTGTGAACGTAGACAACGATACGTTGCCAATATACACTCTCGAGGCATAATAGAACAATATAATTGGGTTTCACTCTTTGTTCGGTCGAATGAGAAAAAGTACTGTTTCTAAAGTTATACTATTAGTGCGCAACTGAGTTGTCTAATGTTGTTCCGATTTTGGTTCTTGTGAACGTAGTCAACGATACGTTGCCAATATACACTCTTGGGGCAAAATAGAACAATATAATTGGGTTTCACTCTTTGTTCGGTTGAATGAGAAAAAGTACTGTTTCCAAAGTTATACTGCTAGGGCGCAACTGAGTAGTCTAATGTTGTTCCGGTTTCGATTCTTGTGAACGTATACAACGATACGTTGCCAATATACACTCTCGGGGCATAATAGAACAATATAATTGGGTTTCACTCTTTGTTCGGTTGAATGAGAGAAAGTACTGTTTCTAAAGTTATACTATTAGTGCGCAACTGAGTTGTCTAATGTTGTTCCGATTTTGGTTCTTGTGAACGTAGTCAACGATACGTTGCCAATATACACTCTCGGGGCAAAATAGAACAATATAATTGGGTTTCACTCTTTGTTCGGTTGAATGAGAAAAAGTACTGTTTCTAAAGTTATTGTCACGCCCCGGGGTCGGCAGGACCTTCCCCAAAGCGTGCCCAGACCCG
Source organism: Aechmea fasciata (assembly GCA_025177825.1). Classification (NCBI taxonomy): domain Eukaryota; kingdom Viridiplantae; phylum Streptophyta; class Magnoliopsida; order Poales; family Bromeliaceae; genus Aechmea; species Aechmea fasciata. Next base: position 2,097,199 of record CM045938.1, read on the forward strand.
CCATATGTCAACACATACGAGGCGTCTAACTAAAAACAGCGGAATTAAAACAATAAAAGGCTATAACTAGAATATCAGAGCCACAACAACCAACGCTAAAGAACAGGTAGAGAGAAATAAGGAAACTACATCAAGTACAACTGAAGTATAAATAAAAGAAGTCTAAAAGTAACATCCTCAAAATACACAAAAGTGGTGGTCTCTATACAAGGTACACTCTCCATCTCTCACAAAATAAAACAAGAGAAATGGTAGACCACCTATGCACGCGTCCTCTCCAACAGTCGCTAACCCGAGGCAATACTCTTGCCACGGTCCCGAGCCTCCCCCGATGCAGAAGGCACTGAAAGTAAACGAAACGAGAGGCGTGAGAACTATAAATTATAGTTCCCAGTGGGCAATTACTGACCTGAACCATTGCACCACTAGGCCCAAAGAGAAGAGAGTAAGTAAGCGATATAAATGAACTTGTAAATAAAGCATAAGAAATGCTACCATAATCATGTTCCAAGTATATATAGTCATAAGTTCTCGTTCCAACATATCGGATGTTATGTTTTACTTTAACCAACAAGTATTCTGAAATATAATTAAAGCATTATCAAGTATACTATACAATCGAGCAAAATCCACATAATCCAACTACTAAGCCCTATCTAGTAGTGATTGTCATTTAGTATTGTTGAATGTCCAAGTTCAATTCTCTTTCACTAGGATTTACCATAGTAATCCAACTTGTGCCACCTAAGTACCGTGGTAGCCCAACATCCCCCGCAAGGGATGAGTCTGTCCCAACGGTCCCGTAGGTTTCTCAACACCGCACGCGCGAACGAATCGCGAAGGCCAACTCCGGAGTGCCGGCTTGTAGGGAGCGACCCTCACAAGCATGTGCGAAAGAGCACAAATGGCAACAAGTAAAGTCAAGTCTCAAGTCCAAACCTCATGTCTCAATATAGCAATAGTGACTAGCAACCCTACGGTCTAGTTCAAATATTCTCATGACACTAGATTCTCTATGTCAAGTTCATTCACGAGCCTAATGCCGCTTGATGACATTAGCTCACTATTCTACACTTTTGATGCCAAGCCAATGCCGCTTAATGACAAGGGCTTTTCTCCTATGTCATGCATAGTTCTATGTTCTCAAACACATGTCAAAATTCTTCTTAAACACATAGTTTCAAGTTTCCAAATAGAATGCTACAAGGCTTCAGCTCTCACATGCATACGTCTCTACTATATAGAGTAAAATTGCATTACACATAACATATGTATCTTAAGCATTCTAAAATTCACAAATAAATCAAATAGTATGAAAATGAACTAATTTCCATTTAACCATAAGCAAATAAGCACCAATGAGAATTTCTCATTGTGCTAGGTGAGCCAAACCCACCGTCGCTCCAAGCGTCGCTCCGAACCGCTAACGAAGCTTCGATTCCTACTCCTAGTACCCTACAAGGTAGATCCTAGGAGTTACAACCTCAAGAGATAAGTCTTGAGTTCAAACTTTAAACATCTAGGTTAAAGTCAAGAAATACTCACCTAAATGTGCAACAATCCTCTTAGAAATTCCAAAAGGAAGCTAGATCCCTCCCAAGGCAACCTAAACAAAGGTTCTAAACCATTCAAAAGGAATCTAAAAGCCCCAAATCAAAAAGCCCCAAATAAAACCCTAATTCCCAAAATCTAGGGTTTCATCTATAGAGAAGCAACCAAACTCGAATCTAAAGGAAATGGAGAAGTTGCTTACCTCTTAGAAGCTCTAATCAAGGCTCTAGAGTCACCAAAGTTGAAGATCTTCCTTCAACTAGCTCCCAAACCAAGCTTCCAACCTTCCCTCATGGTGGAAAATGCACCAACAAGCAAAAGAGAGCGAAGAGGGAGATCAATCCACAAGAAAACACTCAAAATCCAAAAGATTGCAAAGGGGATAGAGAGAGAAACTCCCTTACCTTTCTCTCCCTTGTTCTCAGCACAAGAGAGGAGCCCTAAGGGCTGGGGTGCTATATTAGAAGCAACAAAATGCCAATAAGCCCCTACAGTTTCGGATTTTGGAAACTGCCAGTTTGTACCGGTACAAACCCGTTTTGTACCGGTATAAACCCTGCGAGGCAGCAAACCCGAGCCTCGGGTTTGCCCAGCCGCTCATCTATACCGGTATAAATCTTGGCTTGTACCGGTATAGCCATCATTTTGTACCGGTATAGCAACAATTTTGTACCGGTACAAAAGCATGAAATTCCAACCCGAGAGCAACCTAAAATCCAGCTTTTTGGACTTTAGTGCTTGGAAATCATCCACTAACCTCGGTACTCGTGCCATAGGTCGGAACACAGTCAACGACCCTCCAGAAAATCTGGAAAAGCTCAGATCTCACATCTAACACTCGAACATTGCAATTTGCAAAGTCCAGTGCGTCACATTCACCCCTCCTAAAAAGAGGTTTCGTCCGCGAAACTCAAAATTAAAGTCATACCTCATGACTCCATCTGAAAGAGATGGGGATAGCGCTCTCGAAGCGCACTCTCTAGCTCCCACGTGGCCTCCCGCTCTTCGTGGTTGCTCCAAAGGACTTTCGCATAAGAAAGCTCCCGGTTCCTCAACTTCTTCACCTCGCGAGCCAAAATCTTCACGGGTTGCTCCTCGAAGCTCAAATCGTCCCTCAGCTCCAATGGTGTAGCATCCAAAACATGAGCTGGATCATGTATATACTTCCGGAGGACCGATACATGGAAGACATTGTGTACACCCGATAGGTTCGGCGGTAGAGCAAGTCTATACGCTACCGGGCCCACACGCTCAAGAATCTCATACGGTCCAATGAAACGGGGGCTCAACTTACCCCGGATCCCAAATCTCCTGACTCCTCGGGTCGGCGAGACTTTCAGAAAGACATGGTCTCCAATCTGAAACTCCAAGTCTCGTCGACGCCTATCAGCATAGCTCTTCTGCCTACTGCGTCAACAACCGCTCCCTAGCAATGCGAACCTTGTCCTCTCGCTTCGGAGGTACATCCGGGCCTAAAGCCAAACTCTCACCAACTTCACTCCCGGTGAAGTGGCGATCTACACTTCCGTCCATAGAGTGCCTCAAATGGCGCCATCTTGATGCTTGCTTGATAAGCGTTGTTATAAGCAAACTCGACCATCGGTAGATCTTGCGACCATCCTCCCCGGAAGTCGATCACGCGCTCGAAGCATATCCTCGAGTGTACGCATGTAGTACGCTCGGCCCGTCACTCGAGGGTGGAAACGATCTTGAAGTCCGATCGAGTACCCAAGGCGTCCTGATTCCTCCAAAAGTGTGACACAAAACGTGTGTCCACTGTCCGATACAATCGAGGTAGGTACTCCGTGAAGTCGCACAATCTCATCCAAGTAAACCTGTGCGAGTCTCTCTCCAGTCCACGTAGTATGGATAGGGACGAAATGTGCCGCTTTCGTCAACCTATCCACGATCACCCAAATAGCGTCATGCCCGGCCTGAGAGCGAGGCAATCCCATCACAAAGTCCATGGTGATCTTCTCCCACTTCCACACTGGGATCGGTAGGCTCTGTAATTTCCCCGCGGGAACTCGGTGCTCAGCCTTCACTTGTTGGCAAGTTAAACATCTAGCCACAAACTCGCCAACGTCCTTTTTCATCCCGGGCCACCAATAGTGTAACTTCAAATCCTTATACATTTTGGTGCCTCCCGGATGTATAGCATAAGGTGCACGGTGTGCCTCTAGAAGAATCTCCTCTCTAAGTGTCGGTTCGCCGTACACAAATCCGCCCACGGAATCTCATCAAGTCACCATCGTCCACACTAAAATCACCGGTGCAACCATCAACCATTTTCGCTCGAACCCTTTGCAACTCCACATCAAGAGCTTGCTTTTCCTTTATCCTTTCAAATAAAGTGGGTTGCACCACCAAAGTCATCAACCTCATAGGTGTGTCAGGAGTCACTACCTCCAACCCTAACCGCTTCATCTGCTCGATCAACGGCGGTTGCGTAACTATCATCATCGCTAAGTTTTCCGTCGATTTCCTACTTAGCGCATCGGCCACCACGTTAGCCTTGCACAGGTGGTAAAGTATCGTCAAATCATAATCCTTGAGGAGCTCCAACCATCTGCGCTGCCTCAAGTTCAATTCCTTCTGAGTGAACAGATACTTTAAGCTCTTGTGATCCGTGTATACTTCACACCGCTCGCCATAAAGATAGTGGCGCCATAGCTTCAAAGCAAAGACTACAGCCGCCAACTCCAAGTCATGAGTAGGATAATTCCTTTCGTATTCCTTCAGCTGGCGTGAAGCATACGCGATCACCTTCCCATCCTGCATCAACACGCAACCCAATCCATTAAAGGAAGCATCACTATAAATCACATACCCTGCTCCAGCAACTGGCAAGGTTAGGATTGGTGCGGTAGTCAATCGCAGCTTCAACTCTTGAAAGCTCTTCTCACACGCATCATTCCAAATAAACTTGGTGCCTTTATGCGTGAGTCTCGTGAGGGGAGTAGATAACTTAGCAAATCCCTCAACAAACCTCCTGTAGTAGCCGGCCAAACCAATAAAACTCCGTATCTCTGTGACACTCGTCGGTCTAGGCCAATCCTTGACGGCTTCAATCTTCTTGGGATCCACGGCTATACCTGATCCTGAAATCACATGGCCCAAAACGCCACCTCTCTAAGCCAGAACTCGCATTTCTTCAACTTGGCATAGAGTCTCTTTTCCCGAAGCACTTGAAGTACAAGTCTCAAGTGTTCCTCGTGATCCGCATCACTTCGGGAATAAACCAAAATGTCGTCGATAAACACTACGACAAATCTATCCAGATATGGCTTTGAAGACACGGTTCATCAAATCCATAAAAGTGCCGGGGCATTAGTAAGCCCAAACGGCATCACGGTGAACTCATAGTGTCCATACCGTGTCCTGAAAGCCGTCTTCGATACATCCTCAGGCTTGATCTTCAACTGGTGATATCCCGACTGCAAGTCGATCTTGGAGTACACGCTTGATCCCTGAAGCTGATCAAACAGATCATCGATCCTCGGCAACGGATACTTATTCTTAATCGTGACTTTATTGAGTTCACGGTAATCCATACATAAGCGAAGTGATCCGTCCTTCTTCTTCACAAAAAGAACTGGCGCTCCCCAAGGTGACACGCTCGGTCTCACATAACCTCTATCCAAAAGATCCTGCAACTGTTCCTTCAGCTCTTTCAGCTCTGCTGGTGCCATCCTATAGGGCGCCTTTGAGATTGGAGTAGTCCCAGGAACGAGATCTACTACAAACTCAATCTCCCTATCAGGCGGCATTCCTGGTAGCTCAGCTGGAAACACATCCTGGAACTCCCTCACCACAGGAATATCCTCAATACTAGGGGAGTCCTCAACATCTCGGAGTGCAATACTAGCCAAATAGGCTATGCACCCACTACTAATCAACTGTCTAGCTCGAGAGGAGCTAATAGTCATCGCAAACAGCGAACTCTGGCATCCCTGAAATACCACTGCCTCGTGACTCGGCTCTCTAAAAGTCACCGTCCGGTTCACACAATCAATCGTGGCGAAGTACTGGGTCAACCAATCCATGCCCAAAACTATATCAAACTCCCCGAGTTTGTGCACCACAAATAGGTCCACGGGCATGATCCAATCCCCAATCGGGCAACCACTACAACACTCTCGAACATCTATAAAAAGACCAGTTATAACAACTCGTCCCGAAAATGACAAAGGTGTCCTAGGGATGTCATGCAACTCGGCAAACAGCCGATCAATAAAAGAGCAAGATGCACCGGAATCAAATAAAGCACGAACTCGAATGCTGGAAATCAAAATGATACCTGCAACGACATCCTCAGCTGCTGCCGCTGCCTCAGTCTGGGCGGCATACAAACGCCCACTCGGGCCCTGCCGTGACCCCTCGCTCGGCCTCTGCGCAGAAGATCTCCCAGCCTGGTAGGATGCAGTAGGTGTCCCCGGGCTGGAACCTGGTAGTCTTGAAGGCGACGACGGTGTCGGTGCGGATCCTCGGGCAATCGGCGGAAGTGGCCCTCCGGCCACAAGAGTAGCACCGGCCCCGACCTGCGGGCACCGTCGGGGGTGGTGGGGCCGCCGCAAATCACACAACGCGGTGCTGCTGCCGTCGATCTGGTCCTCGGCGCTGCTGTGGGGTACCTCGTCCTCGTAACTGGCTCCTGGGGTACTTTGGCGGTTTCCTTGAGTGCGTCTGACTCGCACCATCGCCGGCGGGCCTCTTGCCCTTACCCCGATCCAAGCCTTCCTGTCGCTCCTTCATCACTATCGCGCCCGCTCCACAATGAGAGCGCGATTTACCACCTCACGGTATGTGCGCGAGTTAGCGGACTGCACAAGCCTATAGATAGAAGGCCTCAGCCCACTCTCGAAGATCCTGGCCTTGTCCTCGTCGTCCCGCACAACAAAAGGTACACAGTGTAAAAGCCTGGTAAACTCCCGCTCATACTCGATCCTTTGTCCGCTCCCCACGACGCAAGGCTGCGCAAGTACGTCTCCATCGTCGCCGAACAGCATCGGGGAAGTAGTGCTCGAGTAGCGATCCCTTGAACCTCGTCCAAGTCATCGATGCCAAGTCGGTGCTCGGGTTCTCCTGGATGTCCCGCCACCACGGATAGGCCTCGCCGTCCAGATGGTGAGTGGCGAGCCAAACTCTGTCCCTCTCCTCAACAAAAGTGTCGCGAAAGAGCTTCTCCATATGCATAAGCCACTTCTCGACTATCCAATGATCCACGTTCTCGCCGTCGAATACACGTGGACTGCACCTCCTGAACTCATTGAGGCGGCTCATCAGTCGGTCTCGCTCTAACCCCTCAACCATCGTCGGGAAAACCGCTCCTCCTGGAGGTATCTGAACCGGTGGTGCCGTCGCCACCCTCTCCTGCCGTGCCACCGACGGTGCAGAATGTAAAGATCCGGGCGCGGGAGTCGGCGCCCTCGGCGCTACCACCTCGGCTGGGGCTGGTGGTACCGGTGCTTGGGCCTCCCTGGCAGCCGCCTGCTGCAGAAGAAGGTCCTCAAGTCGCTTCATCCTCTCGTCCTGTCGGCGCGCCGCCTCGGCTTTGTTCTTTGGGCCGCCGCCGTCTGGCGAGCCACAAGGTCCGTGAGGACCGCCACAGTCCCTCAACTCGCGGACCTCGGCCGGACTCGGAAGTAGCTGAGGCCTCGACCTCCTCAATGCGTGCCATGTTATCGGCCCCGACGGATTGGGAGCGAGTAATAGGCATCCACACTGCAGCAACATAAAAGCGCAAGTTAGTAAAACCCACGCTATCGCAACCCCACTCAAAAACCCAAATCATGCGAAAGTAAAGAAGTGTGCTTTCTACTAACTCCGATGTTACGTTGTCGGCCGCCAACGTAACCCTCCGCGAAGCTAGAAGTTATACACTTCGATTAAACTCCAACTTTTTAGAGTTATAATAAAACCCAATCAAGTACTTTCGCTCACAAGTTATATAGACCTCGTCTCTCGCGAGCCTATTTCCTATTGTTCAACCAGCCTAAGGTTTACTAGGTCCTCTAAGACGTCACCCTAGGCCCTGATACCAAATTAATCTGTCACGCACCGGGGTCGGCGGGACCTTCCCCAAAGCGTGCCCGGACCCGCCATATGTCAACACATACAAGGCGTCTAACTAAAAACAATGAATTAAAACAATAAAAGGCTATAACTAGAATATCGAGCCACAACAACCAACGCTAAAGAACAGTAGAGAGAAATAAGGAAACTACATCAAGTACAACTGAAGTATAAATAAAAGAAGTCTAAAAGTAACATCCTCAAAATACACAAAAGTGGTGGTCTCTATACAAGGTACACTCTCCATCTCTCACAAAATAAAACAAGAGAAATGGTAGACCACCTACGCACGCGTCCTCTCCAACAATCGCTAGCCCGAGGCAATACTCTTGCCACGGTCCCGAGCCTCCCCGATGCGAAGGCACGAAAGTAAACGAAACGAGAGGCGTGAGAACTATAAATTATAGTTCCCGGTGGGCAGTGCGGCACGAACCATTGCACCACTAGGCCCAAAGAGAAGAGAGTAAGTAAGCGATATAAATGAACTTGTAAATAAAGCATAAGAAATGCTACCATAATCATGTTCCAAGTATATATAGTCATAAGTTCTCGTTCCAACATATCGGATGTTATGTTTTACTTTAACCAACAAGTATTCTGAAATATAATTAAAGCATTATCAAGTATACTATACAATCGAGCAAAATCCACATAATCCAACTACTAAGCCCTATCTAGTAGTGATTGTCATTTAGTATTGTTGAATGTCCAAGTTCAATTCTCTTTCACTAGGATTTACCATAGTAATCCAACTTGTGCCACCTAAGTACCGTGGTAGCCCAACATCCCCCGCAAGGAATGAGTCTGTCCCAAACGGTCCCGTAGGTTTCTCAATACCGCACGCGCGAACGAATCGCGAAGGCCAACTCCGGAGTGCCTGCTTGTAGGGAGCGACCCTCACAAGCATGTGCGAAAGAGCACAAATGGCAACAAGTAAAGTCAAGTCTCAAGTCCAAACCTCATGTCTCAATATAGCAATAGTGACTAGCAACCCTACGGTCTAGTTCAAATATTCTCATGACACTAGATTCTCTATGTCAAGTTCATTCACGAGCCTAATGCCGCTTGATGACATTAGCTCACTATTCTACACTTTTGATGCCAAGCCAATGCCGCTTAATGACAAGGGCTTTTCTCCTATGTCATGCATAGTTCTATGTTCTCAAACACATGTCAAAATTCTTCTTAAACACATAGTTTCAAGTATCCAAATAGAATGCTACAAGGCTTACGCTCTCACATGCATACGTCTCTACTATATAGAGTAAAATTGCATTACACATAACATATGTATCTTAAGCATTCTAAAATTCACAAATAAATCAAATAGTATGAAAATGAACTAATTTCCATTTAACCATAAGCAAATAAGCACCAATGAGAATTTCTCATTGTGCTAGGTGAGGCCAAACCCACCGTCGCTCCAAGCGTCGCTCCGAACCGCTAACGAAGCTTCGATTCCTACTCCTAGTACCCTACAAGGTAGATCCTAGGAGTTACAACCTCAAGAGATAAGTCTTGAGTTCAAACTTTAAACATCTAGGTTAAAGTCAAGAAATACTCACCTAAATGTGCAACAATCCTCTTAGAAATTCCAAAAGGAAGCTAGATCCCTCCCAAGGCAACCTAAACAAAGGTTCTAAACCATTCAAAAGGAATCTAAAAGCCCCAAATCAAAAAGCCCCAAATAAAACCCTAATTCCCAAAATCTAGGGTTTCATCTATAGAGAAGCAACCAAACTCGAATCTAAAGGAAATGGAGAAGTTGCTTACCTCTTAGAAGCTCTAATCAAGGCTCTAGAGTCACCAAAGTTGAAGATCTTCCTTCAACTAGCTCCCAAACCAAGCTTCCAACCTTCCCTCATGGTGGAAAATGCACCAACAAGCAAAAGAGAGCGAAGAGGGAGATCAATCCACAAGAAAACACTCAAAATCCAAAAGATTGCAAAGGGGATAGAGAGAAACTCCTTACCTTTCTCTCCCTTGTTCTCGACACAAGAGAGGAGCCCTAAGGGTGGGGTGCTATATTAGAAGCAACAAAATGCCAATAAGCCCCTACGATTTCGGATTTTGGAAAGCGCCGGTTTATCTGCAGTACAAACCCGTTTTATCTTAGGTATAAACCTGCGAGCGACAAACCCGAGCCTCGGGCTTGCCCAGCAGCTCAGCTATACCGGTATAAAACTTGGCTTGTACCGGTATAGCCATCATTTTGTACCGGTATAGCAACAATTTTGTACCGGTACAAAAGCATGAAATTCCAACCCGAGAGCAACCTAAAATCCAGCTTTTTGGACTTTAGTGCTTGGAAATCATCCACTAACCTCGGTACTCGTGCCATAGGTCGGAACACAGTCAACGACCCTCCAGAAAATCTGGAAAAGCTCAGATCTCACATCTAACACTCGAACATTGCAATTTGCAAAGTCCAGTGCGTCACAGTTATACTGTCAGGGCGCAACTGAGTAGTCTAATGTTGTTCCGGTTTCGGTTCTTGTGAACGTAGACAACGATACGTTGCAAATATACACTCTCGGGGCATAATAGAACAATATAATTGGGTTTCACTCTTTGTTCGGTTGAATGAGAAAAAGTACTATTTCTAAAGTTATACTGTTAGGGCGCAACTGAGTAGTCTAATTTGTTCGGTTTTGGTTCTTGTGAACGTAGACAACGATACGTTGCCAATAGACACTCTCGGGGCATAATTGAACAATATATTGAAGTTTTACTCTTTGTTCGGTGGAATGAGAAAAAGTACTGTTTCAAAAGTTATACTGTTAGGGCGCAACGGAGGAGTCTAATGTTATTCCGGTTTTGGTTCTTGTGAACGGTGACATCGATATGTTGCAAATTTACACTCTCGGGGCGTAATAGAACAATATAATTAGGTTTTACTCTTTGTTCGGTTGAATGAGAAAAAGTACTGTTTCTAAAGTTATACTGTTAGGGCGCAACTGAGTTGTCTAATGTTGTTCCGGTTTTGGTTCTTGTGAACGTAGTCAACGATACGTTGCCAATATACACTCTCGGGGCAAAATTGAACAATATAATTGGTTTTCGCTCTTTGTTCGGTTGAATGAGAAAATGTACTGTTTCTAAAGTTATACTGTTAGGGCGCAACTGAGTAGTCTAATGTTGTTCCGGTTTTGGTTCTTGTGAACGTAGACAACGATACGTTGCCAATATACACTCTCGGGGCAAAATAGAACAATATAATTGGGTTTCACTCTTTGTTCGGTTGAATGAGAAAAAGTACTGTTTCTAAAGTTATACTGTTAGGGCGCAACTGAGTAGTCTAATGTTGTTCCGGTTTCAGTTCTTGTGAACGTAGACAACGATACGTTGCCAATATACACTCGTGGGGCATAATAAAACAATATAATTGGGTTTCACTCTTTGTTCGGTTGAATGAGAAAAATCTTGTTTCTAAAGTTATACTGTTAGGGCGCAACTGAGTAGTCTAAGGTTGCTCCTGTTCTGGTTCTTGTGAACGTAGACAACGATACGTTGCCGATATTCACTCCCGGGGCATAATAGAACAATATAATTAGATTTCACTCTTTGTTCGGTTGAATGAGAAAAAGTACTGTTTCTAAAGTTATACTGTTAGGGCGCAACTGAGTAGTCTAATGTTGTTCCGGTTTCGCTTCTTGTGAACGTAGACAACGATACGTTGCCAATATACACTCTCGGGGCATAATTGAACAATATATTTAGGTTTTACTCTTTGTGAGGTGGAATGAGAAAAAGTACTGTTTCCAAAGTTATATTGTTAGGGCGCAACGGAGGAGTCTAATGTTGTTCCGGTTTTGGTTCTTGTGAACGGTGACATCGATATGTTGCAAATTTACTCTCCCGGGGCATAATAGAACAATATAATTAGGTTTTACTCTTTGTTCGGTAGAATGAGAATAAGTACTGTTTCCAAAGTTATGCTGTTAGGGCGCAACTGAGTTGTCTAATGTTGTTCCGCTTTTGGTTCTTGTGAACGTAGTCAACGATACGTTGCCAATATACACTCTCGGGGCAAAATAGAACAATATAATTGGGTTTCACTCTTTGTTCGGTTGAATGAGAAAAAGAAATCTTGTTTCTAAAGTTATCTTTGTTAGGCGCATGAGTAGTCTAATGTTGTTCGGTTTTGGTTCTTGTGAACGTAGACAACGATACGTTGCCAATATACACTCTCCGGGCATAATAAAACAATATAATTGGGTTTCACTCTTTGTTCGGTTGAATGAGAAAAATCTTGTTTCTAGAGTTATACAGTTAGGCGCAAGCGAGTAGTCTAATGTTGTTCGGTTTTGGTTCTTGCGAACGTAGACAACGATACGTTGCCGATATTCACTCCACAGGCATAATAGAACAATATAATTGGGTTTCACTCTTTGTTCGGTTGAAGAGAGAAATCTTGTTTCTAAAGTTATACTATTAGTGCGCAAGCGAGTTGTCTAATGTTGTTCGATTTTGGTTCTTGTGAACGTAGTCAACGATACGTTGCCAATATACACTCTTGGGGCAAAATAGAACAATATAATTGGGTTTCACTCTTTGTTCGGTTGAATGAGAAAAATCTTGTTTCTAAAGTTATCTTTGTTAGGCGCAAGAGTAGTCTAATGTTGTTCCGGTTTTGGTTCTTGTGAACGTAGACAACGATACGTTGCCAATATACACTCTCGGGGAGTAATAGAACAATATAATTGGGTTTCACTCTTTGTTCGATTGAATGAGAAAAAAAATCTTGTTTCTAAAGTTATCTTTGTTAGGCGCAATGAGTAGTCTACTGTTGTGCCGTGTTTGGTTCGTGTGAACATAGACAACGATACGTTGCCAATAGACACTTTCGGGGCATAATGGAACAATATATTTAGGTTTTACTCTTTGTTCGGTGGAATGAGAAAAATCTTGTTTCCAAAGTTATCTTGTTAGGGCGCAACGGAGGAGTCTAATGTTGTTCGATTTTGGTTCTTGTGAACGGTGACATCGATATGTTGCAAATTTACACTCTAGGGGTATAATAGAACAATATAATTAGGTTTTACTCTTTGTTCGGTGGAATGAGAAAAATCTTGTTTCCAAAGTTATCTTTGTTAGGCGCAAGCGAGTTGTCTAATGTTGTTCCGTTTTGGTTCTTGTGAATGTAGTCAACGATACGGTGCCAATATACACTCTCGGGGCATAATAGAACAATATAATTGGGTTTCACTCTTTGTTCGGTTGAATGAGAAAAAGTACTGTTTCTAAAGTCATCCTGTAAGGCGCAGCGAGTAGTCTAATGTTGTTCGGTTTCGGTTCTTGTGAACGTAACGATACGTTGCCAATATACACTCTTGGGGCATAATAAAACAATATAATTGGGTTTCACTCTTTGTTCGGTTGAATGAGAAAAATCTTGTTTCTAGAGTTATACGGTAGGCGCAAGCGAGTAGTCTAATGTTGTTCGGTTTTGGTTCTTGCGAACGTAGGCAACGATACGTTGCCCATATTCACTCCCGGGGCATAATAGAACAATATAATTGGGTTTCACTCTTTGTTCGGTGGAATGAGAAAATCTTGTTTCTAAAGTTATACTATTAGTGCGCAAGAGTTGTCTAATGTTGTTCGGTTTTGGATCTTGTGAACGTAAACAACGATACGTTGCCAATATACACTCTCGGGGCATAATAGAACAATATAATTAGATTTCACTCTTTGTTCGGTTGAATGAGAAAAAGTACTGTTTCTAAAGTTATACTGTTAGGTCGCAACTGAGTAGTCTAATGTTGTTCCGGTTTCACTTCTTGTGAACGTAGACAACGATACGTTGCCAATATACGCTCTCGGGGCATAATAGAACAATATAATTGGGTTTCACTCTTTGTTCGGTTGAATGAGAAAAAGTACTGTTTCTAAAGTTATACTGTTAGGGCGCAACTGAGTAGTCTAAGGTTGTTCCTGTTCTGGTTCTTGTGAACGTAGACAACGATACGTTGCCGATATTCACTCCCGGGGCATAATAGAACAATATAATTAGATTTCACTCTTTGTTCGGTTGAATGAGAAAAAGTACTGTTTCTAAAGTTATCTTTGTTAGGTCGCAGGCGAGTAGTCTAATGTTGTTCGGTTTGGTTCTTGTGAACGTAGACAACGATACGTTGCCAATAGACACTCTCGGGGCATAATTGAACAATATATTTAGGTTTTACTCTTTGTTCGGTGGAATGAGAAAAAGTACTGTTTCCAAAGTTATACTGTTAGGGCGCAACTGGGTTGTCTAATGTTGTTCAGGTTTTGGTTCTTGTGAACGTAGACAACGATATGTTGCAAATTTACTCTCTCGGGGCATAATAGAACAATATAATTGGGTTTCACTCTTTGTTCGGTTGAATGAGAATAAATCTTGTTTCCAAAGTTATCTTTGTTAGGGCGCAAGGAGTTGTCTAATGTTGTTCCGATTTTGGTTCTTGTGAACGTACTCAACGATACGTTGCCAATATACACTCTCGGGGCAAAATAGAACAATATAATTGGGTTTCACTCTTTGTTCGGTTGAATGAGAAAAATCTTGTTTCTAAAGTTATCTTGTTAGGCGCAAAGTAGTCTAATGTTGTTCGGTTTGGTTCTTGTGAACGTAGACAACGATACGTTGCCAATATACACTCTTGGGGCATAATAAAACAATATAATTGGGTTTCACTATTTGTTCGGTTGAATGCGAAAAAGTACTGTTTCTAAAGTTATACTGTTAGGGCGCAACTGAGTAGTCTAATGTTGTTCCGGTTTTGGTTCTTGTGAACGTAGACAATGATACGTTGCGATATTCACTCCACTGGGCATAATAGAACAATATAATTGGGTTTCACTCTTTGTTCGGTTGAAAGAGAGAAATCTTGTTTCTAAAGTTATACTATTAGTGCGCAGCTGAGTTGTCTAATGTTGTTCCGATTTTGGTTCTTGTGAACGTAGTCAACGATACGTTGCCAATATACACTCTTGGGGCAAAATAGAACAATATAATTGGGTTTCACTCTTTGTTCGGTTGAATGAGAAAAAGTACTGTTTCTAAAGTTATACTGTTAGGGCGCAACTGAGTAGTCTAATGTTGTTCCGGTTTCAGTTCTTGTGAACGTATACAACGATACGTTGCAAATATACACTCTCGGGGCATAATAGAACAATATAATTGGGTTTCACTCTTTGTTCGGTTGAATGAGAAAAACTACTTTTCCAAAGTTATCTTTGTTAGGCGCATGAGTAGTCTAATGTTGTTCGAGTTTGGTTTTGTGAACATAGACAACGATACGTTGCCAATAGACACTTTCGGGGCATAATTGAACAATATATTTAGGTTTTACTCTTTTTCGGTGGAATGAGAAAAATCTTTGTTTCCAAAGTTATACTGTTAGGGCGCAACGGAGGAGTCTAATGTTGTTCCGATTTTGGTTCTTGTGAACGGTGACATCGATATGTTGCAAATTTACACTCCCGGGGTATAATAGAACAATATAATTAGGTTTTACTCTTTGTTCGGTGGAATGAGAAAAAGTACTGTTTCCAAAGTTATCTTTGTTAGGCGCAAGTTGTCTTATGTTGTTCCCGTTTTGGTTCTTGTGAATGTAGTCAACGATACGTTGCCAATATACACTCTCGGGGCAAAATAGAACAATATAATTGGGTTTCACTCTTTGTTCGGTTGAATGAGAAAAAGTACTGTTTCTAAAGTTATACTGTTAGGGCGCAACTGAGTAGTCTAATGTTGTTCCGGTTTCGGTTCTTGTGAACGTAGAAAACGATACGTTGCCAATATACACTCTCGGGGCATAATAAAACAATATAATTGGGTTTCACTCTTTGTTCGGTTGAATGAGAAAAAGTACTGTTTCTAAAGTTATACCGTTAGGGCGCAACTGAGTAGTCTAATGTTGTTCCGGTTTTGGTTCTTGCGAACGTAGACAACGATACGTTGCCGATATTCACTCCCTGGGCATAATAGAACAATATAATTGGGTTTCACTCTTTGTTTGGTTGAATGAGAGAAAGTACTGTTTATAAAGTTATACTGTTATGGTGCAACTGAGTAGTCTAATGTTGTTCCGGTTTCGGTTCTTGTGAACGTAGACAACGATACGTTGCCAATATACACTCTCGGGGCATAATAGAACAATATAATTAGATTCACTCTTTGTTCGGTTGAATGAGAAAAAGTACTGTTTCTAAAGTTATACTGTTAGGGCGCAACTGAGTAGTCTAAGGTTGTTCCTGTTCTGGTTCTTGTGAACGTAGACAACGATACGTTGCCGATATTCACTCCCGGGGCATAATAGAACAATATAATTAGATTTCACTCTTTGTTCGGTTGAATGAGAAAAAGTACTGTTTCTAAAGTTATACTGTTAGGTCGCAACTGAGTAGTCTAATGTTGTTCCGGTTTCGCTTCTTGTGAACGTAGACAACGATACGTTGCCAATATACACTCTCGGGGCATAATTGAACAATATATTTAGGTTTTACTCTTTGTTCGGTGGAATGAGAAAAAGTACTGTTTCCAAAGTTATATTGTTAGGGCGCAACGGAGGAGTCTAATGTTGTTCCGGTTTTGGTTCTTGTGAACGGTGACATCGATATGTTGCAAATTTACTCTCCCGGGGCATAATAGAACAATATAATTAGGTTTTACTCTTTGTTCGGAAGAATGAGAATAAGTACTGTTTCCAAAGTTATGCTGTTAGGGCGCAACTGAGTTGTCTAATGTTGTTCCCGTTTTGGTTCTTGTGAACGTAGTCAACGATACGTTGCCAATATACACTCTCGGGGCAAAATAGAACAATATAATTGGGTTTCACTCTTTGTTCGGTTGAATGAGAAAAATCTTGTTTCTAAAGTTATCTTGTTAGGCGCAATGAGTAGTCTAATGTTGTTCGGTTTTGGTTCTTGTGAACGTAGACAACGATACGTTGCCAATATACACTCTTGGGGCATAATAAAACAATATAATTGGGTTTCACTCTTTGTTCGGTTGAATGAGAAAAATCTTGTTTCTAGAGTTATCGTTAGGCGCAACGAGTAGTCTAATGTTGTTCGGTTTTGGTTCTTGCGAACGTAGACAACGATACGTTGCCGATATTCACTCCACAGGCATAATAGAACAATATAATTGGGTTTCACTCTTTGTTCGGTTGAAAGAGAAAATCTTGTTTCTAAAGTTATACTATTAGTGCGCATGAGTTGTCTAATGTTGTTCGATTTTGGTTCTTGTGAACGTAGTCAACGATACGTTGCCAATATACACTCTTGGGGCAAAATAGAACAATATAATTGGGTTTCACTCTTTGTTCGGTTGAATGAGAAAAAGTACTGTTTCTAAAGTTATCTTTGTTAGGCGCAAGTGAGTAGTCTAATGTTGTTCCGGTTTCGGTTCTTGTGAACGTATACAACGATACGTTGCAAATATACACTCTCGGGGCATAATAGAACAATATAATTGGGTTTCACTCTTTGTTCGGTTGAATGAGAAAAAGTACTGTTTCTAAAGTTATCTTTGTTAGGCGCAAAGTAGTCTAATGTTGTTCGAGTTTGGTTCTTGTGAACATAGACAACGATACGTTGCCAATAGACACTTTCGGGGCATAATTGAACAATATATTTAGGTTTTACTCTTTTTCGGTGGAATGAGAAAAATCTTTGTTTCCAAAGTTATCTTTGTTAGGGCGCAACGGAGGAGTCTAATGTTGTTCCGATTTTGGTTCTTGTGAACGGTGACATCGATATGTTGCAAATTTACACTCCCGGGGTATAATAGAACAATATAATTAGGTTTTACTCTTTGTTCGGTGGAATGAGAAAAATCTTTGTTTCCAAAGTTATCTTGTTAGGGCGCAAGCGAGTTGTTTAATGTTGTTCCGTTTTGGTTCTTGTGAATGTAGTCAACGATACGTTGCCAATATACACTCTCGGGGCAAAATAGAACAATATACTTAGGTTTTACTCTTTGTTCGGTTGAATGAGAAAAAGTACTGTTTCTAAAGTTATACTGTTAGGGCGCAACTGAGTAGTCTAATGTTGTTCCGGTTTCGGTTCTTGTGAACGTAGAAAACGATACGTTGCCAATATACACTCTTGGGGCATAATAAAACAATATAATTGGGTTTCACTCTTTGTTCGGTTGAATGAGAAAAAGTACTGTTTCTAGAGTTATACGGTAGGCGCAATGAGTAGTCTAATGTTGTTCGGTTTTGGTTCTTGCGAACGTAGGCAACGATACGTTGCTGATATTCACTCCCTGGGCATAATAGAACAATATAATTGGGTTTCACTCTTTGTTCGGTTGAATGAGAGAAAGCACTCTTTCTAAAGTTATACTATTAGTGCGCAACTGAGTTGTCTAATGTTGTTCCGGTTTCGGTTCTTGTGAACGTAGACAACGATACGTTGCCAATATACACTCTCGGGGCATAATAGAACAATATAATTAGATTTCACTCTTTGTTCGGTTGAATGAGAAAAATCTTGTTTCTAAAGTTATCTTTGTTAGGTATTGAGTAGTCTAATGTTGTTCGGTTTCACTTCTTGTGAACGTAGACAACGATACGTTGCCAATATACACTCTCGGGGCATAATAGAACAATATAATTGGGTTTCACTCTTTGTTCGGTTGAATGAGAAAAATCTTGTTTCTAAAGTTATCTTGTTAGGCGCAAGCGAGTAGTCTAAGGTTGTTCTGGTTTGGTTCTTGTGAACGTAGACAACGATACGTTGCGAATATACACTCTCGGGGCATAATAGAACAATATAATTGGGTTTCACTCTTTGTTCGGTTGAATGAGAAAAAGTACTGTTTCTAAAGTTATCTTTGTTAGGTCGCAACTGAGTAGTCTAATGTTGTTCCGGTTTCGCTTCTTGTGAACGTAGACAACGATACATTGCCAATATACACTCTCGGGGCATAATTGAACAATATATTTAGGTTTTACTCTTTGTGAGGTGGAATGAGAAAAAGTACTGTTTCCAAAGTTATATTGTTAGGGCGCAACGGAGGAGTCTAATGTTGTTCCGGTTTTGGTTCTTGTGAACGGTGACATCGATATGTTGCAAATTTACACTCTCGGGGCATAATAGAACAATATAATTGGGTTTCACTCTTTGTTCGGTTGAATGAGAATAAATCTTGTTTCCAAAGTTATCTTTGTTAGGCGCAAGCGAGTTGTCTAATGTTGTTCCGGTTTTCGTTCTTGTGAACGTACTCAACGATACGTTGCCAATATACACTCTCGGGGCAAAATAGAACAATATAATTGGGTTTCACTATTTATTCGGTTGAATGAAAAAATGTACTGTTTCTAAAGTTATCTTTGTTAGGCGCAAGCGAGTAGTCTAATGTTGTTCGGTTTGGTTCTTGTGAACGTAGACAACGATACGTTGCCAATATACACTCTTGGGGCATAATAAAACAATATAATTGGGTTTCACTCTTTGTTCGGTTGAATGAGAAAAAGAAATCTTGTTTCTATAGTTATAGTTAGGCGCAGGGAGTAGTCTAATGTTGTTCCGGTTTCGGTTCTTGTGAACGTAGACAACGATACGTTGCAAATATACACTCTCGGGGCATAATAGAACAATATAATTGGGTTTCACTCTTTGTTCGGTTGAATGAGAAAAAGTACTGTTTCTAAAGTTATACTGTTAGGGCGCAGAGTTGTCTAATGTTGTTCGATTTTGGTTGTTGTGAACGTAGTCAACGATACGTTGCCAATATACACTCTTGGGGCAAAATAGAACAATATAATTGGGTTTCACTCTTTGTTCGGTTGAATGAGAAAAAGTACTGTTTCTAAAGTTATACTGTTAGGGCGCAACTGAGTAGTCTAATGTTGTTCCGGTTTCGGTTCTTGTGAACGTATACAACGATACGTTGCAACTGTACACTATCCGGCCATAATAGAACAATATAATTGGGTTTCACTCTTTGTTCGGTTGAATGAGAAAAATCTTGTTTCTAAAGTTATCTTGTTAGGGCGCAACTGAGTAGTCTAATGTTGTTCCGAGTTTGGTTTTTGTGAACATAGACAACGATACGTTGCCAATAGACACTTTCGGGGCATAATTGAACAATATATTTAGGTTTTACTCTTTTTTCGGTGGAATGAGAAAAATCTTTGTTTCCAAAGTTATCTTTGTTAGGCGCAACTGAGTAGTCTAATGTTGTTCCGGTTTTGGTTCTTGCGAACGGTGACATCGATATGTTGCAAATTTACACTCCCGGGGTATAATAGAACAATATAATTAGGTTTTACTCTTTGTTCGGTGGAATGAGAAATAGTACTGTTTCTAAAGTTATACTGTTAGGGCGCAACTGAGTAGTCTAATGTTGTTCCGGTTTTGGTTCTTGTGAATGTAGTCAACGATATGTTGCCAATATACACTCTCGGGGCAAAATAGAACAATATAATTGGGTTTCACTCTTTGTTCGGTTGAATGAGAAAAAGTACTGTTTCTAAAGTTATACTGTTAGGGCGCAACTGAGTAGTCTAATGTTGTTCCGGTTTCGGTTCTTGTGAACGTAGAAAACGATACGTTGCCAATATACACTCTTGGGGCATAATAAAACAATATAATTGGGTTTCACTCTTTGTTCGGTTGAATGAGAAAAAGTACTGTTTCTAGAGTTATACTGTTAGGGCGCAACTGAGTAGTCTAATGTTGTTCCGGTTTTGGTTCTTGTGAACGTAGACAACGATACGTTGCCAATATACACTCTCGAGGCATAATAGAACAATATAATTGGGTTTCACTCTTTGTTCGGTTGAATGAGAGAAAGTACTGTTTCTAAAGTTATACTATTAGTGCGCAACTGAGTTGTCTAATGTTGTTCCGGTTTCGGTTCTTGTGAACGTAGACAACGATACGTTGCCAATATACACTCTCGGGGCATAATAGAACAATATAATTAGATTTCACTCTTTGTTCGGTTGAATGAGAAAAAGTACTGTTTCTAAAGTTATCTTTGTTAGGCGCAAGAGTAGTCTAAGGTTGTTCTGTTCGGTTCTTGTGAACGTAGACAACGATACGTTGCGATATTCACTCCGGGGCATAATAGAACAATATAATTGGGATTTCACTCTTTGTTCGGTTGAATGAGAAAAATCTTGTTTCTAAAGTTATCTTTGTTAGTCGAGTAGTCTAATGTTGTTCGGTTTGGTTCTTGCGAACGCAGACAACGATACGTTGCCAATATACACTCTTGGGGCATAATTGAACAATATATTTAGGTTTTACTCTTTGTTCGGTTGAATGAGAAAAAGTACTGTTTCCAAAGTTATATTGTTAGGGCGCAACGGAGGAGTCTAATGTTGTTCCGGTTTTGGTTCTTGTGAACGGTGACATCGATATGTTGCAAATTTACTCTCCCGGGGCATAATAGAACAATATATTTAGGTTTTACTCTTTGTTCGGAAGAATGAGAATAAGTACTGTTTCCAAAGTTATGCTGTTAGGGCGCAACTGAGTTGTCTAATGTTGTTCCGATTTTGGTTCTTGTGAACATAGTCAACGATACGTTGCCAATATACACTCTCGGGGCAAAATAGAACAATATAATTGGGTTTCACTCTTTGTTCGGTTGAATGAGAAAAAGTACTGTTTCTAAAGTTATCTTGTTAGGGCGCAAGCGAGTAGTCTAATGTTGTTCGGTTTTGGTTCTTGTGAACGTAGACAAAGATACGTTGCC
Organism: Aechmea fasciata; assembly: GCA_025177825.1. NCBI lineage: Eukaryota > Viridiplantae > Streptophyta > Magnoliopsida > Poales > Bromeliaceae > Aechmea > Aechmea fasciata. The sequence goes on from CM045938.1 coordinate 2,118,530, forward strand.
AATATACAGTCTTGGGGCATAATAAAACAATATACTTGGGTTTCACTCTTTGTTCGGTTGAATGAGAAAAATCTTGTTTCTAGAGTTATCTTGTTAGGGCGCAAGAGTAGTCTAATGTTGTTCGGTTTTGGTTCTTGTGAACGTGACAACGATACGTTGCCGATATTCACTCCTGGGCATAATAGAACAATATAATTGGGTTTCACTCTTTGTTCGGTTGAAAGAGAGAAAATCTTGTTTCTAAAGTTATACTATTAGTGCGCAAGAGTAGTCTAATGTTGTTCGATTTTGGTTCTTGTGAACGTAGTCAACGATACGTTGCCAATATACACTCTTGGGGCAAAATAGAACAATATAATTGGGTTTCACTCTTTGTTCGGTTGAATGAGAAAAATCTTGTTTCTAAAGTTATCTTTGTTAGGCGCAATGAGTAGTCTAATGTTGTTCGGTTTCGGTTCTTGTGAACGTATACAACGATACGTTGCAAATATACACTCTCGGGGCATAATAGAACAATATAATTGGGTTTCACTCTTTGTTCGGTTGAATGAGAAAAAGTACTGTTTCTAAAGTTATCTTTGTTAGGCGCAATGAGTAGTCTAATGTTGTTCGGTTTGGTTCTTGTGAACATAGACAACGATACGTTGCCAATAGACACTTTGGGGCATAATTGAACAATATATTTAGGTTTTACTCTTTTTTTCGGTGGAATGAGAAAAATCTTGTTTCCAAAGTTATCTTTGTTAGGGCGCAACGGAGGAGTCTAATGTTGTTCGATTTTGGTTCTTGTGAACGTGACATCGATATGTTGCAAATTTACACTCCGGGGTATAATAGAACAATATAATTAGGTTTTACTCTTTGTTCGGTGGAATGAGAAAAATCTTGTTTCCAAAGTTATCTTTGTTAGGCGCAAAGTTGTTTAATGTTGTTCCCATTTTGGTTCTTGTGAATGTAGTCAACGATACGTTGCCAATATACACTCTCGGGGCAAAATAGAACAATATAATTAGGTTTCACTCTTTGTTCGGTTGAATGAGAAAAATCTTGTTTCTAAAGTTATAATGTTAGGGCGCAACTGAGTAGTCTAATGTTGTTCCGGTTTTGGTTCTTGTGAACGTAGAAAACGATACGTTGCCAATATACACTCTCGGGGCATAATAGAACAATATAATTGGGTTTCACTCTTTGTTCGGTTGAATGAGAAAAATCTTGTTTCTAGAGTTATACAGTTAGGGCGCAAGCGAGTAGTCTAATGTTGTTCGGTTTTGGTTCTTGTGAACGTAGACAACGATACGTTGCCAATTTTCACTCTCTGGGCTTAATAGAACAATATAATTGGGTTTCGCTCTTTGTTCGGTTGAATGAGGAAAGGTACTGTTTCTAAAGTTATACTGTTAGGGCTCAGCTGAGGCGTCTAATGTTGTTCCTGTTTTGGTTCTTGTGAACGTAGACAACGATACGTTGCCAATATACACTCTCGGGGCATAATAGAACAATATAATTAGATTTCACTCTTTGTTCGATTGAATGAGAAAAAGTACTATTTCTAAAGTTATACTGTTAGGTCGCAACTGAGTAGTCTAATGTTGTTCCGGTTTCACTTCTTGTGAACGTAGACAACGATACGTTGCCAATATACACTCTCGGGGCATAATAGAACAATATAATTGGGTTTCACTCTTTGTTCGGTTGAATGAGAAAAATCTTGTTTCTAAAGTTATCTTTGTTAGGGCGCAAGTAGTCTAAGGTTGTTCTTGGTTCTTGTGAACGTAGACAACGATACGTTGCAATTATACACTCTCGGGGCATAATAGAACAATATAATTGGGTTTCACTCTTTGTTCGGTTGAATGAGAAAAAGTACTGTTTCTAAAGTTATCTTGTTAGGTGTTGAGTAGTCTAATGTTGTTCGGTTTCTTGTGAACGTAGACAACGATACGTTGCCAATATACACTCTCGGGGCATAATTGAACAATATATTTAGGTTTTACTCTTTGTTGAGGTGGAATGAGAAAAATCTTGTTTCCAAAGTTATATTGTTAGGGCGCAACGGAGGAGTCTAATGTTGTTCGGTTTTGGTTCTTGTGAACGGTGACATCGATATGTTGCAAATTTACTCTCCGGGGCATAATAGAACAATATAATTAGGTTTACTCTTTGTTCGGTGAATGAGAATAAATCTTGTTTCCAAAGTTATCTTTGTTAGGCGCAAGCGAGTTGTCTAATGTTGTTCCGTTTTGGTTCTTGTGAACGTAGTCAACGATACGTTGCCAATATACACTCTCGGGGCAAAATAGAACAATATAATTGGGTTTCACTCTTTGTTCGGTTGAATGAGAAAAATCTTGTTTCTAAAGTTATACCTTTAGGCGCAGGAGTAGTCTAATGTTGTTCGGTTTGGTTCTTGTGAACGTAGTCAACGATACGTTGCCAATATACACTCTCGGGGCAAAATAGAACAATATAGTTGGGTTTCACTCTTTGTTCGGTTGAATGAGAGAAAAATCTTGTTTCTAGAGTTATCTTAGTTGAGGCGCAACTGAGTAGTCTAATGTTGTTCTGGTTTTGGTTCTTGCGAACGTAGACAACGATACGTTGCCGATATTCACTCCCTGGGCATAATAGAACAATATAATTGGGTTTCACTCTTTGTTCGGTTGAATGAGAGAAAGTACTGTTTCTAAAGTTATACTATTAGTGCGCAACTGAGTTGTCTAATGTTGTTCCGATTTTAGTTCTTGTGAACGTAGTCAACGATACGTTGCCAATATACACTCTTGGGGCAAAATAGAACAATATAATTGGGTTTCACTCTTTGTTCGGTTGAATGAGAAAAAGTACTGTTTCTAAAGTTATACTGTAGGGCGCCACTGAGTAGTCTAATGTTGTTCCGGTTTTGGTTCTTGTGAACGTATACAACGATACGTTGCAAATATACACTCTCGGGGCATAATAGAACAATATAATTGGGTTTCACTCTTTGTTCGGTTGAATGAGAAAAAGTACTGTTTCTAAAGTTATCTTTGTTATAGGCGCAGTAGTAGTAGTAGTCTAATGTTGTTCGAGTTTGGTTCTTGTGAACATAGACAACGATACGTTGCCAATAGACACTTTCGGGGCATAATTGAACAATATATTTAGGTTTTACTCTTTTTCGGTGGAATGAGAAAAATCTTGTTTCCAAAGTTATCTTTGTTAGGGCGCAACGGAGGAGTCTAATGTTGTTCGATTTTGGTTCTTGTGAACGGTGACATCGATATGTTGCAAATTTACACTCGGGCATAATAGAACAATATAATTAGGTTTTACTCTTTGTTCGGTGGAATGAGAAAAATCTTGTTTCCAAAGTTATGCTGTTAGGGCGCAACTGAGTTGTCTAATGTTGTTCCGTTTTGGTTCTTGTGAATGTAGTCAACGATACGTTGCCAATATACACTCTCGGGGCAAAATAGAACAATATAATTGGGTTTCACTCTTTGTTCGGTTGAATGAGAAAAATCTTGTTTCTAAAGTTATACTGTTAGGGCGCAACTGAGTAGTCTAATGTTGTTCCGGTTTTGGTTCTTGTGAACGTAGAAAACGATACGTTGCCAATATACACTCTTGGGGCATAATAGAACAATATAATTGGGTTTCACTCTTTGTTCGGTTGAATGAGAAAAAGTACTCTTTCTAGAGTTATACGTTAGGCGCAGTGAGTAGTCTAATGTTGTTCGGTTTTGGTTCTTGTGAACGTAGGCAACGATACGTTGCCGATATTCACTCCACAGGCATAATAGAACAATATAATTGGGTTTCACTCTTTGTTCGGTTGAATGAGAGAAATCTTGTTTCTAAAGTTATACTATTAGTGCGCAACTGAGTTGTCTAATGTTGTTACGGTTTCGGTTCTTGTGAACGTAGACAACGATACGTTGCCAATATACACTCTCGGGGCATAATAGAACAATATAATTAGATTTCACTCTTTGTTCGGTTGAATGAGAAAAATCTTGTTTCTAAAGTTATCTTTGTTAGGTGAGTAGTCTAATGTTGTTCGGTTTCACTTCTTGTGAACGTAGACAACGATACGTTGCCAATATACACTCTCGGGGCATAATAGAACAATATAATTGGGTTTCACTCTTTGTTCGGTTGAATGAGAAAAATCTTGTTTCTAAAGTTATCTTTGTTAGGCGCAGGAGTAGTCTAATGTTGTTCTTGGTTCTTGTGAACGTAGACAACGATACGTTGCGATATTCACTCTCGGGGCATAATAGAACAATATAATTAGATTTCACTCTTTGTTCGGTTGAATGAGAAAAATCTTGTTTCTAAAGTTATACTGTTAGGTCGCAACTGAGTAGTCTAATGTTGTTCCGGTTTCGCTTCTTGTGAACGTAGACAACGATACGTTGCCAATATACACTCTCGGGGCATAATTGAACAATATATTTAGGTTTTACTCTTTGTTCGGAGGAATGAGAAAAATCTTGTTTCCAAAGTTATATTGTTAGGGCGCAACGGAGAGTCTAATGTTGTTCGGTTTTGGTTCTTGTGAACGGTGACATCGATATGTTGCAAATTTACTCTCGGGGCATAATAGAACAATATAATTAGGTTTTACTCTTTGTTCGGTAGAATGAGAATAAATCTTGTTTCAAAAGTTATCTTTGTTAGGCGCAAGCGGGTTGTCTAATTTTGTTCCGTTTTGGTTCTTGTGAACGTAGTCAACGATACGTTGCCAATATACACTCTCGGGGCAAAATAGAACAATATAATTGGGTTTCACTCTTTGTTCGGTTGAATGAGAAAAAGTACTGTTTCTAAAGTTATACTTTTAGGGCGCAACTGAGTAGTCTAATGTTGTTCCGGTTTTGGTTCTTGTGAACGTAGACAACGATACGTTGCCAATATACACTCTTGGGGCATAATAGAACAATATAATTGGGTTTCACTCTTTGTTCGGTTGAATGAGAAAAAGTATTGTTTCTAAAGTTATCTTGTTAGGCGCAATGAGTAGTCTAATGTTGTTCCGGTTTTGGTTCTTGTGAACGTAGACAACGATACGTTGCCGATATACACTCTCGGGGCATAATAGAACAATATAATTGGGTTTCACTCTTTGTTCGGTTGAAAGAGAGAAAATCTTTGTTTCTAAAGTTATACTATTAGTGCGCAACTGAGTTGTCTAATGTTGTTCCGATTTTAGTTCTTGTGAACGTAGTCAACGATACGTTGCCAATATACACTCTTGGGGCAAAATAGAACAATATAATTGGGTTTCACTCTTTGTTCGGTTGAATGAGAAAAATCTTGTTTCTAAAGTTATCTTGTTAGGCGCAATGAGTAGTCTAATGTTGTTCGGTTTGGTTCTTGTGAACGTATACAACGATACGTTGCAAATATACACTCTCGGGGCATAATAGAACAATATAATTGGGTTTCACTCTTTGTTCGGTTGAATGAGAAAAAGTACTGTTTCTAAAGTTATCTTTGTTAGGCGCAATGAGTAGTCTAATGTTGTTAGAGTTTGGTTCTTGTGAACATAGACAACGATACGTTGCCAATAGACACTTTCGGGGCATAATTGAACAATATATTTAGGTTTACTCTTTTTTTCGGTGGAATGAGAAAAATCTTGTTTCCAAAGTTATCTTTGTTAGGGCGCAACGGAGGAGTCTAATGTTGTTCCGGTTTTGGTTCTTGTGAACGTAGACAACGATACGTTGCCAATATACACTCTCGGGGCATAATAGAACAATATAATTAGGTTTTACTCTTTGTTCTGTGGAATTAGAAAAGCATCGTTTCCAAAGTTATGTTAGGGCGCAATCGAGTTGTCTAATGTTGTTCTGCTTTGGTTCTTGTGAATGTAGTCAACGATACGTTGCCAATATACACTCTGGGCAAAATAGAACAATATAATTGGGTTTCACTCTTTGTTCTTGAATGAGAAAAGCACGTTTCTAAAGTTATACTGTTGCGCAACCGAGTAGTCTAATGTTGTTCCTGCTTTGGTTCTTGTGAACGTAGAAAACGATACGGTGCGAATATACAGTACCGGGGCACAATAGAACAGTATAATTGGATTTTACTCTTTGTTCGGTTGAATGAGAAAAAGCATCGTTTCTAGAGTTATACCGTTAGGCGCAACCGAGTAGTCTAATGTTGTTCCGGTTTGGTTCTTAACGTAGGCAACGATACGTTGCCGATATTCACTCCCCGGGCATAATAGAACAATATAATTGGGTTTCACTCTTTGTTCGGTTGAATGAGAGAAAGTACTGTTTCTAAAGTTATACTATTAGTGCGCAACTGAGTTGTCTAATGTTGTTACGGTTTCGGTTCTTGTGAACGTAGACAACGATACGTTGCCAATATACACTCTCGGGGCATAATAGAACAATATAATTAGATTTCACTCTTTGTTCGGTGGAATGAGAAAAAGTACTGTTTCTAAAGTTATACTGTTAGGTCGCAACTGAGTAGTCTAATGTTGTTCCGGTTTCACTTCTTGTGAACGTAGACAACGATACGTTGCCAATATACACTCTCGGGGCATAATAGAACAATATAATTGGGTTTCACTCTTTGTTCGGTTGAATGAGAAAAATCTGCTTTCTAAAGTTATACCGTTAGGCGCAACCGAGTAGTCTAAGGTTGTTCGTTCCGGTTCTTGTGAACTTAGAGAACGATACGTTGCCAATATACACTCTCGGGGCATAATAGAACAATATAATTAGATTTCACTCTTTGTTCGGTTGAATGAGAAAAAGTACTGTTTCTAAAGTTATACTGTTAGGTCGCAACTGAGTAGTCTAATGTTGTTCCGGTTTCGCTTCTTGTGAACGTAGACAACGATACGTTGCCAATATACACTCTCGGGGCATAATAGAACAATATATTTAGGTTTTACTCTTTGTTCGGTGGAATGAGAAAAAGTACTGTTTCCAAAGTTATATTGTTAGGGCGCAACGGAGGAGTCTAATGTTGTTTCGGTTTTGGTTCTTGTGAACGTTGACATCGATATGTTGCAAATTTACTCCCGGGGCATAATAGAACAATATAATTAGGTTTTACTCTTTGTTCGGTAGAATGAGAATAAGTACTGTTTCCAAAGTTATGCTGTTAGGGCGCAACTGAGTTGTCTAATGTTGTTCCCGTTTTGGTTCTTGTGAACGTAGTCAACGATACGTTGCCAATATACACTCTCGGGGCAAAATAGAACAATATAATTGGGTTTCACTCTTTGTTCGGTTGAATGAGAAAAAGTACTGTTTCTAAAGTTATACTGTTAGGGCGCAACTGAGTAGTCTAATGTTGTTCCGGTTTTGGTTCTTTTGAACGTAGACAACGATACGTTGCCAATATACACTCTTGGGGCATAATAAAACAATATAATTGGGTTTCACTCTTTGTTCGGTTGAATGAGAAAAAGTACTGTTTCTAGAGTTATACCGTTAGGGCGCAACTGAGTAGTCTAATGTTGTTCCGGTTTGGTTCTTGCGAACGTAGACAACGATACGTTGCCGATATTCACTCCCCGGGGCATAATAGAACAATATAATTGGGTTTCACTCTTTGTTCGGTTGAAAGAGAGAAAGTATCGTTTCTAAAGTTATACTATTAGTGCGCAAGAATCGAGTTGTCTAATGTTGTTCCGATTTTGGTTCTTGTGAACGTAGTCAACGATACGTTGCCAATATACACTCTTGGGGCAACATAGAACAATATAATTGGGTTCCACTCTTTGTTCGGTTGAATGAGAAAAAGTACTGTTTCTAAAGTTATACTGTTAGGGCGCAACTGAGTAGTCTAATGTTGTTCCGGTTTGGTTCTTGTGAACGTATACAACGATACGTTGCAAATATACACTCTCGGGGCATAATAGAACAATATAATTGGGTTTCACTCTTTGTTCGGTTGAATGAGAAAAAGTACTGTTTCTAAAGTTATACTGTTAGGTCGCAACTGAGTAGTCTAATGTTGTTCCGGTTTCACTTCTTGTGAACGTAGACAACGATACGTTGCCAATATACACTCTCGGGGCATAATAGAACAATATAATTGGGTTTCACTCTTTGTTCGGTTGAATGAGAAAAATCGTTTCTAAAGTTATACTGTTAGGGCGCAACTGAGTAGTCTAAGGTTGTTCCTGTTCTGGTTCTTGTGAACGTAGACAACGATACGTTGCCGATATTCACTCCCGGGGCATAATAGAACAATATAATTAGATTTCACTCTTTGTTCGGTTGAATGAGAAAAAGTACTGTTTCTAAAGTTATACTGTTAGGTCGCAACTGAGTAGTCTAATGTTGTTCCGGTTTCGCTTCTTGTGAACGTAGACAACGATACGTTGCCAATATACACTCTCGGGGCATAATTGAACAATATATTTAGGTTTTACTCTTTGTTCGGTGGAATGAGAAAAAGTACTGTTTCCAAAGTTATATTGTTAGGGCGCAACGGAGGAGTCTAATGTTGTTCCGGTTTTGGTTCTTGTGAACGGTGACATCGATATGTTGCAAATTTACTCTCTCGGGGCAAAATAGAACAATATAATTGGGTTTCACTCTTTGTTCGGTTGAATGAGAAAAAGTACTGTTTCTAAAGTTATACTGTTAGGGCGCAACTGAGTAGTCTAATGTTGTTCCGGTTTCGGTTCTTGTGAACGTAGACAACGATACGTTGCCAATATACACTCTTGGGGCATAATAAAACAATATAATTGGGTTTCACTCTTTGTTCGGTTGAATGAGAAAAAGTACTGTTTCTAGAGTTATACCGTTAGGGCGCAACTGAGTAGTCTAATGTTGTTCCGGTTTTGGTTCTTGCGAACGTAGACAACGATACGTTGCCGATATTCACTCCCTGGGCATAATAGAACAATATAATTGGGTTTCACTCTTTGTTCGGTTGAAAGAGAGAAAGTACTGTTTCTAAAGTTATACTATTAGTGCGCAACTGAGTTGTCTAATGTTGTTCCGATTTTGGTTCTTGTGAACGTAGTCAACGATACGTTGCCAATATACACTCTTGGGGCAAAATAGAACAATATAATTGGGTTTCACTCTTTGTTCGGTTGAATGAGAAAAAGTACTGTTTCTAAAGTTATACTGTTAGGGCGCAACTGAGTAGTCTAATGTTGTTCCGTTTTCGGTTCTTGTGAACGTATACAACGATACGTTGCAAATATACACTCTCGGGGCATAATAGAACAATATAATTGGGTTTCACTCTTTGTTCGGTTGAATGAGAAAAAGTACTGTTTCTAAAGTTATACTGTTAGGTCGCAACTGAGTAGTCTAATGTTGTTCCGGTTTCACTTCTTGTGAACGTAGACAACGATACGTTGCCAATATACACTCTCGGGGCATAATAGAACAATATAATTGGGTTTCACTCTTTGTTCGGTTGAATGAGAAAAAGTACGTTTCTAAAGTTATACCGTTAGGCGCAACCGAGTAGTCTAAGGTTGTTCTGTTGGTTCTTGTGAACGTAGACAACGATACGTTGCGATATTCACTCCTGGGCATAATAGAACAATATAATTAGATTTCACTCTTTGTTTGGTTGAATGAGAAAAATCTGTTTCTAAAGTTATACCGTTAGGTCGCAACCGAGTAGTCTAATGTTGTTCGGTTTCGCTTCTTGTGAACGTAGACAACGATACGTTGCCAATATACACTCGGGCATAATTGAACAATATATTTAGGTTTTACTCTTTGTTCGATTGAATGAGAAAAAGTACTGTTTCCAAAGTTATACTGTTAGGGCGCAACTGAGTAGTCTAATGTTGTTCCGGTTTTGGTCCTTGTGAACGGTGACATCGCTATGTTGCAAATTTACTCTCCTGGGGCATAATAGAACAATATAATTAGGTTTTACTCTTTGTTCTAGAATGAGAATAAGTTTCCAAAGTTATGCTGTTAGGGCGCAACTGAGTTGTCTAATGTTGTTCCCGTTTTGGTTCTTTTGAACGTAGTCAACGATACGTTGCCAATATACACTCTCGGGGCAAAATAGAACAATATAATTGGGTTTCACTCTTTGTTCGGTTGAATGAGAAAAAGTACTGTTTCTAAAGTTATACTGTTAGGGCGCAACTGAGTAGTCTAATGTTGTTCCGGTTTCGGTTCTTGTGAACGTAGACAACGATACGTTGCCAATATACACTCTTGGGGCATAATAAAACAATATAATTGGGTTTCACTCTTTGTTCGGTTGAATGAGAAAAAGTACTGTTTCTAAAGTTATACTGTTAGGGCGCAACTGAGTAGTCTAAGGTTGTTCCTGTTCTGGTTCTTGTGAACGTAGACAACGATACGTTGCCGATATTCACTCCCTGGGCATAATAGAACAATATAATTGGGTTTCACTCTTTGTTCGGTTGAAAGAGAGAAAGTACTGTTTCTAAAGTTATACTATTAGTGCGCAACTGAGTTGTCTAATGTTGTTCCGATTTTGGTTCTTGTGAACGTAGTCAACGATACGTTGCCAATATACACTCTTGGGGCAAAATAGAACAATATAATTGGGTTTCACTCTTTGTTCGGTTGAATGAGAAAAAGTACTGTTTCTAAAGTTATACTGTTAGGGCGCAACTGAGTAGTCTAATGTTGTTCCGGTTTCGGTTCTTGTGAACGTATACAACGATACGTTGCAAATATACACTCTCGGGGCATAATAGAACAATATAATTGGGTTTCACTCTTTGTTCGGTTGAATGAGAAAAAGTACTGTTTCTAAAGTTATACTGTTAGGGCGCAACTGAGTAGTCTAATTGTAAGGATGTGAATTCTCGAAATCCGAGAGTTGCACCACGTTTAGAATCGACTGATTGTCGAATGGATGGACTTCAGAAAGTTCGAAGTTGATCCGAAGGCAAGAAGTGCATCGGAGTTGCTCCCGGTGAAGTTCGGAAGCTTTCGGGCGTTTTTGTGCGCGTAGGCGCGAAAACGGAACCCGAAAAGCTATGTTGGGTCGTGAGCTAAATCCGGCATTAGCGTGGATGAAAAGATGATGAAAACGTGTTCGAAAACATGTTTGCAAAGTCTCGGTTGGATTTGAAAAGAATCGGATGCCAAACGAGCGAAAACGGAGAATAAACGACGAAAAGCTGAAAATTTGGCTAAGTCCTTGGAGTGGGCTGATGGTCCCTGGGGGGACCGGTCTCTGAAAAGGGAGACCGGTCTCGGAAGGCTGTCCCGCGAGAGCGAGCTCTCGGGACCGGTCTCGTAAGGGGAGACCGGTCCCCGGCTGTGCAGAGTGGAGCAAGGCTCTCTGGGACCGGTCCTGGGTTAGGGAGACCGGTCCCTGAGCCCGAAAAATGCCCAGTTGGTGCAGTTTGCATAGTTGAGGGTCCTTTTAGCATCTTGTTACAATAGAGCTTATAGAGGGTACCACTCTCTCTCTCCCTGTTATTTCCTCACCTCCCTCACCCGATCACTCTCCTCTCTCTCTCTCTAGCAGCAAGAAGAAGGAGAAGAGGATAGAAGAAAGAGAAGGAGAAAAAGGTTGAGTTTTTGGAGAAGCATACTTAGAGGAAGATCCTTGGAGTCTTCTTCTTCCTCTCCACCATTGGAGCTCACCATAGAGGTAAGCCCTAGAGAGCTTTCATGGTAGCTTCTTCTAGAGTGTTTTGTACCTCTTAGAAATAATTTTCTTGGAACCCTAGCTTCTCTAAGAAGTGATCTACACGGTCGATTTGAGCTCTAGCGCACGATTTTGCTCGGGGCAAGTTCTAGGGCTCAAATTGGGGGTTTTCTAAATATGAGGTTTTGATCTCTTTTAACCTCATTTCTAACATATTGTTAGGTCCACGAACGCGTGCGAGGCGACGGTTCGTCGATTCGGCGAACGGTTTAAGCGATCCGAGCCAAACGAAGGCTTTCAGCTTCGATATTGGGCCGGGGAGTCAAAGTAGTGGTTAGAAGCGTCGAGAGCGGCATTCTAATCTCGTGGAACATCCCAAAAGGTGGGGGGTACTTTACCGAAGCCGTTGGGCTCCCTTTTATGTCTAAGTAAATATTGGTCATATTGCACATATATGTACATATGTATATAGTTTTCATGCATGATAGGGTTGGTATGATTAAATGACTATTCTAGTGTGCCTCCTTATCGTGCGTGACTATGGTGTTGCATTAGGACATAGGAGTATGCTTGCATACCTTCCTTATCGTGCGGCACCATAGGCTTGCATTTGGACATAGGAAGCAAAGGAATGAGTATAATGACATCGAACCCTAGAGACAAGAACTATGATTTAGTTATGCATGATTGCCACCTAGAGATATATGAATCAAGTATAGAACTTGATGAATGACAATGACAACATGACTTTATGATATTGTGCAATAACTTAGTGTAAAGAACACTAGAGCTATATGAACCAAGCATAGAACTTGATGAATGACAATGACATATGACATAGTGTAGCGACACTAGTGACATGAACCAAGTAAACAACTTGACGACATTGACATGGAAACATAGTGTATAGAACACTTATGCATGATTCCCCCGTGTTGGATGCCCTTGTATGGATGCCCTCCACAGTGGAGGAGATGATCATACTCACACGATGCCGCTCGAGCGCTCGTGGTTGGTCGCTCCACACGAGTAGTGCGAGTCTCCTGAGGTCTTGGCACGTGATTCGATAGGGATAGCCTATGTGGGGTCCCGAGGGATAGCCTATGTGGGGTCCCGCAGACAACCCATGAGGTTGAATGTGTTGAGTCGTGGGCGTGCCTACGGGCTAGCCATGGATTGGGTAACAAACTCCAAAGAGTTATGAGATTGGGTACAAAAGTACATATTGAGCATGATAGAATTGCAATTTACTTGAGAGAGTTCTATTAGCATGTTGGTGGTTACGGCTAGAGCATTACTCTTACCTTATTGTTACAGCAAAGTAGTTATTGCATTTCTTCTATTATGCTTTACTTACCGTATTTAACTTTAAGATAAATATCTATCTCGCTATTGCCTGCTTAGACCTAGTGGGGAGATCGGTGGGGTCGGTGGCCGAGCCCACTGGGAACTAAGGAAGTTAGTTCTCACCCCACTCTATTACAGGTGCAAGTTCGCGGGCGGCTGGTGAGGATCGAGGTAAGGGCATCGCGCCCTAGTTGATAGAGGCCGCCATTTGCATTAGAACCTTCCCGATATCATTTTGGTATAGTCTTATGAACAAGAAAAGAATGTATATTTTGGATATGTAATGACTTATGTGTTTTGGGGAAAAGAACATGTATATTCATTTTGGTGAAAGAATGTAAAGAGATGTAAACAAATGTTGAATGATTGTAATAGATAGATTCTTCTCTCTTTATATTACTTGTATAAAATACTTGTACCTTGCTCTTGTTGTCGTTCGCACCTTTAGGTGCATCTTCTTGTCATGTATGATATAGAATTAAATCTCCTGGGTGATTCTTTGTACATGACTTGTTGTTGAGCCTTGGGCGGACGGGGAGGTGTCCGTTCGGCGCTCGATCGGCGTCCCCGAACCGAACCGAATTGGTAGCGGTCTCGGGGCGTGTCAGGTATTCTTTTGGTATCAGAGCCACTAAGAGCAAGTAAAGAGAGAGTCTAGGATGGACCTAGGAAACCCTAGGACGGTAAACCCTAAGGCTAATAGGTGCGTGAGCGAAACGTGGACCTATGCCATGTGGCGGAAGTTAATACGATTGGGTCGAAGTATTGGTTGAGATACCTCTAGTGGTGAATAGAGATGGATTCAAGGGTATTAGTTCTTGGCTTAAAGTGCTTGTGTTGGGCGGCCGACAACATGACACCGAGAGTCTAGAATGAGTACACTTGTGTGCTTCCGCCTAATTTTTAAATGTTGAGTCTCGTAGATTGTTAATTACGAGTAAGTCGATGGGTTAAGATAACTAACCCGGTTATTGCGTTTCAGGAACTAATGCCTCCGAGACGCTACACGCGTAGGTCGGGTCCGGCATCGTCGTCGGGAGACCCGGATCTACCTGGACCTCCTTTGGCACCAGAGACGACGGGCCCTAGCGAGGTGCAGGAGTTACGGACGCAGATGACTGCGTTGACGGGTCGTTTTGATCGGCTCCAGGAGCTAATGGAGCAACAGAGAGCGGCGACGGCTGCAGCAGCGGCCGAGAATCGTACTCCACCCGCGCCCTCAGTACACGTACCTGAGGCGGCTGAAGGCGAGGGTGTGGCAGCAGTTCCGGTGGCGGCGTGTCCTCCGCCGGCAAGTGCACTTCCGGCGGCGTCGGGTTCGGCAACCCCGATGCTTCGGCCGAGGAGACGGAACAAGGGCGACTGTTGACGGCCCTTATTCGATTCATGAAGTTCCACCCACCAATCTTTGAGGGCGGACAAGTGGAGCCGGAGATAGTGGAGTCATGGATTGACTCAATGGAAATGATGTTCGAGGACTTTAACACCTCGGAGCAAAACAAGGTCTACTTCGCCACGCATTGTCTTGAGAAGACGGCGAAGGTGTGGTGGAAGCGATTGAAGCGAGATCGACCTTCTGATCTCCCACCTATCACCTGGGAGGAGTTCAAGAGGGAGATGTATGCAAATTACTTCCCGGACACAGTGAAGCGAAAGTTGCAGGAGAAGTTCAGAACCTTGAGGCAGGGAGACCGCTCTGTAGCGGAGTTCGAGCAGGAATTCTCCCATATTATAGACTGTGTTCCGGAAGTGGTTCGAGACGACCGGGACAGGGCGGACTGGTTCTTGCGAGGACTCAGACCGAGCATATATCGGGCGGTGCAGATTCTTAAGCTCACTACGTATGCGGAGGTATTTGATCGTGCATTATGGGCGGAGCACGGCGACGCTCATGTGCGCGAGGAACGTGAGCTTATGGCAGCGTCCAAAGATAAAGGAAAGAAGCGATCGGGCGGTCCTTCGGGGGGTCAGTCAAATTTCAAGAAGCCCTCGAAGAACCCACGAACGCAGTCGTGGAGTCGTGGACCGCAGCAGTGTACTATATGTGGCGGCGGGAATCATCGGGCACATCAGTGCCGGCAACGGCTGGGCAAGTGCTACAATTGTGGGCAAGAAGGGCACATCGGCGAATCGTCCGGCAAGGCCCCGTCGCCGTCGGTTGCATCGACTCCATCGACACCGGTGTATTATGGAGGAGCTCCACTGCCGCCATGTCGGGGGCGCGTGATGGCTCCGCGTCGCCCGAGACAACACGGTCGCCGCCGAGCGGACGGTATTCGCCGCTCGGCCCAAGTGGAGGAACTCGCCGAAGCCGAACATCGTGAAGTTGTGGCGTGTATGGTTTTAGTTAATGGAGTACGCTCCAGAGGTTTTTTTGACCCGGGAGCCACTAATTCAAACATAAGTAAATCATTTGCACGAGCTCATGATAAAGATATAAAGGCTTGTGAAAAGGTGTGGCGAATGGATAGCCCCGGTCAGGTAATTCATATTTATAAAGAATGCCCTGCATGTCCAGTGCAGATAGGTGACTGGATAATGCCAATCCGAACCTTAGTGCTAAAAGGGTTGAAGGATTTTGACGTGATATTGGGCATGGACTGGCTTTCGAAATACTATGCGTCGATTGACTGTAAAGAGAAAGTGATAACGTTTCGTGAGCCAGGACAAGAGGAACTTATTTACAAGGCGTGTAAGAGTTCTTGCTTCGCCGCGACAGTGTCGGCGACGAGAGCGAGGAAGCTTGTTAGTAGCGGTTGCGCCGCCTATATGGCGACCGTTGTAGAAGTTGAGCGAGTGACCCCGACACTCGAGGAACTATCAGTAGTTCGAGAGTTCCCCGACGTATTTCGTCGAATTACCACGGGAATGCCGCCGTAACGGGAGATCGAGTTTGTAATCGACTTGGTTCCGAACCGCGCCGATTTCGAAGGCTCCATATCGGATGGCGCCGGAATTAAAAGAGTTGAGGGCTCAATTGTTGGATCTCCTTGATAAGGAATTTATCCGACCGAGTGTATCGCCGTGGGGAGCCCCCGTGTTGTTTGTGCGAAAGAAGGATGGGACATTCCGACTCCGCGTGGACTATCGCGAATTGAACAAGGTCACGATCAAGAACAAGTATCCGCCGCTCGAATCGATGACTTGTTTGATCAATTGTGGGTCGAGTGTCTATTCCAAGATTGACCTCCAATCGGGCTATCATCAGCTGAGGATTAAGCCGGAGGATGTTCAGAAAACCGCATTCCGCACGCGGTATGGACACTATGAATTCACGGTGATGCCGTTTGGGCTCACGAATGCCCCGGCAGCGTTCATGGACTTAATGAACCGTGTCTTCAGAAAGTATTTAGATCAGTTTGTGGTAGTCTTCATAGATGACATACTGGTCTATTCCCGCAGTGACGGGGAACATGCGGAGCATTTACGCTTAGTACTTCAAATCCTTCGGGAGGAGAAGTTATATGCCAAACTGAAGAAGTGCGACTTTTGGCTGAGGGAAGTTGCATTTCTGGGGCATGTTATTTCCGAGGGCGGAATTTCTGTTGACCCGAGGAAAATAGAGGCAATCAAGGATTGGCCGCGCCCTACGAATGTCACGGAAGTCCGAAGCTTTGTGGGCTTAGCGGGCTATTATAGGCGGTTCGTGGAAGGTTTCTCGAAAATTGTAATTCCACTTACCCGTCTAACGAAGAAAGGCACCAAGTTCGTTTGGAGCGACGAGTGCGAGGAGTTTCCAAGAGTTGAAGGTTAGATTGGCTTCGACGTCGGTGCTCGCGTTGCCGGTGCAAGGCGAAGACTTCGTGGTTTATAGCGACGCGTCTTATTCAGGCTTGGGGTGTGTTCTGATGCAGGGCGGGAAGGTAATCGCATATGCGTCCCGTCAATTGAAGACCTACGAGAAGAACTACCCTATCCATGACTTAGAGCTAGCCGCTGTGGTATTTGCTCTTAAGTTGTGGAGGCACTACTTGTATGGCGCGCGTTGCGAAATATACACGGACCCCAAAAGTCTGAAGTATTTGTTTACGCAGAAAGAGCTGAATATGCGCCAACGGCGGTGGTTGGAGTTATTAAAGGATTATGATGTCTCGATCCTTTACCACCCCGGGAAAGCGAATGTAGTCGCCGATGCTCTCAGCAGAAAATCGGTAGAGAACCTTGCATTGAAGGTTACGGCTCAAGATCCTCTATGCCGGGAGATGAGACGGCTAGATCTTGAGGTAGTAGCTCCAGAAGTACCGGCTATTTTAGCGGCTCTTATTGTTACACCGACCTTGTTGGAGCGGATCAAGAGTCTTCAATCCGCGGACCCTAATCTCCAAAAGGTGCGGCGCGACATTGAGAGCGGACACGGTGGCGACTTCACCATAGATGCCGTGGGTGCACTCCGATTCCGTAACCGGTGGTGTGTACCCGAGAATGAAGAGGTCCGAAAGCTGATTTTGGAGGAAGCTCATCGGGCTCCTTATAGTATTCACCCGGGCGGCACCAAAATGTACAGAGACCGCAAGATGCAGTACTGGTGGCCGGGGATGAAGGCTGACATTGGACGCTATGTGGCGCAATGTTTAGTATGTCAGCAAGTGAAAGCAGAGCGCCAATACCCAGCGGGGAAGCTTCAGAGCCTACCTATCCCAGTTTGGAAATGGGAAGATATCGCGATGGATTTCGTGGTCGGATTGCCTCGTTCGACGGGCGGCCACGACGCGATTTGGGTGATTGTGGACCGTATGTCAAAGTCGGCGCACTTTTTACCGATCCACACGACATGGTCAGGTGAGAAACTGGCGCAGGTATATCTTGATGAGGTGGTCAGATTGCATGGGGTGCCAAAGTCGATTGTGTCAGATCGAGATCCCCGATTCACCTCACATTTCTGGAAGAGCCTACAGGAAGCACTTGGCACACGACTCGAGTTCAAGATCGTTTCACCCTCGGACGGATGGACAACGAGAGGACTATTCAGATTCTGGAGGATATGTTGCGGGCGTGTGTCATTGACTATAAAGGAAGTTGGGCCAAATACTTGCCAATGGCCGAGTTCGCCTACAATAATAGTTACCAAGCTAGTGTGGAGATGGCACCGTTTGAAGTCCTTTACGGGCGGACATGCCGATCTCCTGTACACTGGGGTGATGTGGGTGAACGGGCAGTGGTTGGTCCCGAAGTGTTGCGAGAGGCGGAAGAAAAGTTCGCCTCGCTCGCCAACGGATGCTTACGGCGCAATCGAGACAAATGGGTTATGCGAATAAGCGTCGAAGAGACTTGGAATTCGCGGTAGGAGATCGCGTGTTCTTGAAGGTTTCGCCTATGAGAGGCGTGAGGCGGTTTGGAGTTCGAGGAAAGTTGAGTCCTCGATATATTGGGCCGTTTGAAGTGTTGGAACGTATTGGAGCGGTAGCATATCGGATTGCATTGCCGCCGCACCTAGCGGACGTTCACAACGTGTTTCACATTTCCAACCTTCGGAAATATGTTCACAATCCCGAACATGCCATGATGTTTGAACCGCCGGAGCTTCAAGAGGACTTGAGCTATGAAGAGTTTCCGGTGGCAATTATTGCTCGGGAGGTGCGCAAGTTACGGAATCGCGAAATTCCTTATGTTCGAGTTCGGTGGAGCAATCACGACGATCGTGAAGCCACTTGGGAGCTCGAGAGCGAGATGAAGATGCATCATCCTCATTTATTCGAGGAGTGAGGTATGGATTTAAGTTTAAGTTTAAGTTTAAGTTTGATTTAAGGGTTCGTTTCGAGGACGAAACTCCTTTTAAGGCGGGGAGGATGTAAGGATGTGAATTCTCGAAATCCGAGAGTTGCACCATGTTTAGAATCGACTGATTGTCGAATGGATGGACTTCAGAAAGTTCGAAGTTGATCCGAAGGCAAAAAGTGCATCGGAGTTGCTCCCGGTGAAGTTCGGAAGCTTTCGGGCGTTTTTGTGCGCGTAGGCGCGAAAACGGAACCCGAAAAGCTATGTTGGGTCGTGAGCTAAATCCGGCATTAGCGTGGATGAAAAGATGATGAAAACGTGTTCGAAAACATGTTTGCAAAGTCTCGGTTGGATTTGAAAAGAATCGGATGCCAAACGAGCGAAACGGAGAATAAACGACGAAAAGCGAAAATTTGGCTAAGTCCTTGGAGTGGGCCGATGGTCCTCGGGGGACCGGTCTCGAAAAGGGAGACCGGTCTCGGAAGGTCGTCCCCGCGAGAGCGAGCTCTGGGACCGGTCTCGTAAGGGGGAGACCGGTCCCCAGCTGCGCAGAGTGGAGCAAGGCTCTCTGGGACCGGTCCTGGGTTAGGGAGACCGGTCCCTGAGCCCGAAAAATGCCCAGTTGGTGCAGTTTGCATAGTTGAGGGTCCTTTTAGCATCTTGTTACAATAGAGCTTATAGAGGGTACCACTCTCTCTCTCCCTGTTATTTCCTCACCTCCCTCACCCGATCACTCTCCTCTCTCTCTCTAGCAGCAAGAAGAAGGAGAAGAGGATAGAAGAAAGAGAAGGTGAAAAAGGTTGAGATTTTGGTGGAGAAGCATACTTAGAGGAAGATCCTTGGAGTCTTCTTCTTCCTCTCCACCATTGGAGCTCACCATAGAGGTAAGCCCTAGAGAGCTTTCATGGTAGCTTCTTCTAGAGTGTTTTGTACCTCTTAGAAATAATTTTCTTGGAACCCTAGCTTCTCTAAGAAGTGATCTACACGGTCGAATTGAGCTCTAGCGCAAGATTTTGCACGGGGCAATTTCTAGGTCTCAAATTGGGAGTTTTCTAAATATGAGGTTTTGATCTCTTTTAACCTCATTTCTAACATATTGTTAGGTCCACGAACGCGTGCGAGGCGACGGTTCGTCGATTCGGCGAACGGTTTAAGCGATCCGAGCCAAACGAAGGCTTTCGCCGATATTGGGCCGGGGAGTCAAAGTAGTGGTTAGAAGCGGCGAGAGCGGCATTCTAATCTCGTGGAACATCCCAAAAGGTGGGGGGTGCTTTACCGAAGCCGTTGGGCTCCCTTTTATGTCTAAGTAAATATTGGTCATATTGCACATATATGTACATATGTATATAGTTTTCATGCATGATAGGGTTGGTATGATTAAATGACTATTCTAGTGTGCCTCCTTATCGTGCGTGACTATGGTGTTGCATTAGGACATAGGAGTATGCTTGCATACCTTCCTTATCGTGCGGCACCATAGGCTTGCATTTGGACATAGGAAGCAAAGGAATGAGTATAATGACATCGAACCCTAGAGACAAGAACTATGATTTAGTTATGCATGATTGCCACCTAGAGATATATGAATCAAGTATAGAACTTGATGAATGACAATGACAACATGACTTTATGATATTGTGCAATAACTTAGTGTAAAGAACACTAGAGCTATATGAACCAAGCATAGAACTTGATGAATGACAATGACATATGACATAGTGTAGCGACACTAGTGACATGAACCAAGTAAACAACTTGACGACATTGACATGGAAACATAGTGTATAGAACACTTATGCATGATTACCCTGTGTTGGATGCCCTTGTATGGATGCCCTCCAAAGTGGAGGAGATGATCATACTCACACATCTGCTCGCCGCTCGTGGTTGGTCGCTCCACACGAGTAGTGCGAGTTCCTGAGGTCTTGGCACGTGATTCGATAGGGATAGCCTATGTGGGGTCCCGAGGGATAGCCTATGTGGGGTCCCGCAACAACCCATGAGGTTGAATGTGTTGAGTCGTGGGCGTGCCTACGGGCTAGCCATGGATTGGGTAACAAACTCCAAAGAGTTATGAGATTGGGTACAAAAGTACATATTGAGCATGATAGAATTGCAATTTACTTGATAGAGTTCTATTAGCATGTTGGTGGTTAACCGGCTAGAGCATTACTCGTACCTTATTGTTACAGTGCAAAGTAGTTATTGCATTTCTTCTATTATGCTTTACTTACCGTATTTACGCCTTTAAGATAAATATCTATCTCGCTATTGCCTCGCTTAGACCTAGTGGGGAGATCGGTGGGGTCGGTGGCCGAGCCCACTGGGAACTAAGGAAGTTAGTTCTCACCCCACTCTATTACAGTGCAAGTTCGCGGCGGCGGGGGAGGATCGCGGTAAGGGCATCGCGCCCTAGTTGATAGAGGCCGCCATTTGCATTAGAACCTTCCCGATATCATTTTGGTATAGTCTTATGAACAAGAAAAGAATGTATATTTTGGATATGTAATGACTTATGTGTTTTGGGGAAAAGAACATGTATATTCATTTTGGTGAAAGAATGTAAAGAGATGTAAACAAATGTTGAATGATTGTAATAGATAGATTCTTCTCTCTTTATATTACTTGTATAAAATACTTGTACCTTGCTCTTGTTGTCGTTCGCACCTTTAGGTGCATCTTCTTGTCATGTATGATATAGAATTAAATCTCCCGGGTGATTCTTTGTACATGACTTGTTGTTGAGCCGGCGGGGGGAAGTCTGTCGTTCGGCGCTCGATCGCGTCCCGAACCGAACCGAATTGGTAGCGGTCTCGGGGCGTGACACTAATGTTGTTCCGGTTTCGGTTCTTGTGAACGTAGAAAACGATACGTTGCCAATATACACTCTTGGGGCATAATAAAACAATATAATTGGGTTTCACTCTTTGTTCGGTTGAATGAGAAAAAGTACTGTTTCTAGAGTTATACCGTTAGGGCGCAACTGAGTAGTCTAATGTTGTTCCGGTTTTGGTTCTTGCGAACGGTGACATCGATATGTTGCAAATTTACACTCCCGGGGTATAATAGAACAATATAATTAGGTTTTACTCTTTGTTCGGTGGAATGAGAAAAAGTACTGTTTCCAAAGTTATGCTGTTAGGTCGCAACTGAGTTGTCTAATGTTGTTCCCGTTTTGGTTCTTGTGAACGTAGTCAACGATACGTTGCCAATATACACTCTCGGGGCAAAATAGAACAATATAATTGGGTTTCACTCTTTGTTCGGTTGAATGAGAAAAAGTACTGTTTCTAAAGTTATACTTTTAGGGCGCAACTGAGTAGTCTAATGTTGTTCCGGTTTCGGTTCTTGTGAA
Source organism: Aechmea fasciata (assembly GCA_025177825.1). Lineage (NCBI taxonomy): Eukaryota > Viridiplantae > Streptophyta > Magnoliopsida > Poales > Bromeliaceae > Aechmea > Aechmea fasciata. The sequence goes on from CM045938.1 coordinate 2,140,527, forward strand.
CGTAGAAAACGATACGTTGCCAATATACACTCTTGGGGCATAATAAAACAATATAATTGGGTTTCACTCTTTGTTCGGTTGAATGAGAAAAAGTACTGTTTCTAGAGTTATACCGTTAGGGCGCAACTGAGTAGTCTAATGTTGTTCCGGTTTTGGTTCTTGCGAACGTAGGCAACGATACGTTGCCGATATTCACTCCCTGGGCATAATAGAACAATATAATTGGGTTTCACTCTTTGTTCGGTTGAATGAGAGAAAGTACTGTTTCTAAAGTTATACTATTAGTGCGCAACTGAGTTGTCTAATGTTGTTCCGGTTTCGGTTCTTGTGAACGTAGACAACGATACGTTGCCAATATACACTCTCGGGGCAAAATAGAACAATATAATTAGATTTCACTCTTTGTTCGGTTGAATGAGAAAAAGTACTGTTTCTAAAGTTATACTGTTAGGTCGCAACTGAGTAGTCTAATGTTGTTCCGGTTTCACTTCTTGTGAACGTAGACAACGATACGTTGCCAATATACACTCTCGGGGCATAATAGAACAATATAATTGGGTTTCACTCTTTGTTCGGTTGAATGAGAAAAAGTACTGTTTCTAAAGTTATACTGTTAGGGCGCAACTGAGTAGTCTAAGGTTGCTCCTGTTCTGGTTCTTGTGAACGTAGACAACGATACGTTGCCGATATTCACTCCCGGCATAATAGAACAATATAATTAGATTTCACTCTTTGTTCGGTTGAATGAGAAAAAAAATCGTTAGGTCGCAATCGAGTAGTCTAATGTTGTTCGGTTTCGCTTCTTGTGAACGTAGACAACGATACGTTGCCAATATACACTCTCGGGGCATAATTGAACAATATATTTAGGTTTTACTCTTTGTTCGGTGGAATGAGAAAAAGTACTGTTTCCAAAGTTATATTGTTTGGGCGCAACGAGGAGTCTAATGTTGTTTTGGTTCTTGTGAACGGTGACATCGATATGTTGCAAATTTACTCTCCGGGCATAATAGAACAATATAATTAGGTTTTACTCTTTGTTCGGTAGAATGAGAATAAATCTTGTTTCAAAAGTTATCTTTGTTAGGCGCAAATCGAGTTGTCTAATGTTGTTCCCGTTTTGGTTCTTGTGAACGTAGTCAACGATACGTTGCCAATATACACTCGGGCAAAATAGAACAATATAATTGGGTTTCACTCTTTGTTCGGTTGAATGAGAAAAAGTACTGTTTCTAAAGTTATACTGTTAGGGCGCAACTGAGTAGTCTAATGTTGTTCCGGTTTCGGTTCTTGTGAACGTAGACAACGATACGTTGCCAATATACACTCTTGGGGCATAATAAAACAATATAATTGGGTTTCACTCTTTGTTCGGTTGAATGAGAAAAAGTTTCTAAAGTTATACCGTTAGGGCGCAACTGAGTAGTCTAATGTTGTTCCGGTTTTGGTTCTTGCGAACGTAGACAACGATACGTTGCCGATATTCACTCTCGGGGCATAATAGAACAATATAATTGGGTTTCACTCTTTGTTCGGTTGAAAGAGAAAAAGTACTGTTTCTAAAGTTATACTATTAGTGCGCAACTGAGTTGTCTAATGTTGTTCCGATTTTGGTTCTTGTGAACGTAGTCAACGATACGTTGCCAATATACACTCTTGGGGCAAAATAGAACAATATAATTGGGTTTCACTCTTTGTTCGGTTGAATGAGAAAAAGTACTGTTTCTAAAGATATACTGTTAGGGCGCAACTGAGTAGTCTAATGTTGTTCCGATTTTGGTTCTTGTGAACGTAGACAACGATACGTTGCCAATATACACTCTCGCGGCATAATAGAACAATATAATTGGGTTTCACTCTTTGTTCGGTTGAATGAGAAAAAGTACTGTTTCTAAAGTTATACTGTTAGGGCGCAACTGAGTAGTCTAATGTTGTTCCGAGTTTGGTTCTTGTGAACATAGACAACGATACGTTGCCAATAGACACTTTCGGGGCATAATTGAACAATATATTTAGGTTTTACTCTTTTTTCGGTGGAATGAGAAAAAGTACTGTTTCCAAAGTTATACTGTTAGGGCGCAACGGAGGAGTCTAATGTTGTTCCGATTTTGGTTCTTGTGAACGGTGACATCGATATGTTGCAAATTTACACTCCCGGGGTATAATAGAACAATATAATTAGGTTTTACTCTTTGTTCGGTGGAATGAGAAAAAGTACTGTTTCCAAAGTTATGCTGTTAGGGCGCAACTGAGTTATCTAATGTTTTTCCCGTTTTGGTTCTTGTGAATGTAGTCAACGATACGTTGCCAATATACACTCTCGGGGCAAAATAGAATAATATAATTGGGTTTCACTCTTTGTTCGGTTGAATGAGAAAAAGTACTGTTTCTAAAGTTATACTGTTAGGGCGCAACTGAGTAGTCTAATGTTGTTCCGGTTTCGGTTCTTGTGAACGTAGACAACGATACGTTGCCAATATACACTCTTGGGGCATAATAAAACAATATAATTGGGTTTCACTCTTTGTTCGGTTGAATGAGAAAAAGTACTGTTTCTAGAGTTATACCGTTAGGGCGCAACTGAGTAGTCTAATGTTGTTCCGGTTTTGGTTCTTGCGAACGTAGGCAACGATACGTTGCCGATATTCACTCCCTGGGCATAATAGAACAATATAATTGGGTTTCACTCTTTGTTCGGTTGAATGAGAGAAAGTACTGTTTCTAAAGTTATACTATTAGTGCGCAACTGAGTTGTCTAATGTTGTTCCGGTTTCGGTTCTTGTGAACGTAGACAACGATACGTTGCCAATATACACTCTCGGGGCATAATAGAACAATATAATTAGATTTCACTCTTTGTTCGGTTGAATGAGAAAAAGTACTGTTTCTAAAGTTATACTGTTAGGTCGCAACTGAGTAGTCTAATGTTGTTCCGGTTTCACTTCTTGTGAACGTAGACAACGATACGTTGCCAATATACACTCTCGGGGCATAATAGAACAATATAATTGGGTTTCACTCTTTGTTCGGTTGAATGAGAAAAAGTACTGTTTCTAAAGTTATACTGTTAGGGCGCAACTGAGTAGTCTAAGGTTGCTCCTGTTCTGGTTCTTGTGAACGTAGACAACGATACGTTGCCGATATTCACTCCCGGGGCATAATAGAACAATATAATTAGATTTCACTCTTTGTTCGGTTGAATGAGAAAAAGTACTGTTTCTAAAGTTATACTGTTAGGTCGCAACTGAGTAGTCTAATGTTGTTCCGGTTTCGCTTCTTGTGAACGTAGACAACGATACGTTGCCAATATACACTCTCGGGGCATAATTGAACAATATATTTAGGTTTTACTCTTTGTTTGGTGGAATGAGAAAAAGTACTGTTTCCAAAGTTATATTGTTAGGGCGCAACGGAGGAGTCTAATGTTGTTCCGGTTTTGGTTCTTGTGAACGGTGACATCGATATGTTGCAAATTTACTCTCCCGGGGCATAATAGAACAATATAATTAGGTTTTACTCTTTGTTCGGTAGAATGAGAATAAGTACTGTTTCAAAAGTTATGCTGTTAGGGCGCAACTGAGTTGTCTAATGTTGTTCCCGTTTTGGTTCTTGTGAACGTAGTCAACGATACGTTGCCAATATACACTCTCGGGGCAAAATAGAACAATATAATTGGGTTTCACTCTTTGTTCGGTTGAATGAGAAAAAGTACTGTTTCTAAAGTTATACTGTTAGGGCGCAACTGAGTAGTCTAATGTTGTTCCGGTTTCGGTTCTTGTGAACGTAGACAACGATACGTTGCCAATATACACTCTTGGGGCATAATAAAACAATATAATTAGGTTTCACTCTTTGTTCGGTTGAATGTGAAAAACTACTGTTTCTAGAGTTATACCGTTAGGGCGCAACTGAGTAGTCTAATGTTGTTCCGGTTTTGGTTCTTGCGAACGCAGACAACGATATGTTGCCGATATTCACTCCGGGCATAATAGAACAATATAATTGGGTTTCACTCTTTGTTCGGTTGAAAGAGAGAAATCTTGCTTTCTAAAGTTATACTATTAGTGCGCAACTGAGTTGTCTAATGTTGTTCCGATTTTGGTTCTTGTGAACGTAGTCAACGATACGTTGCCAATATACACTCTCGGGGCATAATAGAACAATATAATTAGGTTTTACTCTTGGTTCGGTTGAATGAGAAAAATCTTGTTTCTAAAGTTATCTTGTTAGGCGCAAGTAGAGTAGTCTAATGTTGTTCATTGGTTCTTGTGAACGTAGACAACGATACGTTGCCAATATACACTCTCGGGGCATAATAGAACAATATAATTAGATTTCACTCTTTGTTCGGTTGAATGAGAAAAAGTACTGTTTCTAAAGTTATACTGTTAGGGCGCAACTGACTAGTCTAATGTTGTTCCGGTTTCGCTTCTTGTGAACGTAGACAACGATACGTTGCCAATATACACACTCGGGGCATAATTGAACAATATATTTAGGTTTTACTCTTTGTTCGGTGGAATGAGAAAAATCTTGTTTCCAAAGTTATATTGTTAGGGGCGCAACGGAGGAGTCTAATGTTGTTCGGTTTTGGTTCTTGTGAACGGTGACATCGATATTTTGCAATTTTACTCTCCGGGGCATAATAGAACAATATAATTAGGTTTTACTCTTTGTTCGGTAGAATGAGAATAAGTACTGTTTCCAAAGTTATACTGTTAGGGCGCAACTGAGTAGTCTAATGTTGTTCCGGTTTTGGTTCTTGTGAACGTAGACAACGATACGTTGCCAATATACACTCTCGGGGCAAAATAGAACAATATAATTGTGTTTCACTCTTTGTTCGGTTGAATGAGAAAAATCATTTCTAAAGTTATCTTTGTTAGGCGCAAGTGAGTAGTCTAATGTTGTTAGGTTTCGGTTCTTGTGAACGTAGACAACGATACGATGCCAATATACACTCTTGGGGCATCATAAAACAATATAATTGGGTTTCACTCTTTGTTCGGTTGAATGAGAAAAATCTTGTTTCTAGAGTTATACGTTAGGGCGCAATGAGTAGTCTAATGTTGTTCGGTTTTGGTTCTTGCGAACGTAGACAACGATACGTTGCGATATTCACTCCACAGGCATAATAGAACAATATAATTGGGTTTCACTCTTTGTTCGGTTGAAAGAGAAAATCTTGTTTCTAAAGTTATACTATTAGTGCGCAGTTGTCTAATGTTGTTCGATTTTGGTTCTTGTGAACGTAGTCAACGATACGTTGCCAATATACACTCTTGGGGCAAAATAGAACAATATAATTGGGTTTCACTCTTTGTTCGGTTGAATGAGAAAAAGTACTGTTTCTAAAGTTATACTGTTAGGGCGCAACTGAGTAGTCTAATGTTGTTCGGTTTCGGTTCTTGTGAACGTATACAACGATACGTTGCAAATATACACTCTCGGGGCATAATAGAACAATATAATTGGGTTTCACTCTTTGTTCGGTTGAATGAGAAAAAGTACTGTTTCTAAAGTTATCTTTGTTAGGGCACAAGTGAGTAATCTAATGGTGTTCCGGTTTCTATTCTTGTGAACGTAGACAACGATACGTTGCAAATACACACTCTCGGGGCGTAATAAAACAATATAATTGGGTTTCACTCTTTGTTCGGTTGAATGAGAAAAATCTTGTTTCTAGAGTTATACTTTGTTAGGGCGCAAGGAGTAGTCTAATGTTGTTCCGGTTTTGGTTCTTGTGAACGTAGACAACGATACGTTGCCAATATACACTCTCGGGGCATAATAGAACAATATAATTGGGTTTCACTCTTTGTTCGGTGGAATGAGAAATAATCTTGTTTCCAAAGTTATCTTTGTTAGGCGCAACTGAGTTGTCTAATGTTGTTCCAGGTTCTTGTGAACGTAGTCAACGATACGTTGCCAATATACACTCTCGGGGCAAAATAGAACAATATAATTGGGTTTCACTCTTTGTTCGGTTGAATGAGAAAAAGTACTGTTTCTAAAGTTATACTTTTAGGGCGCAAGCGAGTAGTCTAATGTTGTTCGGTTTCGGTTCTTGTGAACGTAGACAACGATACGTTGCCAATATACACTCTTGGGGCATAATAAAACAATATAATTGGGTTTCACTCCTTGTTCGGTCGAACGAGAAAAAGTACTGTTTCTAGAGTTATACGTTAGGCGCAAGCGAGTAGTCTAATGTTGTTCCGGTTTTGGTTCTTGCGAACGTAGGCAACGATACGTTGCCGATATTCACTCCCTGGGCATAATAGAACAATATAATTGGGTTTCACTCTTTGTTCGGTTGAATGAGAGAAAGTACTGTTTCTAAAGTTATACTATTAGTGCGCAACTGAGTTGTCTAATGTTGTTCCTATTTTGGTTCTTGTGAACGTAGTCAACGATACGTTGCCAATATACACTCTTGGGGCAAAATAGAACAATATAATTGGGTTTCACTCTTTGTTCGGTTGAATGAGAAAAATCTTGTTTCTAAAGTTATCTTGTTAGGCGCAATGAGTAGTCTAATGTTGTTCCGGTTTTGGTTCTTGTGAACGTATACAACGATACGTTGCAAATATACACTCTCGGGGCATAATAGAACAATATAATTGGGTTTCACTCTTTGTTCGGTTGAATGAGAAAAAGTACTGTTTCTAAAGTTATCTTTGTTAGGCGCAAGTGAGTAGTCTAATGTTGTTAGAGTTTGGTTCTTGTGAACATAGACAACGATACTTTGCCAATAGACACTCTCGGGGCATAATTGAACAATATATTTAGGTTTTACTCTTTTTTAGGTGGAATGAGAAAAAGTACTGTTTCCAAAGTTATCTTGTGAGGGCGCAACGGAGGAGTCTACTGTTGTTCGATTTTGGTTCTTGTGAACGGTGACATCGATATGTTGCAAATTTACACCCTCAGGATATAATAGAACAATATAATTAGGTTTTACTCTTTGTTCGGTGGAATGAGAAAAAGTACTGTTTCCAAAGTTATGCTGTTAGGGCGCAACTGAGTTATCTAATGTTGTTCCCGTTTTGGTTCTTGTGAATGTAGTCAACGATACGTTGCCAATATACACTCTCGGGGCAAAATAGAATAATATAATTGGGTTTCACTCTTTGTTCGGTTGAATGAGAAAAAGTACTGTTTCTAAAGTTATACTGTTAGGGCGCAACTGAGTAGTCTAATGTTGTTCGGATTTTGGTTCTTGTGAACGTAGAAAACGATACGTTGCCAATATACACTCTCGGGGCATAATAGAACAATATAATTGGGTTTTACTCTTTGTTCGGTGGAATGAGAAAAGAAATCTTGTTTCTAGAGTTATACTATTAGTGCGCAGTTAGTCTAATGTTGTTCGGTTTTGGTTCTTGTGAACGTAGGCAACGCGATCGTTGCCAATATTCACTCTAGGCATAATAGAACAATATAATTGGGTTTCACTCTTTGTTCGGTTGAATGAGAGAAAATCTTGTTTCTAAAGTTATACTATTAGTGCAAGCGAGTTGTCTAATGTTGTTCGGTTTCGGTTCTTGTGAACGTAGACAACGATACGTTTCCAATATACACTCTCGGGGCATAATAGAACAATATAATTGGGTTTCACTCTTTGTTCGGTTGAATGAGAAAAAGTACTGTTTCTAAAGTTATACTGTTAGGTCGCAACTGAGTAGTCTAATGTTGTTCCGGTTTCACTTCTTGTGAACGTAGACAACGATACGTTGCCAATATACACTCTCGGGGCATAATAGAACAATATAATTGGGTTTCACTCTTTGTTCGGTTGAATGAGAAAAAGTACTGTTTCTAAAGTTATCTTTGTTAGGCGCAGAGTAGTCTAATGTTGTTCGGTTTCGGTTCTTGTGAACGTAGAAAACGATACGTTGCCAATATACACTCTTGGGGCATAATAAAACAATATAATTGGGTTTCACTCTTTGTTCGGTTGAATGAGAAAAAGTACTGTTTCTAGAGTTATATTGTTAGGCGCAAGCGAGTAGTCTAATGTTGTTCGGTTTTGGTTCTTGTGAACGGTGACATCGATATGTTGCAAATTTACACTCCGGGGTATAATAGAACAATATAATTAGGTTTTACTCTTTGTTCGGTGGAATGAGAAATAATCTTGTTTCCAAAGTTATCTTTGTTAGGCGCAAGGAGATGTCTAATGTTGTTCCCGTTTTGGTTCTTGTGAATGTAGTCAACGATACGTTGCCAATATACACTCTCGGGGCAAAATAGAACAATATAATTGGGTTTCACTCTTTGTTCGGTTGAAGGAGAAAAAAAATCTTGTTTCTAAAGTTATACTGTTAGGGCGCAACTGAGTAGTCTAATGTTGTTCCGGTTTCGGTTCTTGTGAACGTAGAAAACGATACGTTGCCAATATACACTCTTGGGGCATAATAAAACAATATAATTGGGTTTCACTCTTTGTTCGGTTGAATGAGAAAAATCTTGTTTCTAGAGTTATACGTTAGGCGCAAGTAGTCTAATGTTGTTCCGGTTTTGGTTCTTGCGCACGTAGGCAACGATACGTTGCCGATATTCACTCCCTGGGCATAATAGAACAATATAATTGGGTTTCACTCTTTGTTCGGTTGAATGAGAGAAAGTACTGTTTCTAAAGTTATACTATTAGTGCGCAACTGAGTTGTCTAATGTTGTTCCGATTTTGGTTCTTGTGAACGTAGTCAACGATACGTTGCCAATATACACTCTTGGGGCAAAATAGAACAATATAATTGGGTTTCACTCTTTGCTCGGTTAAATGAGAAAAATCTTGTTTCTAAAGTTATCTTTGTTAGGCGCAATGAGTAGTCTTATGTTGTTCCGGTTTTGGTTCTTGTGAACGTATACAACGATACGTTGCCAATATACACTCTCGGGGCATAATAGAACTATATAATTAGGTTTCACTCTTTGTTCGGTTGAATGAGAAAAAGTACTGTTTCTAAAGTTATCTTTGTTGTTAGGCGCAAGTGAGTAGTCTAATGTTGTTAGAGTTTGGTTCTTGTGAACATAGACAACGATACGTTTCAAATATACACTTTCGGGGCATAATAGAACAATATAATTAGGTTTTACTCTTTGTTCGGTGGAATGAGAAAAAGTACTGTTTCCAAAGTTATGCTGTTAGGGCGCAACGGAGGAGTCTAATGTTGTTCCGATTTTGGTTCTTGTGAACGGTGACATCGATATGTTGCAAATTTACACTCCGGGGTATAATAGAACAATATAATTAGGTTTTACTCTTTGTTCGGTGGAATGAGAAAAAGTACTGTTTCCAAAGTTATGCTGTTAGGGCGCAACTGAGTTATCTAATGTTTTTCCCGTTTTGGTTCTTGTGAATGTAGTCAACGATACGTTGCCAATATACACTCTCGGGGCAAAATAGAATAATATAATTGGGTTTCACTCTTTGTTCGGTTGAATGAGAAAAAGTACTGTTTCTAAAGTTATACTGTTAGGGCGCAACTGAGTAGTCTAATGTTGTTCCGGTTTCGGTTCTTGTGAACGTAGAAAACGATACGTTGCCAATATACACTCTTGGGGCATAATAAAACAATATAATTGGGTTTCACTCTTTGTTCGGTTGAATGAGAAAAAGTACTGTTTCTAGAGTTATACTGTTAGAGCGCAATGGGTAGTCTAATGTTGTTCGGTTTTGGTTCTTGCGAACGTAGGCAACGATACGTTGCCGATATTCACTCCACAGGCATAATAGAACAATATAATTGGGTTTCACTCTTTGTTCGGTTGAATGAGAAAAAGTACTGTTTCTAAAGTTATACTATTAGGGCGCTGAGTTGTCTAATGTTGTTACGGTTTCGGTTCTTGTGAACGTAGACAACGATACGTTGCCAATATACACTCTCGGGCATAATAGAACAATATAATTAGATTTCACTCTTTGTTCGGTTGAATGAGAAAAATCTTGTTTCTAAAGTTATCTTTGTTAGGTCGCAACTGAGTAGTCTAATGTTGTTCCGGTTTCACTTCTTGTGAACGTAGACAACGATACGTTGCCAATATACACTCTCGGGGCATAATAGAACAATATAATTGGGTTTCACTCTTTGTTCGGTTGAATGAGAAAAATCTTGTTTCTAAAGTTATCTTTGTTAGGGCAGCGAGTAGTCTAAGGTTGTTCATTACGGTTCTTGTGAACGTAGACAACGATACGTTGCCGATATTCACTCCAGGGCATAATAGAACAATATAATTAGATTTCACTCTTTGTTCGGTTGAATGAGAAAAATCTTGTTTCTAAAGTTATCTTTGTTAGGTCGCAATGAGTAGTCTAATGTTGTTCCGGTTTCGCTTCTTGTGAACGTAGACAACGATACGTTGCCAATATACACTCTCGGGGCATAATTGAACAATATATTTAGGTTTTACTCTTTGTTTGGTGGAATGAGAAAAAGTACTGTTTCCAAAGTAATATTGTTAGGGCGCAACGGAGGAGTCTAATGTTGTTCCGGTTTTGGTTCTTGTGAACGTTGACAACGATATGTTGCAAATTTACTCTCCAGGGGCATAATAGAACAATATAATTAGGTTTTACTCTTTGTTCGGTAGAATGAGAATAAATCTTGTTTCAAAAGTTATCTTTGTTAGGCGCAAGCGAGTTGTCTAATGTTTTTCCGATTTTGGTTCTTGTGAACGTAGTCAACGATACGTTGCCAATATACACTCTCGGGGCAAAATAGAACAATATAATTGGGTTTCACTCTTTGTTCGGTTGAATGAGAAAAATCTTGTTTCTAAAGTTATCTTTGTTAGGCGCAAGCGAGTAGTCTAATGTTGTTCGGTTTCGGTTCTTGTGAACGTAGACAACGATACGTTGCCAATATACACTCTTGGGGCATAATAAAACAATATAATTGGGTTTCACTCTTTGTTCGGTTGAATGAGAAAAAATCTTGTTTCTAGAGTTATACGTTAGGCGCAACTGAGTAGTCTAATGTTGTTCCGGTTTTGGTTCTTGCGAACGTAGACAACGATACGTTGCCGATATTCACTCCCTGGGCATAATAGAACAATATAATTGGGTTTCACTCTTTGTTCGGTTGAAAGAGAGAAAGTACTGTTTCTAAAGTTATACTATTAGTGCGCAACTGAGTAGTCTAATGTTGTTCCGGTGTTGGTTCTTGTGAACGTAGACAACGATACGTTGCCAATATACACTCTCGGGGCATAATAGAACAATATAATTGGGTTTCACTCTTTGTTCGGTTGAATGAGAAAAAGTACTGTTTCTAAAGTTATCTTTGTTAGGGCGCAACTGAGTAGTCTAATGTTGTTCCGGTTTCGGTTCTTGTGAACGTATACAACGATACGTTGCAAATATACACTCTCGGGGCATAATAGAACAATATGATTGGGTTTCACTATTTGTTGGGTGGAATGAGAAAAAGTATTGTTTCTAAAGTTATCTTTGTTAGGCGCAAGAGTAGTCTAATGTTGTTCGAGTTTGGTTCTTGTGAACATAGACAACGATACGTTGCCAATAGACACTTTCGGGGCATAATTGAACAATATATTTAGGTTTTACTCTTTTTCGGTGGAATGAGAAAAATCTTGTTTCCAAAGTTATCTTTGTTAGGGCGCAACGGAGGAGTCTAATGTTGTTCGATTTTGGTTCTTGTGAACGGTGACATCGATATGTTGCAAATTTACACTCCTAGGGTATAATAGAACAATATAATTAGGTTTTACTCTTTGTTCGGTGGAATGAGAAAAATCTTGTTTCCAAAGTTATCTTTGTTAGGGCGCAACTCGGTTGTCTAATGTTGTTCCGTTTTGGTTCTTGTGAATGTAGTCAACGATACGTTGCCAATATACACTCTCGGGGCAAAATAGAACAATATAATTGGGTTTCACTCTTTGTTCGGTTGAATGAGAAAAATCTTGTTTCTAAAGTTATCTTTGTTAGGGCGCAACTGAGTAGTCTAATGTTGTTCCGGTTTCGGTTCTTGTGAACGTAGAAAACGATACGTTGCCAATATACACTCTTGGGGCATAATAAAACAATATAATTGGGTTTCACTCTTTGTTCGGTTGAATGAGAAAAAGTACTGTTTCTAGAGTTATACCGTTAGGCGCAGCGAGTAGTCTAATGTTGTTCGGTTTTGGTTCTTGCGAACGTAGGCAACGATACGTTGCCGATATTCACTCCACAGGCATAATAGAACAATATAATTGGGTTTCACTCTTTGTTCGGTTGAATGAGAGAAATCTTGTTTCTAAAGTTATACTATTAGTGCGCAACTGAGTTGTCTAATGTTGTTCCTATTTTGGTTCTTGTGAACGTAGTCAACGATACGTTGCCAATATACACTCTTGGGGCAAAATAGAACAATATAATTGGGTTTCACTCTTTGTTCGGTTGAATGAGAAAAAGTACTGTTTCTAAAGTTATCTTGTTAGGCGCAAGCGAGTAGTCTAATGTTGTTAGGTTTCGGTTCTTGTGAACGTATACAACGATACGTTGCAAATATACACTCTCGGGGCATAATAGAACAATATAATTGGGTTTCACTCTTTGTTCGGTTGAATGAGAAAAATTACTGTTTCTAAAGTTATACTGTTAGGGCGCAACTGAGTAGTCTAATGTTGTTCCGAGTTTGGTTCTTGTGAACATAGACAATGATACGTTGCCAATAGACACTCTCGAGGCATAATTGAACAATATATTTAGGTTTTACTATTTTTCGGTGGAATGAGAAAAAGTACTGTTTCCAAAGTTATACTGTTAGGGCGCAACGGAGAAGTCTAATGTTGTTCCGATTTTGGTTCTTGCGAACGGTGACATCGATATGTTGCAAATTTACACTCTTGGGGCATAATAGAACAATATAATTAGGTTTTACTCTTTGTTCAGTGGAATGAGAAAAAGTACTGTTTCCAAAGTTATACTGTTAGGGCAACTGAGTTGTCTAATGTTGTTCCCGTTTTGGTTCTTGTGAATGTAGTCAACGATACGTTGCCAATGTACACTCTCGGGGCAAAATAGAACAATATAATTGGGTTTCACTCTTTGTTCGGTTGAAGGAGAAAAAGTACTGTTTTTAAAGTTATACTGTTAGGGCGCAACTGAGTAGTCTAATGTTGTTCCGGTTTCGGTTCTTGTGAACGTAGACAACGATACGTTGCCAATATACACTCTTGGGGCATAATAAAATAATATAATTGGGTTTCACTCTTTGTTCGGTTGAATGAGAAAAAATCATTTCTAGAGTTATACGTTAGGCGCAATTGAGTAGTCTAATGTTGTTCGGTTTTGGTTTTTGCGAACGTAGACAACGATACGTTGCGATATTCACTCCACAGGCATAATAGAACAATATAATTGGGTTTCACTCTTTGTTCGGTTGAATGAGAGAAATCTTGTTTTTAAAGTTATACTATTAGTGCGCAGTTGTCTAATGTTGTTCCGATTTTGGTTCTTGTGAACGTAGTCAACGATACGTTGCCAATATACACTCTTGGGGCAAAATAGAACAATATAATTGGGTTTCACTCTTTGTTCGGTTGAATGAGAAAAAGTACTGTTTCTAAAGTTATCCTGTTAGGGCGCAACTGAGTAGTCTAATGTTGTTCCGGTTTCAGTTCTTGTGAACGTATACAACGATACGTTGCAAATATACACTCTCGGGGCATAATAGAACAATATAATTGGGTTTCACTCTTTGTTCGGTTGAATGAGAGAAAGTACTGTTTCTAAAGTTATACTGTTAGGGCGCAACTGAGTTGTCTAATGTTGTTCCGGTTTTGGTTCTTGTGAACGTAGTCAACGATACGTTGCCAATATACACTCTTGGGGCAAAATAGAACAATATAATTGGGTTTCACTCTTTGTTCGGTTGAATGAGAAAAAGTACTGTTTCTAAAGTTATACTGTCAGGGCGCAACTGAGTAGTCTAATGTTGTTCCGGTTTCGGTTCTTGTGAACGTAGACAACGATACGTTGCAAATATACACTCTCGGGGCATAATAGAACAATATAATTGGGTTTCACTCTTTGTTCGGTTGAATGAGAAAAAGTACTGTTTCTAAAGTCTACTGTTAGGGCGCAACTGAGTAGTCTAATATTGTTCCGGGTTTGGTTCTTGTGAACTGTAAGGTACCGGACTTCTAAAATCATGAGGTTATGATGCTCAATTGGTTGGAAAGCCATTTGAATGGCCCCGATGAAGTTCGGTGAAGTTCGGGAGCATTCGGGCGTTCCGGTGCGCGAAAGCGGAACCCGAAAGGCCACGTCGGGCCGTGAGCTAAATCCGGCATTAGCGTGGATGAAAAGATGATGAAAACGTGTTCGAAAACATGTTTGGAAAGTCTCGGTGCGATTTGAAAAGAATCGGACGCAAGGCAAGCAATGACGGAGAAGAAACGAAAAGTCTTTGAAATTTGGCTAAGTCCTTAAATGTTGGGGTGAGGAGACCCAGGTCGGACAAAGGAATCTTTGTCCGGACAATGGATGTCCGGACAATGGATGATGTCCGGACACGATGTATCAAATGGGCAAAAATGGATTTCGCAGTCTTTGTCCAGGACAATGTGGTCTTTGTCCAGGACAATGCGGCCGAAAATGCCCGATTTGGTGCAGTTTGGATTGTTGAGGGGGCTTCTGGCGCTTTGTTACAATAGAGCCTATAGAGGGCTTCTCTTCTCCCCCTCTCCCTCATTTCACACACACATACACAAACTCTCTCTCTCCCTCTCTCTCTCTCTAAACGAAAAGGGAAGGAAAGAAAGAAAAGAGGAAGAAGAAGAAGAAGGAAGAGAAGGAGATGAAGAAGATGATGATGATGATCAGGACCATCTTCTTCCTCTTCTCTTGGTGCATGAGAGCAAGCTTAAGAGGTAAGCTTGCTACCTCTTTAATGGTATCTCTCTCTAGTTTAGGTTTTAAGCTTTGAGGATGGTTTTAGTAGAACCCTGGCATGCTAAATGCATGATTAGAGCTTGAATCTAAGGCTCTAATGGTGGATTTTGCAATATAGCAAACCTAGGGTCAAAAATGGGGTTTTGCTATATACTTGAGTTTGATCTCATTTGAGGGTATGTAAACCTAATTGAGGGTATAACGAACGCGTTGGCGCGCTCGGTTCGGTGATCCGACGAGCGTGTGCGAGGTTATTAATATTTTAATATATTCTTACCAGATAGCCGCAGCACGCGAAATAGAAGCCCATAATTCGTGAAATCGGAACCAGGGCATCGTGAAGGCGTGGGGTAACGCCACGAGACCTCAGATCGAGGATCGGTGACCGTTTGGGTGGCCGCGCAAGAGTCCGGGCCAAACCCGATACCGAGTGCCGTGGAGGCCGATTGCGAGTGACGACGAGCAATCGGAACGCAATAAAAGGTGGGGGGTGTCGTCCGAAGCCATCGAGCTTCCTTCTATGTCTTAGTGCTTTATTGATTTACATATAGCATGATGTATATATATAGTGCTTTATGGATTTGCATTATAGGGTGATGATACATGCATTCCTACTCCTAGTATGATATCTATGATTAATATAGTATTATGATGTGAATACTTGATGTGATGGACATAGGATTAGGAGATGACATTGGAAACCTATGATCCAAAATGTAAGAAGAACCTAGCATATATGACATAGTGTTGTGAAACCCTATAATGACAACCTAGTGAACATGTGCACGTAGTGTGTGGAGAACATTAAACCATGAGAATTGGGTGTACTTGATATAACTACATATAAATGCATTAGAACTATATGCTAGATGATGACATGATAAAGAAATGCTAAGTGATATAGTTGATTGCACGTCGATATACATGCGTAGTAAAGATATGCTATGTGTTGAGAACATTAAATTGTGACGAGTGGCATTAAACCTAGTGTCATGAACCTAGGATAGATCGAGTGGCATTAACCTAGTCATGAACATAGGTTGGACAAGTGAACCTAGAATCAGGATCTAGGTGGATTGACATCAAACCTAGTGTTGTTAAACATAGGTCGAGCATTAACCTAGTGTCATGAACCTAGGATGGATAAGAATGGCAAGGAACCTAGTGTTATGGAACATAGGTCGACAGTGAACCTAGAGTCAGTTAGATCTAGGTGAGTGGCATGGGAGCTTAGCCCAGTTGAGACACTAGGAAGTTGAGTGTAAAGATATGATGAACACCCTAGTTGGTAGGGTATCCTCCGTGGGCGAGGATTGGATCGTGCTCGCGTTGTCTGTTATACTCGTGGTGGTCGCTCCACACGGGTTGTGCACTCCGGAGTATTAGGCACACGCTACGGTAGGAGCTACGGCCGGTTAGTAGCTTGCTATCCACAGACGGTCTCGGGCGGGTTGAGCAGTTTAGACTCCTCGCTGTCGAGACAAGGGACGCGAGAGTGAGGCAAGCCCTCGGGCCAGCCAAGAGATTGGGTTCACAAAGAAATGGCAAATCTTTGAGCATAGTAGTATGGTAGTTAGCCCTTACTATGAGTTACATTGTCGTTGAGCATAGTTGCCTAATAGATGGCCTAATGGATCTAGCCTCAGACCCTGAGTGAACATACTATTCCTTCACCTTTGAGATATGAGTTGAGATAGGCTGAGTGAGACTGTGTCGGGTAAAGAGCGGGGTAGCTCCTTACCTAGGACTTGCGAGACATGAGTTGAGATTAGTAGAGTGAGATTATGTGCTGGGATTAGTAAAGTGAGAGGACCACAAGATGTGAAAACTTAGGCGGGGTAGCCTAAGGGATTGGGTCAAGGGACTTGAAGTCTTAGGCGGGGTAGCCTAAGAGATTGGGTCATGAATTGGGTCATAACATGAATAGCATAAGAGGATTTGCATTCATACCAGGATGTGACATAGTAGACTGCATAGCTATGTTTTAGTTCTATTCATTATATCGTTGAGATACACTAGCATGATGGTAGGTGGCTACTAGATGATATTGAGCATAGTGGTATAGTAGCTAGCTTTCACTATGAGTTTATGCATTACATTGACCTGAGGCATAGCAAGATATTGCATCTCTATTTATAGTATAGCTGCTGATTTCTATCTATCTATCTATCTATCTGTCTATCTATCGAAATGTTTGTGCCTCGGCTTGGACCTAGTGGGAAGATCGGCGGGGTCGGCGGCGAGCCAGGAACTATATTTATATAGTTCTCACCCGTGTGGTTGGGGTACTATTACAGTGCAGTGCGAGTGCGCCGGTGAGGATCGTGGTAGGGGCTTAGCGCCCTAGTGCTAGTGAGTAGATGCTTCCTATTTGCATTAGAGTTTCCATATGTATATTGGAGAGTAGATGATGTATAGGTTGTGAGGTATTTTGAGTGATTGTATATCTCATGTTATATTCTCGAGGATGTAAGCTTTATGTTCATATTTTGGAAGTTGTATGACAATCAATTTGTATTAAACAGTTGTATGGATGTAATAGATTAGTATCTCTCTTTTATTCACTTGTATGTTACTCGTGATGCTTGCTCTTGTATGTTTAGCACTTGGTTGTGCTCTCGTATTGTTTGATCTTGTACGTATTCAAGTTGTTTCACAGGAACTTGTTGTTACTTGATCTCGTCGCTTTAGCCTTGGGCGGACAGGGGAGGTGCTGTCCGTTCGGCGTCTGTTTGACGTGCCCGGGCCGGACCAAATTGGTAGCGCGCTCGGGGCGTGACATGAACATAGACAACGATACGTTGCCAATAGACACTCTCGGGGCATAATTGAACAATATATTGAAGTTTTACTCTTTGTTCGGTGGAATGAGAAAAAGTACTGTTTCCAAAGTTATACTGTTAGGGCGCAACGGATGAGTCTAATGTTGTACCGGTTTTGGTTCTTGTGAACGGTGACATCGATATGTTGCAAATTTACACTCCCGGGGAATAATAGAACAATATAATTAGGTTTTACTCTTTGTTCGGTGGAATGAGAAAAAGTATTGTTTCCAAAGTTATGCTGTTAGGGCGCTACTGAGTTGTCTAATGTTGTTCCGGTTTTGGTTCTTATGAACGTAGTCAACGATACGTTGCCAATATACACTCTCGGTGCAAAATAGAACAATATAATTGGGTTTCACTCTTTGTTCGGTTGAATGAGAAAAAGTACTGTTTCTAAAGTTATCTTTGTTAGGCGCAAGCGAGTAATCTAATGTTGTTAGGTTTCGGTTCTTGTGAACATAGACAACGATACGTTGCCAATATACACTCCCGGGGAATAATAGAACAATATAATTAGATTTCATGTAAGGACTCGAAATTGCAACGAGAAAGCGGACTATGATTCAAATTGATCAAAGTCAAGTTAGGAATGCCTTAGAGTGATTAAAGGCATTAAGTAAGCTAAAAGTGCATTGGAAATGACACTGTCTTTGAAATCGGAGACGAGAAACGAGAAGATTTAAAATTTTACGCGAAAGCAGAGCGAGATAAATTAGCGAGAAAATGCACGGTGTCGGAAAATTATGAAAAGCGGAGGGTATGTCGGGATTATTATTATGAGGCTAGAATTAAAGTTTCATGCCATTATCGACACCGAAAATGCCCAAAATTGGTGTGCATTAGAGGGGTATTTTGGTAATTATAGATACAAGAGAGCTATTTGTATTTGACTTCTCTCTTGACCCTCATTACTTGCACCCTAAGCAAAGGAAAAGGCTCCTCTCTCTCTCTCTTTTGGCTGATAGAAAGAGAAGGAGAAAAAGAAGAGAAAAAGAAGAGAAGGAAGAAGAAGTTGGAGAAAGAGCTTGGAGGAGTGAGATTTCCCTCACTAGCCTTCTTCTTCATCGAGAGAAGAGTTTCTCAAGGTAGGCTTCAGATTTTCTAAAGCCTTATATTTCTAGGGTTTTGTTAGTTAGCCTTAGAATGGGATTTTAGAGAACTCTAGAATGCTAGCTAGTTGCTAGAAGCATAATCTAGAGACCGTTACGGCTGTTTTTGCCGAAGTTGTGAGCTAGGGCTCTAAAATGTGATTTTGCTAATGGTTAGGGTTTGATCTAGTTTAACCCTATGTTTATGATGGTTTTAGGCTCGGGAGCACTCCCGCGAAAACAGTTAGCGATTCCGACGAGCGAGTGCGGAGAAATCGAGCCGGGAGCCTAATCGGGCTCAAATTGCCGTAGAATGCGGCGAAGCCTTCGAGAATTCGGCGAAGTGCGCCGGTGGAGCCTACACGGTATTAGAAGGTGGGGGGTGTCCATCCCGAAGCGGTGTATGTGCATATGTATATAGTATCGATCTAATGTAAATTGTCGAAAACAAGTTAGGGTAAGATACTCCTTTATTGCATGTAGTTCTAGCTAGTGTAGCTGGATATGCTTGACACTAGGGTAGAATACATGAATAAAGGCGAGTGATGACATTGAAACCCTAAAGTAGAAAACTTATATGAGTTGGCAAAACTGAAAGACATTCCTTTATTTGCATGTGATTCTAGCTAGTGTAGCGTGATATGCTTGACACTAGGGTAGAATACATGAATAAAGGTGAATGATGACATTGAAATTCTAGTGTAAAGAACTTGTATGAGTTTGACAGAACTAAGAACAAACGACAACCTAGATCGAGTGGCATCTAGTTGAATGATAACCTAGATCGAGTGGCATCTAGTTGAATGATAACCTAGATCGAGTGGCATCTAGTAAATAAGAACATTGACAAATGACATGTTGAACTAGAGTCTAGGTGAACTCTATGCATGATGAACTAGAGGTGATAGTTCTGAGAGTTGTTAACCTTAGTTGATAGGGTATCCTCAGTTGGCGAGGATTGGATCATACTCATCTGTTTGAGCTTGTGGTGGTCGCTCCACACAAGCGATTGCACTCCGGAGTTGTCACACGAGCGGGGTAGCTCACCGGGTGGGATACGAGCGGGGTAGCTCCTCACCCATTGGGTGGGAGGTGAGTCGGGCGAAGGCGGGGTAGCTCTTCACTGTGAGATTTGAGCGGGGTAGCTCTTCACCTATGAGGTTTGAGCGGGGTAGCTCTTCACCTATTAGATTTGAGCGGGGTAGCTCATCACTGGGAGATTTGAGAGATCAGTAGAGGCGAAAGGCGGGGTAGCCCTTCACCTCTTCACCTACTAGATTTGTAGTGTGAGTTGAGGGCGAACCTTGAGGGTAAGCCAAGAGATTGAATAAAGACAAGAATATGTTTCCTGTTAAACATAGTAAAGTGATAGTTTCCTTATGCTGTACTTAGCATGATAGTTCTTAAACTATAGTGAGCATGCTTGTTTATACGGTTGTGTATAGTAGAAATATCGATAGCATGATTTACAGCTTTCCATATTATCGATAGCATAATTTACTGCTTTTCTATATAAATATCTATCTGTGCATACCTATGCCGTATGGACCTAGTGGGGAGATCGGTGGAGTCGGCGGCCGAACCCAGGAACTAAGGAAGTTAGTTCTCACCCCACCACTATTACGGGGGATAGCGCGAGTACCCCGGGCGAGGAGCGTGGCAAGGGCATAGCGCCCTCGTCCGAGGTAGCGGCCACCTATGGTATTAGAACCACCGTCATGTGTATGAGTGTGGAAATGATGTATAGATGAGAGGTTGTGAGATATGTGTATATATGTTATTTTGCAAGTCAAGGAAACTTGTTGTAAATGATGTTTGGGACGTTAATGTAATAGCTAAGTATTTCTCTCTTTTATACTTGTATGAATTTACTTGTTGTACTTGCTCTTGTTGGTATGCACTCTTAGTGCTTCGTTTAGTCGTGTATGTTATAAGTTGATTGCCTGGAATCTCCTTGTACATGACTTGTTGTTGAGCCTTGGACGGTCCGGGGGGGGGGTTGTCCGTCGGCGTACGTTTGACGATGCCGTGCGACCAAATTGGATTTTGTGTCAAAAGGATTTTGTCGGCTCTTTGTTATACGTTGCCAAGTCCTTGTACATGACTTGGGTTTCACTCTTTGTTCGGTTGAATGAGAAAAAGTACTGTTTCTAAAGTTATACTGTCAGGGCGCAACTGAGTAGTCTAAAGTTGTTCCGGTTTCGGTTCTTGTGAACGTAGACAACGATACGTTGCAAATATACACTCTCGGGGCATAATAGAACAATATAATTGGGTTTCACTCTTTGTTCGGTTGAATGAGAGAAATCTTGTTTCTAAAGTTATCTTGTTAGGGAGCAAGAGTTGTCTAATGTTGTTTCGATTTTGGTTCTTGTGAACGTAGTCAACGATACGTTGCCAATATACACTCTCGGGGCAAAATAGAACAATATAATTGGGTTTCACTCTTTGTTCGGTTGAATGAGAAAAAGTACTGTTTCTAAAGTTATCTTTGTCGGGCGCAAGCGAGTAGTCTAATGTTGTTCCGGTTTCGGTTCTTGTGAACGTAGACAACGATACGTTGCAAATATACACTCTCGGGGCATAATAGAACAATATAATTGGGTTTCACTCTTTGTTCGGTTGAATGAGAAAAAAAATCTTGTTTCTAAAGTCTCTTGTTAGGCGCAAGCGACTAGTCTAATATTGTTCGGGTTTGGTTCTTGTGAACATAGACAACGATACGTTGCCAATAGACACTCTCGGGGCATAATTGAATAATATATTGAAGTTTTACTCTTTGTTCGGTGGAATGAGAAAAAGTACTGTTTCCAAAGTTATACTGTTAGGGCGCAACGGAGGAGTCTAATGTTATTCCGGTTTTGGTTCTTGTGAACGGTGACATCGATATGTTGCAAATTTACACTCCGGGGCATAATAGAACAATATAATTGGGTTTCACTCTTTGTTCGGTTGAATGAGAAAAAGTACTGTTTCTAAAGTTATACTGTTAGGGCGCAACTGAGTAGTCTAAGGTTGTTCCTGTTCTGGTTCTTGTGAACGTAGACAACGATACGTTTCCTCTATTCTCTCCCGGGGCAAAATTGAACAATATAATTGGGTTTCACTCTTTGTTCGGTTGAATGAGAAAATGTCTTGTTTCTAAAGTTATCTTGTTAGGCGCAAGCGAGTAATCTAATGTTGTTCCGGTTTCGGTTCTTGTGAACGTAGACAACGATACGTTGCCAATATACACTCTCGGGGCATAATAGAACAATATAATTAGATTTCATGTAAGGACTCGAAATTGCGAAACGAGAAACTGGACTATGATTCAAATTGATCAAAGTCAAGTTAGGAATGCCTTAGAGTGATTAAAGGCATTAAGTAAGCTTAAAGTGCATTGGAAATGACCTGTGCTGAAATCGGAGCAGAAACAGAAGATTTAAAATTTTCTGTGAGAAACGGGGCAGATAAATTAGCAGAAAATGCACAGTGTCGGAAAATTATGAAAACTGGAGGGTATGTCAGGATTATTATTATGAGGCTAGAATTAAAGTTTCATGCCATTCTGACACCCGAAAATGCCCAAAATTGGCCTGTGCATTAGAGGGGTATTTTGGTAATTATAGATACAAGAGAGCTATTTGTATTTGACTTCTCTCTTGACCCTCATTACTTGCACCCTAAGCAAAGGAAAAGGCTCCTCTCTCTCTCTCTTTTGGCTGATAGAAAGAGAAGGAGAAAAAGAAGAGAAAAAGAAGGAAGAAGAAGTTGGAGAAAGAGCTTGGAGGAGTGAGATTTCCCTCACTAGCCTTCTTCTTCATCGAGAGAAGAGTTTCTCAAGGTAGGCTTATTTTCTAAAGCCTTATATTTCTAGGGTTTTGTTAGTTAGCCTTAGAATGGGATTTTAGAGAACTCTAGAATGCTAGCTAGTTGCTAGAAACATAATCTAGAGACCGTTACGGCTGTTTTTGCCGAAGTTGTGAGCTAGGGCTCTAAAATGCGATTTTGCTAATGGTTAGGGTTTGATCTAGTTTAACCCTATGTTTATGATGGTTTTAGGCTCGGGAGCACTCCCGCGAAAACGATTAAGCGATTAAACGAGCGAGTGCGGAGAAATCGGCGGGAGGCTAATCGGGCTCAAATTGCCGTAGAATGCGGCGAAGCCTTCGAGAATTCGGCGAAGTGCGCCGGTGGAGCCTACACGGTATTAGAAGGTGGGGGGTGTCCATCCCGAAGCAGCTGGGCTGCTCCCTATGTCTGTATGTGCATATGTATATAGTATCGATCTAATGTAAATTGTCGAAAACAAGTTAGGGTAAGATACTCCTTTATTGCATGTAGTTCTAGCTAGTGTATGGATATGCTTGACACTAGGGTAGAATACATGAATAAAGGCGAGTGATGACATTGAAACCCTAAGTAGAAAACTTATATGAGTTGGCAAAGCGAAAGACATTCCTTTATTTGCATGTGATTCTAGCTAGTGTAGCGTGATATGCTTGACACTAGGGTAGAATACATGAATAAAGGTGAATGATGACATTGAAATTCTAGTGTAAAGAACTTGTATGAGATTGACAGAACTAAGAACAAACGACAACCTAGATCGAGTGGCATCTAGTTGAATGATAACCTAGATCGAGTGGCATCTAGTTGAATGATAACCTAGATCGAGTGGCATCTAGTAAATAAGAACATTGACAAATGACATGTTGAACTAGAGTCTAGGTGAACTCTATGCATGATGAACTAGAGGTGTGAGAGTTGTTAACCTTAGTTGATAGGGTATCCTCAGTTGGCGAGGATTGGATCATACTCACACAGTCTGTTTGAGCTTGTGGTGGTCGCTCCACACAAGCAGTGCACTCCGGAGTTGTCACACGAGCGGGGTAGCTCACCGGGTGGGATACGAGCGGGGTAGCTCCTCACCCGTTGGACTGGGAGGTGAGTCGGGCGAAGGGCGGGGTAGCTCTTCACCTGTGAGATTTGAGCGGGGTAGCTCTTCACCTATGAGGTTTGAGCGGGGTAGCTCTTCACCTATTAGATTTGAGCGGGGTAGCTCATCACTGGGAGATTTGAGAGATCAGTAGAGGCGAAAGGCGGGGTAGCCCTTCACCTCTTCACCTACTAGATTTGTAGTGTGAGTTGAGGGCGAACCTTGAGGGTAAGCCAAGAGATTGAATAAAGACAAGAATATGTTTCCTGTTAAACATAGTAAAGTGATAGTTTCCTTATCTTTGTACTTAGCATGATAGTTCTTAAACTATAGTGAGCATGCTTGTTTATACGGTTGTGTATAGTAGAAATATCGATAGCATGATTTACAGCTTTCCATATTATCGATAGCATGATTTACTGCTTTTCTATATAAATATCTATCTGTGCATACCTATGCCGTATGGACCTAGTGGGGAGATCGGTGGAGTCGGCGGCCGAACCCACTGGGAACTAAGGAAGTTAGTTCTCACCCCACCACTATTACGGGGGATAGCGCGAGTACCCGGGCGAGGAGCGTGGCAAGGGCATAGCGCCTAGTCGAGGTAGCGGCCACCTATGGTATTAGAACCACCGTCATGTGTATGAGTGTGGAAATGATGTATAGATGAGAGGTTGTGAGATATGTGTATATATGTTATTTTGCAAGTCAAGGAAACTTGTTGTAAATGATGTTTGGGACGTTAATGTAATAGCTAAGTATTTCTCTCTTTTATACTTGTATGAATTTACTTGTTGTACTTGCTCTTGTTGGTATGCACTCTTAGTGCTTCGTTTAGTCGTGTATGTTATAAGTTGATTGCCTGGAATCTCCTTGTACATGACTTGTTGTTGAGCCTTGGACGGTACAGGGGAGGTGTTGTCCGTCCGGCGTCTGTTTGACGTGCCCGTGCCGACCAAATTGGATTTTGTGTCAAAAGGATTTTGTCGGCTCTTTGTTATACGTTGCCAAGTCCTTGTACATGACTTGGGTTTCACTCTTTGTTCGGTTGAATGAGAAAAAGTACTGTTTCTAAAGTTATACTGTTAGGGCGCAACTGAGTAGTCTAAAGTTGTTCCGGTTTCGGTTCTTGTGAACGTAGACAACGATACGTTGCAAATATACACTCTCGGGGCATAATAGAACAATATAATTGGGTTTCACTCTTTGTTCGGTTGAATGAGAAAAAGTACTGTTTCTAAAGTTATACTGTTAGGGAGCAACTGAGTTGTCTAATGTTGTTCCGATTTTGGTTCTTGTGAACAAAGTCAACGATACGTTGCCAATATACACTCTCGGGGCAAAATAGAACAATATAATTGGGTTTCACTCTTTGTTCGGTTGAATGAGAAAAAGTACTGTTTCTAAAGTTATACTGTCAGGGCTCAACTGAGTAGTCTAATGTTGTTCCGGTTTTGGTTCTTGTGAACGTAGACAACGATACGTTGCAAATATACACTCTCGGGGCATAATAGAACAATATAATTGGGTTTCACTCTTTGTTCGGTTGAATGAGAAAAAGTACTGTTTCTAAAGTCTACTGTTAGGGCGCAACTGACTAGTCTAATATTGTTCCGGGTTTGGTTCTTGTGAACATAGACAACGATACGTTGCCAATAGACACTCTCGGGGCATAATTGAATAATATATTGAAGTTTTACTCTTTGTTCGGTGGAATGAGAAAAATCTTCCAAAGTTATCTTGTTAGGGCGCAACGGAGGAGTCTAATGTTATTCGGTTTTGGTTCTTGTGAACGGTGACATCGATATGTTGCAAATTTACACTCGGGGAATAATAGAACAATATAATTAGGTTTTACTCTTTGTTCGGTGGAATGAGAAAAATCTTGTTTCCAAAGTTATCTTTGTTAGGCGCTGCGAGTTGTCTAATGTTGTTCCGATTTTGGTTCTTGTGAACGTAGTCAACGATACGTTGCCAATATACACTCTCGGGGCAAAATAGAACAATATAATTGGGTTTCACTGTTTGTTCGGTTGAATGAGAAAAAGTACTGTTTCTAAAGTTATACTGTTAGGGCGCAACTGAGTAGTCTAATGTTGTTCCGGTTTCGGTTCTTGTGAACGTAGACAACGATACGTTGCCAATATACACTCTCGGGGCATAATAGAACAATATAATTAGATTTCATGTAAGGACTCGAAATTGCGAAACGAGAAACTGGACTATGATTCAAATTGATCAAAGTCAAGTTAGGAATGCCTTAGAGTGATTAAAGGCATTAAGTAAGCTAAAAGTGCATTGGAAATGACTGTCTTTGAAATCGGAGCGAAACGAGAAGATTTAAAATTTTACGCGAAACGCGAGATAAATTAGCGAGAAAATGCACGGTGTCGGAAAATTATGATAACTGGAGGGTATGTCAGGATTATTATTATGAGGCTAGAATTAAAGTTTCATGCCATTCTGACACCCGAAAATGCCCAGAATTGAATGTGCATTAGAGGGTATTTTGGTATATATAGATACAAGAGAGCTCTTTGTATTTTACATCTCTCTTGACCCCCATTACTTTCACCCTAAACGAAGGAAAAGGCGCCTCTCTCTCTCTCTTTTGGCTGATAGAAAGAGAAGGAGCAAAAGAAGAGAAAAAGAAGTGAAGGAAGAAGAAGTTGGAGAAAGAGCTTGGAGGAGTGAGATTTCCCTCACTAGCCTTCTTCTTCATCGAGAGAAGAGTTTCTCAAGGTAGGCTTCAGATTTTCTAAAGCCTTATATTTCTAGGGTTTTGTTAGTTAGCCTTAGAATGGGATTTTAGAGAACTCTAGAATGCTAGCTAGTTGCTAGAAACATAATCTAGAGACCGTTACGGCTGTTTTTGCCGAAGTTGTGAGCTAGGGCTCTAAAATGCGATTTTGCTAATGGTTAGGGTTTGATCTAGTTTAACCCTATGTTTATGATGGTTTTAGGCTCGGGAGCACTCCCGCGAAAACGGTTAAGCGATTAGACGAGCGAGTGCGGAGAAATCGAGCGGAGCCTAATCGGGCTCAAATTGCCGTAGAATGCGGCGAAGCCTTCGAGAATTCGGCGAAGTGCGCCGGTGGAGCCTACACGGTATTAGAAGGTGGGGGTGTCCATCCCGAAGCGGTGTGCTCCTATGTCTGTATGTGCATATGTATATAGTATCGATCTAAAGTACATTGTCGCAAACAAGATAGGGTAAGATACGCCTTTATTGCATGTAGTTCTAGCTAGTGCAAATGGATATGCTTGACACTAGGGTAGCATACATGAATAAAGGCGAGTGATGACATTGAAACCCTAAGTAGAAAACTTATATGAGTTGGCAAAGCGAAAGACATTCCTTTATATGCATGTGATTCTAGCTAGTGTAGCGTGATATGCTTGACACTAGGGTAGAATACATGAATAAAGGTGAATGATAACATTGAAATTCTAGTGTAAAGAACTTGTATGAGTTTGAGATAACTAAGAACAAACGACAACCTAGATCGAGTGGCATCTAGTTGAATGATAACCTAGATCGAGTGGCATCTAGTTGAATGATAACCTAGATCGAGTGGCATCTAGTAAATAAGAACATTGACAAATGACATGTTGAACTAGAGTCTAGGTGAACTCTATGCATGATGAACTAGAGGTGATAGTTCTGAGAGTTGTTAACCTTAGTTGATAGGGTATCCTCAGTTGGCGAGGATTGGATCATACTCACACAGTCTGTTTGAGCTTGTGGTGGTCGCTCCACACAAGCAGTGCACTCCGGAGTTGTCACACGAGCGGGGTAGCTCACCGGGTGGGATACGAGCGGGGTAGCTCCTCACCCATTGGGGGGAGGTGGGTCGGGCGAAGGGGGGGGTAGCGCTTCACCTGTGAGATTTGTGCTGGGTAGCTCTTCACCTCTGAGGTTTGTGCGGGGTAGCTCTTCACCTATTAGATTTGAGCGGGGTAGCTCATCACTGGGAGATTTGAGAGATCAGTAGAGGCGAAAGGCGGGGTAGCCCTTCACCTCTTCACCTACTAGATTTGTAGTGTGAGTTGAGGGCGAACCTTGAGGGTAAGCCAAGAGATTGAATAAAGACAAGAATATGTTTCCTGTTAAACATAGTAAAGTGATAGTTCCTTATGCTGTACTTAGCATGATAGTTCTTAAACTATAGTGAGCATGCTTGTTTATACGGTTGTGTATAGTAGAAATATCGATAGCATGATTTACAGCTTTCCATATTATCGATAGCATGATTTACTGCTTTTCTATATAAATATCTATCTGTGCATACCTATGCCGTATGGACCTAGTGGGGAGATCGGTGGAGTCGGCGGCCGAACCCACTGGGAACTAAGGAAGTTAGTTCTCACCCCACCACTATTACGGGGGATAGCGCGAGTACCCCGGGCGAGGAGCGTGGCAAGGGCATAGCGCCCTAGTCCGAGGTAGCGGCCACCTATGGTATTAGAACCACCGTCATGTGTATGAGTGTGGAAATGATGTATAGATGAGAGGTTGTGAGATATGTGTATATATGTTATTTTGCAAGTCAAGGAAACTTGTTGTAAATGATGTTTGGGACGTTAATGTAATAGCTAAGTATTTCTCTCTTTTATACTTGTATGAATTTACTTGTTGTACTTGCTCTTGTTGGTATGCACTCTTAGTGCTTCGTTTAGTCGTGTATGTTATAAGTTGATTGCAGAATCTCCTTGTACATGACTTGTTGTTGAGCCTTGGACGGTACGGGGAGGTGTTGTCCGTCCGCGTCTGTTTGACGTGCCCGTGCTGACCAAATTGGATTTTGTGTCAAAAGGATTTTGTCGGCTCTTTGTTATACGTTGCCAAGTCCTTGTACATGACTTGGGTTTCACTCTTTGTTCGGTTGAATGAGAAAAAGTACTGTTTCTAAAGTTATACTATTAGGGCGCAACTTAGTAGTCTAATGTTGTTCCGGTTTCAGTTCTTGTGAACGTATACAACGATACGTTGCAAATATACACTCTCGGGGCATAATAGAACAATATAATTGGGTTTCACTCTTTGTTCGGTTGAATGAGAGAAAATCTTGTTTCTAAAGTTATCTTGTTAGGGAGCAAGCAGTTGTCTAATGTTGTTCCGATTTTGGTTCTTGTGAACAAAGTCAACGATACGTTGCCAATATACACTCTCGGGGCAAAATAGAACAATATAATTGGGTTTCACTCTTTGTTCGGTTGAATGAGAAAAAGTACTGTTTCTAAAGTTATACTGTTAGGGCGCAACTGAGTAGTCTAAAGTTGTTCCGGTTTCGGTTCTTGTGAACGTAGACAACGATACGTTGCAAATATACACTCTCGGGGCATAATAGAACAATATAATTGGGTTTCACTCTTTGTTCGGTTAAATGAGAAAAAGTACTGTTTCTAAAGTCTCTTGTTAGGCGCAATCTGACTAGTCTAATATTGTTGCGGGTTTGGTTCTTGTGAACATAGACAACGATACGTTGCCAATAGACACTCTCGGGGCATAATTGAATAATATATTGAAGTTTTACTCTTTGTTCGGTGGAATGAGAAAAAGTACTGTTTCCAAAGTTATACTGTTAGGGCGCAACGGAGGAGTCTAATGTTATTCCGGTTTTGGTTCTTGTGAACGGTGACATCGATATGTTGCAAATTTACACTCCGGGAATAATAGAACAATATAATTAGGTTTTACTCTTTGTTCGGTGGAATGAGAAAAAAATCTTGTTTCCAAAGTTATGCTGTTAGGGCGCAACTGAGTTGTCTAATGTTGTTCCGATTTTGGTTCTTGTGAACGTAGTCAACGATACGTTGCCAATATACACTCTCGGGGCAAAATAGAACAATATAATTGGGTTTCACTCTTTGTTCGGTTGAATGAGAAAATGTACTGTTTCTAAAGTTATACTGTTAGGGCGCAACTGAGTAATCTAATGTTGTTCCGGTTTCGGTTCTTGTGAACGTAGACAACGATACGTTGCCAATATACACTCTCGGGGCATAATAGAACAATATAATTAGATTTCATGTAAGGACTCGAAATTGCGAAACGAGAAACTGGACTATGATTCAAATTGATCAAAGTCAAGTTAGGAATGCCTTAGAGTGATTAAAGGCATTAAGTAAGCTAAAAGTGCATTGGAAATGACCTGTCTTTGAAATCGGAGCGAAAGCAGAAGATTTAAAATTTTACGCGAAACGAGAGATAAATTAGCGAGAAAATGCACAGTGTCGGAAAATTATGAAAACTGGAGGGTATGTCAGGATTATTATTATGAGGCTAGAATTAAAGTTTCATGCCATTCTGACACCCGAAAATGCCCAAAATTGGACTGTGCATTAGAGGGGTATTTTGGTAATTATAGATACAAGAGAGCTATTTGTATTTGACTTCTCTCTTGACCCTCATTACTTGCACCCTAAGCAAAGGAAAAGGCTCCTCTCTCTCTCTCTTTTGGCTGATAGAAAGAGAAGGAGAAAAAGAAGAAGAGAAGGAAGAAGAGGTTGGAGAAAGAGCTTGGAGGAGTGAGATTTCGCTCTCTAGCCTTCTTCTTCATCGAGAGAAGAGTTTCTCAAGGTAGGCTTCAGCTTTTCTAAAGCCTTATATTTCTAGGGTTTTGTTAGTTAGCCTTAGAATGGGATTTTAGAGAACTCTAGAATGCTAGCTAGTTGCTAGAAACATAATCTAGAGACCGTTACGGCTGTTTTTGCCGAAGTTGTGAGCTAGGGCTCTAAAATGCGATTTTGCTAATGGTTAGGGTTTGATCTAGTTTAACCCTATGTTTATGATGGTTTTAGGCTCGGGAGCACTCCCGCGAAAACAGTTAGCGATTAGACGAGCGAGTGCGGAGAAATCGGCGGGAGCCTAATCGGGCTCAAATTGCCGTAGAATGCGGCGAAGCCTTCGAGAATTCGGCGAAGTGCGCCGGTGGAGCCTACACGGTATTAGAAGGTGGGGGGTGTCCATCCCGAAGCAGCTGGGCTGCTCCCTATGTCTGTATGTGCATATGTATATAGTATCGATCTAATGTAAATTGTCGAAAACAAGTTAGGGTAAGATACTCCTTTATTGCATGTAGTTCTAGCTAGTGTAGCTGGATATGCTTGACACTCGGGTAGAATACATGAATAAAGGCGAGTGATGACATTGAAACCCTAAAGTAGAAAACTTATATGAGTTGGCCAAACTGAAAGACATTCCTTTATTTGCATGTGATTCTAGCTAGTGTAGCGTGATATGCTTGACACTAGGGTAGAATACATGAATAAAGGTGAATGATGACATTGAAATTCTAGTGTAAAGAACTTGTATGAGTTTGACAGAACTAAGAACAAACGACAACCTAGATCGAGTGGCATCTAGTTGAATGATAACCTAGATCGAGTGGCATCTAGTTGAATGATAACCTAGATCGAGTGGCATCTAGTAAATAAGAACATTGACAAATGACATGTTGAACTAGAGTCTAGGTGAACTCTATGCATGATGAACTAGAGGTGATAGTTCTGAGAGTTGTTAACCTTAGTTGATAGGGTATCCTCAGTTGGCGAGGATTGGATCATACTCACACAGTCTGTTTGAGCTTGTGGTGGTCGCTCCACACAAGCAGTGCACTCCGGAGTTGTCACACGAGCGGGGTAGCTCACCGGGTGGGATACGAGCGGGGTAGCTCCTCACCCATTGGACTGGGAGGTGAGGCGGGCGAAGGGCGGGGTAGCTCTGCACCTGTGGGATTTGAGCGGGGTAGCTCTTGACCTATGAGGTTTGAGCGGGGTAGCTCTTCACCTATTAGATTTGAGCGGGGTAGCTCATCACTGGGAGATGTGAGAGATCAGTAGAGGCGAAAGGCGGGGTAGCCCTTCACCTCTTCACCTACTAGATTTGTAGTGTGAGTTGAGGGCGAACCTTGAGGGTAAGCCAAGAGATTGAATAAAGACAAGAATATGTTTCCTGTTAAACATAGTAAAGTGATAGTTTCCTTATGCTGTACTTAGCATGATAGTTCTTAAACTATAGTGAGCATGCTTGTTTATACGGTTGTGTATAGTAGAAATATCGATAGCATGATTTACAGCTTTCCATATTATCGATAGCATAATTTACTGCTTTTCTATATAAATATCTATCTGTGCATACCTATGCCGTATGGACCTAGTGGGGAGATCGGTGGAGTCGGCGGCCGAACCCACTGGGAACTAAGGAAGTTAGTTCTCACCCCACCACTATTACAGGGGATAGCGCGAGTACCCGGGCGAGGAGCGTGGCAAGGGCATAGCACCCCAGTCCGAGGCAGCGGCCACCTATGGTATTAGAACCACCGTCATGTGTATGAGTGTGGAAATGATGTATAGATGAGAGGTTGTGAGATATGTGTATATATGTTATTTTGCAAGTCAAGGAAACTTGTTGTAAATGATGTTTGGGACGTTAATGTAATAGCTAAGTATTTCTCTCTTTTATACTTGTATGAATTTACTTGTTGTACTTGCTCTTGTTGGTATGCACTCTTAGTGCTTCGTTTAGTCTTGTCTGTTATAATTTTATTGCAGAATCTCCTTGTACATGACTTGTTGTTGAGCCTTGGACGGTACGGGGAGGTGTTGTCGTGGCGATATATTAATCTGCAAATGCTTGAAGCCAAATTGGATTTTGTGTCAAAAGGATTTTGTCGGCTCTTTGTTATACGTTGCCAAGTCCTTGTACATGACTTGGGTTTCACTCTTTGTTCGGTTGAATGAGAAAAAGTACTGTTTCTAAAGTTATACTGTTAGGGCGCAACTGAGTAGTCTAAAGTTGTTCCGGTTTCGGTTCTTGTGAACGTAGACAACGATACGTTGCAAATATACACTCTCGGGGCATAATAGAACAATATAATTGGGTTTCACTCTTTGTTCGGTTGAATGAGAAAAAGTACTGTTTCTAAAGTTATACTGTTAGGGAGCAACTGAGTTGTCTAATGTTGTTACGGTTTTGGTTCTTGTGAACAAAGACAACGATACGTTGCCAATATACACTCTCGGGGCAAAATAGAACAATATAATTGGGTTTCACTCTTTGTTCGGTTGAATGAGAAAAAGTACTATTTCTAAAGTTATACTGTCAGGGCGCAACTGAGTAGTCTAAAGTTGTTCCGGTTTCGGTTCTTGTGAACGTAGACAACGATACGTTGCAAATATACACTCTCGGGGCATAATAGAACAATATAATTGGGTTTCACTCTTTGTTCGATTGAATGAGAAAAAGTACTGTTTCTAAAGTTATACTGTTAGGGCGCAACTGAGTAGTCTAATGTTGTTCCGGTTTTGGTTCTTGTGAACATAGACAACGATACGTTGCCAATAGACCCTCTCGGGGCATAATTGAACAATATATTGAAGTTTTACTCTTTGTTCGGTGGAATGAGAAAAAGTACTGTTTCCAAAGTTATACTGTTAGGGCGCAACGGAGGAGTCTAATGTTATTCCGGTTTTGGTTCTTGTGAACGGTGACATCGATATGTTGCAAATTTACACTCCCGGGGAATAATAGAACAATATAATTAGGTTTTACTCTTTGTTCGGTGGAATGAGAAAAAGTACTGTTTCCAAAGTTATGCTGTTAGGGCGCTACTGAGTTGTCTAATGTTTTCCGGTTTTGGTTCTTGTGAACGTAGTCAACGATACGTTGCCAATATACACTCTCGGGGCAAAATTGAACAATATAATTGGGTTTCACTCTTTGTTCGGTTGAATGAGAAAATGTACTGTTTCTAAAGTTATACTGTTAGGGCGCAACTGAGTAATCTAATGTTGTTCCGGTTTCGGTTCTTGTGAACGTAGACAACGATACGTTGCCAATATACACTCTCGGGGCATAATAGAACAATATAATTAGATTTCACTCTTTGTTCGGTTGAATGAGAAAAAGTACTGTTTCCAAAGTTATCTTTGTTAGGTCGCAACTGAGTAGTCTAATGTTGTTCCGGTTTCGCTTCTTGTGAACGTAGACAACGATACGTTGCCAATATACACTCTCGGGGCATAATTGAACAATATATTTAGGTTTTACTCTTTGTTCGGTGGAATGAGAAAAAGTACTGTTTCCAAAGTTATATTGTTAGGGCGCAACGGAGGAGTCTAATGTTGTTCCGGTTTTGGTTCTTGTGAACGGTGACATCGATATGTTGCAAATTTACTCTCCCGGGGCATAATAGAACAATATAATTAGGTTTTACTCTTTGTTCGGTGGAATGAGAAAAAGTACTGTTTCCAAAGTTATGCTGTTAGGGCGCAACTGAGTTGTCTAATGTTGTTCCCGTTTTGGTTCTTGTGAACGTAGTCAACGATACGTTGCCAATATACACTCTCGGGGCAAAATAGAACAATATAATTGGGTTTCACTCTTTGTTCGGTTGAATGAGAAAAAATCTTGTTTCTAAAGTTATACTGTTAGGGCGCAACTGAGTAGTCTAATGTTGTTCCGGTTTCGGTTCTTGTGAACGTAGACAACGATACGTTGCCAATATACACTCTCGGGGCATAATAAAACAATATAATTGGGTTTCTCTCTTTGTTCGGTTGAATGAGAAAAAGTACTGTTTCTAAAGTTATACTGTTAGGGCGCAACTGAGTAGTCTAATGTTGTTCCGAGTTTGGTTCTTGTGAACATAGACAACGATACGTTGCCAATAGACACTTTCGGGGCATAATTGAACAATATATTTAGGTTTTACTCTTTTTTCGGTGGAATGAGAAAAAGTACTGTTTCCAAAGTTATACTGTTAGGGCGCAACGGAGGAGTCTAATGTTGTTCCGATTTTGGTTCTTGTGAACGGTGACATCGATATGTTGCAAATTTACACTCTAGGGAATAATAGAACAATATAATTAGGTTTTACTCTTTGTTCGGTGGAATGAGAAAAATCTTGTTTCCAAAGTTATGCCGTTAGTGCGCAACTGAGTTGTCTAATGTTGTTCCGATTTTGGTTCTTGTGAATGTAGTCAACGATACGTTGCCAATATACACTCTCGGGGCAAAATAGAACAATATAATTGGGTTTCACTCTTTGTTCGGTTGAATGAGAAAAATCTTGTTTCTAAAGTTATCTTGTTAGGCGCAATGAGTAGTCTAATGTTGTTCGGTTTCGGTTCTTGTGAACGTAGAAAACGATACGTTGCCAATATACACTCTTGGGGCATAATAAAACAATATAATTGGGTTTCACTCTTTGTTCGGTTGAATGAGAAAAAGTACTGTTTCTAGAGTTATACCGTCGAGGCGCAATGAGTAGTCTAATGTTGCTCGGTTTTGGTTCTTGCGAACGTAGGCAACGATACGTTGCCGATATTCCTCCCAGGCATAATAGAACAATATAATTGGGTTTCACTCTTTGTTCGGTTGAATGAGAGAAAGTTCTGTTTCTAAAGTTATACTATTAGTGCGCAAGCGAGTTGTCTAATGTTGTTCGATTTTGGTTCTTGTGAACGTAGTCAACGATACGTTGCCAATATACACTCTTGGGGCAAAATAGAACAATATAATTGGGTTTCACTCTTTGTTCGGTTGAATGAGAAAAAGTACTGTTTCTAAAGTTATACTGTTAGGGCGCAACTGAGTAGTGTAATGTTGTTCCGGTTTCGGTTCTTGTGAACGTATACAACGATACGTTGCAAATATACACTCTAGGGGCATAATAGAACAATATAATTGGGTTTCACTCTTTGTTCGGTTGAATGAGAAAAAGTACTGTTACTAAAGTTATACTGTTAGGGCGCAACTGAGTAGTCTAATGTTGTTCCGAGTTTGGTTCTTGTGAACATAGACAATGATACGTTGCCAATAGACACTCTTGAGGCATAATTGAACAATATATTTAGGTTTTACTATTTTTTCGGTGGAATGAGAAAAAGTACTGTTTCCAAAGTTATACTGTTAGGGCGCAACGGAGAAGTCTAATGTTGTTCCGATTTTGGTTCTTGCGAACGGTGACATCGATATGTTGCAAATTTACACTCCCGGGGCATAATAGAACAATATAATTAGGTTTTACTCTTTGTTCGGTGGAATGAGAAAAAGTACTGTTTCCAAAGTTATGCTGTTAGGGGGCAACTGAGTTGTCTAATGTTGTTCCCGTTTTGGTTCTTGTGAATGTAGTCAACGATACGTTGCCAATGTACACTCTCGGGGCAAAATAGAACAATATAATTGGGTTTCACTCTTTGTTCGGTTGAAGGAGAAAAAGTACTGTTTCTAAAGTTATACTGTTAGGGCGCAACTGAGTAGTCTAATGTTGTTCCGGTTTCGGTTCTTGTGAACGTAGACAACGATACGTTGCCAATATACACTCTTGGGGCATAATAGAACAATATAATTGGGTTTCACTCTTTGTTCGGTTGAATGAGAAAAAGTACTGTTTCTAAAGTTATACTGTTAGGGCGCAACTGAGTAGTCTAATGTTGTTCCGGTTTTGGTTCTTGTGAACGTAGACAATGATACGTTGCCAATATACACTCTCGGGGCATAATAGAACAATATAATTAGGTTTCACACTTTGTTCGGTTGAATGAGAAAAAGTACTGTTTCTAAAGTTATACTGTTAGGTCTCAACTGAGTAGTCTAATGTTGTTCCGGTTTTGGTTCTTGTGAACGTAGACAACGATACGTTGCCAATATACACTCTTGGGGCAAAATAGAACAATATAATTGGGTTTCACTCTTTGTTCGGTTGAATGAGAAAAATCTTGTTTCTAAAGTTATCTTTGTTAGGCGCAATGAGTAAACTAATGTTGTTCCGGTTTCGGTTCTTGTGAACGTAGACAACGATACGTTGCCAATATACACTCTTGGGGCATAATAAAACAATATAATTGGGTTTCACTCTTTGTTCGGTTGAATGAGAAAAAGTCCTGTTTCTAGAGTTATACCGTTAGAGTAGTCTGAGTAGTCTAATGTTGTTAGGTTTTGGTTCTTGCGAACGTAGACAACGATACGTTGCCGATATTCACTCCCCTGGGCATAATAGAACAATATAATTGGGTTTCACTCTTTGTTCGGTTGAATGAGAGAAATCTTGTTTCTAAAGTTATACTATTAGTGCGCAGCGAGTTGTCTAATATTGTTCGATTTTGGTTCTTGTGAACGTAGTCAACGATACGTTGCCAATATACACTCTTGGGCAAAATAGAACAATATAATTGGGTTTCACTCTTTGTTCGGTTGAATGAGAAAAATCTTGTTTCTAAAGTTATCTTTGTTAGAATGCGAGTGGTCTAATGTTCTTAGGTTTCGGTTCTTGTGAACGTATACAACGATACGTTGCAAATATACACTCTCGGGGCATAATAGAACAATATAATTGGGTTTCACTCTTTGTTCGGTTGAATGAGAAAAATCTTGTTTCTAAAGTTATCTTTGTTAGGAGTAGTCTAATGTTGTTCGAGTTTGGTTCTTGTGAACATAGACAACGATACGTTGCCAATAGACACTTTCGGGGCATAATTGAACAATATATTTAGGTTTTACTCTTTTTCGGTGGAATGAGAAAAATCTTTTTCCAAAGTTATACTGTTAGGGCGCAACGGAGGAGTCTAATGTTGTTCCGATTTTGGTTCTTGTGAACGGTGACATCGATATGTTGCAAATTTACACTCCCGGGGAATAATAGAACAATATAATTAGGTTTTACTCTTTGTTCGGTGGAATGAGAAAAAGTACTGTTTCCAAAGTTATGCTGTTAGGGCGCAACTGAGTTGTCTAATGTTGTTCCCGTTTTGGTTCTTGTGAATGTAGTCAACGATACGTTGCCAATATACACTCTCGGGGCAAAATAGAACAATATAATTGGGTTTCACTCTTTGCTCGGTTGAATGAGAAAAAGTACTGTTTCTAAAGTTATACTGTTAGGGCGCAACTGAGTAGTCTAATGTTGTTCCGGTTTCGGTTCTTGTGAACGTAGAACGATACGTTGCCAATATACACTCTTGGGGCATAATAAAACAATATAATTGGGTTTCACTCTTTGTTCGGTTGAATGAGAAAAGAAATCTTGTTTCTAGAGTTATACCGTTAGGCGCAACTGAGTAGTCTAATATTGTTCCGGTTTTGGTTCTTGCGAACGTAGGCAACGATACGTTGCCGATATTCACTCCCTGGGCATAATAGAACAATATAATTGGGTTTCACTCTTTGTTCGGTTGAATGAGAGAAATCTTGTTTCTAAAGTTATACTATTAGTGCGCAAGTTGTCTAATGTTGTTCCGATTTTGGTTCTTGTGAACGTAGTCAACGATACGTTGCCAATATACACTCTTGGGGCAAAATAGAACAATATAATTGGGTTTCACTCTTTGTTCGGTTGAATGAGAAAAAGTACTGTTTCTAAAGTTATACTGTTAGGGCGCAACTGAGTAGTCTAATGTTGTTCCGGTTTCGGTTCTTGTGAACGTATACAACGATACGTTGCAAATATACACTCTCGGGGCATAATAGACCAATATAATTGGGTTTCACTCTTTGTTCGGTTGAATGAGAAAAAGTACTGTTTCTAAAGTTATACTGTTAGGGCGCAACTGAGTAGTCTAATGTTGTTCCGTGTTTGGTTCTTGTGAACATAGACAACGATACGTTGCCAATAGACACTTTCGGGGCATAATTGAACAATATATTTAGGTTTTACTCTTTTTTCGGTGGAATGAGAAAAATCTTGTTTCCAAAGTTATCTTTGTTAGGGCGCAACGGAGGAGTCTAATGTTGTTCCGATTTTGGTTCTTGTGAACGGTGACATCGATATGTTGCAAATTTACACTCCCGGGGAATAATAGAACAATATAATTATGTTTTACTCTTTGTTCGGTGGAATGAGAAAAAGTACTGTTTCCAAAGTTATGCCGTTAGGGCGCAACTGAGTTGTCTAATGTTGTTCCCGTTTTGGTTCTTGTGAATGTAGTCAACGATACGTTGCCAATATACACTCTCGGGGCATAATAGAACAATATAATTGGGTTTCACTCTTTGTTCGGTTGAATGAGAAAAAGTACTGTTTCGAAAGTTATACTGTTAGGGCGCAACTGAGTAGTCTAATGTTGTTCCGGTTTTGGTTCTTGTGAACGTAGACAACGATACGTTGCCAATATACACTCTCGGGGCATAATAGAACAATATAATTGGGTTTCACTCTTTGTTCGGTTGAATGAGAAAAAGTACTGTTTCTAGAGTTATACCGTTAGGGCGCAACTGAGTAGTCTAATGTTGTTCCTGCTTTGGTTCTTATAACGTAGGCAACGATACGCGTCGATATTCACTCCCCGGGCATAATAGAACAATATAATTGGGTTTCACTCTTTGTTCTTGAATGAGAGAAAGTACGTTTCTAAAGTTATACTATTAGTGCGAATCGAGTTGTCTAATGTTGTTCCGATTTTGGTTCTTGTGAACGTAGTCAACGATACGTTGCCAATATACACTCTTGGGGCAAAATAGAACAATATAATTGGGTTTCACTCTTTGTTCGGTTGAATGAGAAAAAGTACTGTTTCTAAAGTTATACTGTTAGGGCGCAACTGAGTAGTCTAATGTTGTTCCTGCTTGGTTCTTGTGAACGTAGACAACGATACGTTGCCAATATACACTCTCGGGGCATAATAGAACAATATAATTGGGTTTCACTCTTTGTTCGGTTGAATGAGAAAAAGTACTGTTTCTAAAGTTATACTGTTAGGGCGCAACTGAGTTGTCTAATGTTGTTCCGATTTTGGTTCTTGTGAACGTAGTCAACGATACGTTGCCAATATACACTCTTGGGGCAAAATAGAACAATATAATTGGGTTTCACTCTTTGTTCGGTTGAATGAGAAAAAGTACTGTTTCTAAAGTTATACTGTTAGGGCGCAACTGAGTAGTCTAATGTTGTTTCGGCTTCGGTTCTTGTGAACGTAGACAACGATACGTTGCAAATATACACTCTCGGGGCATAATAGAACAATATAATTGGGTTTCACTCTTTGTTCGGTTGAATGAGAAAAAGTACTGTTTCTAAAGTCTACTGTTAGGGCGCAACTGAGTAGTCTAATATTGTTCCGGGTTTGGTTCTTGTGAACATAGACAACGATACGTTGCCAATAGACACTCTCGGGGCATAATTGAACAATATATTGAAGTTTTACTCTTTGTTCGGTGGAATGAGAAAAAGTACTGTTTCCAAAGTTATACTGTTAGGGCGCAACGGAGGAGTCTAATGTTATTCCGGTTTTGGTTCTTGTGAACGTAGACAACGATACGTTGCCAATATACACTCTCGGGGCATAATAGAACAATATAATTAGATTTCACTCTTTGTTCGGTGGAATGAGAAAAAGTACTGTTTCCAAAGTTATACTGTTAGGGCGCAACTGAGTTGTCTAATGTTGTTCCGGTTTTGGTTCTTGTGAACGTATACAACGATACGTTGCCAATATACACTCTCGGGGCATAATAGAACAATATAATTGGGTTTCACTCTTTGTTCGGTTGAATGAGAAAAAGTACTGTTTCTAAAGTTATACTGTTAGGGCGCAACTGAGTAGTCTAATGTTGTTCCGGTTTTGGTTCTTGTGAACGTAGACAACGATACGTTGCCAATATACACTCTCGGGGCATAATAGAACAATATAATTAGATTTCACTCTTTGTTCGGTTGAATGAGAAAAAGTACTGTTTCCAATGTTATGCTGTTAGGGCGCAACTGAGTTGTCTAATGTTGTTCCGGTTTTGGTTCTTGTGAACTTAGTCAACGATACGTTGCCAATATACACTCTCGGGGCAAAATAGAACAATATAATTGGGTTTCACTCTTTGTTCGGTTGAATGAGAAAAAGTACAGTTTCTAAAGTTATACTGTTAGGGCGCAACTGAGTAGGCTAATGTTGTTCCTGCTTTCTTGTGAACGTATACAACGATACGTTGCTAATATTCACGCTCTGGGCATAATAGAACAATATAATTGGGTTTCACTCTTTGTTCGGTTGAATGAGAAAAAGTACTGTTACTAAAGTTATACTGTTAGGGCGCAACTGAGTAGTCTAATGTTGTTCCGAGTTTGGTTCTTGTGAACATAGACAATGATACGTTGCCAATAGACACTCTCGAGGCATAATTGAACAATATATTTAGGTTTTACTATTTTTTCGGTGGAATGAGAAAAAGTACTGTTTCCAAAGTTATACTGTTAGGGCGCAACGTAGGAGTCTAATGTTGTTCCGATTTTGGTTCTTGCGAACGGTGACATCGATATGTTGCAAATTTACACTCCCGGGGCATAATAGAACAATATAATTAGGTTTTACTCTTTGTTCGGTGGAATGAGAAAAAGTACTGTTTCCAAAGTTATGCTGTTAGGGCGCAACTGAGTTGTCTAATGTTGTTCCCGTTTTGGTTCTTGTGAATGTAGTCAACGATACGTTGCCAATATACACTCTCGGGGCAAAATAGAACAATATAATTGGGTTTCACTCTTTGTTCTTGAAGGAGAAAAAGTACACGTTTCTAAAGTTATACCGTTAGGCGCAACCGAGTAGTCTAATGTTGTTCCTTTTCGGTTCTTGTGAACGTAGACAACGATACGTTGCCAATATACACTCTTGGGGCATAATAAAACAATATAATTGGGTTTCACTCTTTGTTCGGTTGAATGAGAAAAAGTACTGTTTCTAGAGTTATACCGTTAGGGCGCAACTGAGTAGTCTAATGTTGTTCCGCTTTTGGTTCTTGCGAACGTAGACAACGATACGTTGCCGATATTCACTCCCCGGGCATAATAGAACAATATAATTGGGTTTCACTCTTTGTCTTGGTTGAATGAGAGAAAGTAATCGTTTTTAAAGTTATACTATTAGTGCGCAAATCGAGTTGTCTAATGTTGTTCCGA
The DNA here is from genome assembly GCA_025177825.1 of Aechmea fasciata. Taxonomy (NCBI): domain Eukaryota; kingdom Viridiplantae; phylum Streptophyta; class Magnoliopsida; order Poales; family Bromeliaceae; genus Aechmea; species Aechmea fasciata. Next base: position 2,182,151 of record CM045938.1, read on the forward strand.
TTTTGGTTCTTGTGAACGTAGTCAACGATACGTTGCCGCATACACTCTTGGGGCAAAATAGAACAATATAATTGGGTTTCACTCTTTGTTCTTGAATGAGAAAAGTAATCGTTTCTAAAGTTATACCGTTAGGCGCAACCGAGTAGTCTAATGTTGTTCCGGTTTTGGTTCTTGTGAACAAAGTCAACGATACGTTGCCAATATACACTCTCGGGGCAAAATAGAACAATATAATTGGGTTTCACTCTTTGTTCGGCTGAATGAGAAAAAGTACTGTTTCTAAAGTTATACTGTTAGGGAGCAACTGAGTTGTCTAATGTTGTTCCGATTTTGGTTCTTGTGAACAAAGTCAACGATACGTTGCCAATATACACTCTCGGGGCAAAATAGAACAATATAATTGGGTTTCACTCTTTGTTCGGTTGAATGAGAAAAAGTACCGTTTCTAAAGTTATACCGTCGTGGCGCAACCGAGTAGTCTAATGTTGTTCCTGGTTCTTTTGAACGTAGATAACGATACGGTGCCAATGTACCCTCTCGGGGGATAATAGAATAATATAATTGGGTTTCACTCTTTGTTCGGTTGAATGAGAAAAAGTACTGTTTCTAAAGTTATACTGTTAGGGCGCAACTGAGTAGTCTAATATTGTTCCGGTTTGGTTCTTGTGAACATAGACAACGATACGTTGCCAATAGACACTCTGGGCATAATTGAACAATATATTGAAGTTTTACTCTTTGTTCGGTGGAATGAGAAAAAGTACTGTTTCCAAAGTTATACTGTTAGGGCGCAACGGAGTAGTCTAATGTTATTCCGGTTTTGGTTCTTGTGAACGGTGACATCGATATGTTGCAAATTTACACTCCCGGGGAATAATAGAACAATATAATTAGGTTTTACTCTTTGTTCGGTGGAATGAGAAAAAGTACTGTTTCCAAAGTTATGCTGTTAGGGCGCAACTGAGTTGTCTAATGTTGTGCCGGGTTTGGTTCTTGTGAACGTAGTCAACGATACGTTGCCAATATACACTCTCGGGCAAAATTGAACAATATAATTGGGTTTCACTCTTTGTTCTTGAATGAGAAAATGTACTGCTTTCTAAAGTTATACCGTTAGGGCGCAAATCGAGTAATCTAATGTTGTTCCTGCTTTCTTGTGAACGTAGACAACGATACGTTGCCAATATACACTCGGGCATAATAGAACAATATAATTAGATTTCACTCTTTGTTCTTGAATGAGAAAAAGTACTGCTTTCTAAAGTTATACCGTTAGGTCGCAATCGAGTTGTCTAATGTTGTTCCTTTCGCTTCTTGTGAACGTAGACAACGATACGTTGCCAATATACACTCTCGGGGCAAAATAGAACAATATAATTGGGTTTCACACTTTGTTCGGTTGAATGAGAAAAAGTACTGTTTCTAAAGTTATACTGTTAGGGCGCAACTGAGTAGTCTAAGGTTGCTCCTGTTCTGGTTCTTGTGAACGTAGACAACGATACGTTGCCGATATTCACTCCCGGGGCATAATAGAACAATATAATTGGGTTTCACTCTTTGTTTTGAATGAGAGAAAGTACTGCTTTCTAAAGTTATACCGTTTGGGCGCAACCGAGTAGTCTAATGTTGTTCCTGCTTCTGGTTCTAGAACGTAGACAACGATACGTTGCCAATATACACTCTTGGGGCATAATAAAACAATATACTTGGGTTTCACTCTTTGTTCGGTTGAATGAGAAAAAGTACTGTTTCTAGAGTTATACCGTTAGGGGGCAACTGAGTAGTCTAATGTTGTTCCGGTTTCGGTTCTTGTGAACGTAGACAACGATACGTTGCCAATATACACTCTTGGGGCATAATAAAACAATATAATTGGGTTTCACTCTTTGTTCGGTTGAATGAGAGAAAGTACTTTTTCTAAAGTTATATTATTAGTGCGCAACTGAGTTGTGTAATGTTGTTCCGATTTTGGTTCTTGTGAACGTAGTCAACGATACGTTGCCAATATACACTCTTGGGGCAAAATAGAACAATATAATTGGGTTCCACTCTTTGTTCGGTTGAATGAGAAAAAGTACTGTTTCTAAAGTTATACTGTTAGGGCGCAACTGAGTAGTCTAATGTTGTTCCGGTTTCGGTTCTTGTGAACGTATACAACGATACGTTGCAAATATACACTCTCGGGGCATAATAGAACAATATAATTAGGTTTCACTCTTTGTTTGAATGAGAAAAAGTACTGTTTCTAAAGTTATACTGTTAGGGCGCAACTGAGTAGTCTAATGTTGTTCCGAGTTTGGTTCTTGTGAACATAGACAACGATACGTTGCCAATAGACACTTTCGGGGCATAATTGAACAATATATTTAGGTTTTACTCTTTTTTCGGTGGAATGAGAAAAAGTACTGTTTCCAAAGTTATACTGTTAGGGCGCAACGGAGGAGTCTAATGTTGTTCCGATTTTGGTTCTTGTGAACGTAGACATCGATATGTTGCAAATTTACACTCTGGGAATAATAGAACAATATAATTAGGTTTTACTCTTTGTTCTGGAATGAGAAAAGCATCGTTTCCAAAGTTATGCTGTTAGGGCGCAACTGAGTTGTCTAATGTTGTTCCCGTTTTGGTTCTTGTGAATGTAGTCAACGATACGTTGCCAATATACACTCTCGGGGCAAAATAGAACAATATAATTGGGTTTCACTCTTTGTTCGGTTGAATGAGAAAAAGTACTGTTTCTAAAGTTATACTGTTAGGGCGCAACTAATTAGTCTAATGTTGTTCCGGTTTCGGTTCTTGTGAACGTAGAAAACGATACGTTGCCAATATACACTCTTGGGGCATAATAAAACAATATAATTGGGTTTCACTCTTTGTTCGGTTGAATGAGAAAAAGTACTGTTTCTAGAGTTATACCGTTAGGGCGCAACTGAGTAGTCTAATGTTGTTCCGGTTTTGGTTCTTGCGAACGTAGGCAACGATACGTTGCCGATATTCACTCCCTGGGCATAATAGAACAATATAATTGGGTTTCACTCTTTGTTCTGTTGAATGAGAGAAAGTACTGTTTCTAAAGTTATACTATTAGTGCGCAACTGAGTTGTCTAATGTTGTTCCGATTTTGGTTCTTGTGAACGTAGTGAACGATACGTTGCCAATATACACTCTTGGGGCAAAATAGAACAATATAATTGGGTTTCACTCTTTGTTCGGTTGAATGAGAAAAAGTACTGTTTCTAAAGTTATACTGTTAGGGCGCAACTGAGTAGTCTAATGTTGTTCCGGTTTTGGTTCTTGTGAACGTATACAACGATACGTTGCAAATATACACTCTCGGGGCATAATAGACCAATATAATTGGGTTTCACTCTTTGTTCGGTTGAATGAGAAAAAGTACTGTTACTAAAGTTATACTGTTAGGGCGCAACTGAGTAGTCTAATGTTGTTCCGAGTTTGGTTCTTGTGAACATAGACAATGATACGTTGCCAATAGACACTCTCGAGGCATAATTGAACAATATATTTAGGTTTTACTATTTTTTCGGTGGAATGAGAAAAAGTACTGTTTCCAAAGTTATACTGTTAGGGCGCAACGGAGGAGTCTAATGTTGTTCCGATTTTGGTTCTTGCGAACGGTGACATCGATATGTTGCAAATTTACACTCCCGGGGCATAATAGAACAATATAATTAGGTTTTACTCTTTGTTCGGTGGAATGAGAAAAAGTAATCGTTTCCAAAGTTATGTTAGGGCAAATCGAGTTGTCTAATGTTGTTCCGGTTTTGGTTCTTGCGAACGTAGACAACGATACGTTGCCGATATTCACTCCCTGGGCATAATAGAACAATATAATTGGGTTTCACTCTTTGTTCGGTTGAATGAGAGAAAGTACTGTTTTTAAAGTTATACTATTAGTGCGCAACTGAGTTGTCTAATGTTGTTCCGATTTTGGTTCTTGTGAACGTAGTCAACGATACGTTGCCAGTATACACTCTTGGGGCAAAATAGAACAATATAATTGGGTTTCACTCTTTGTTCGGTTGAATGAGAAAAAGTACTGTTTCTAAAGTTATACTGTTAGGGCGCAACTGAGTAGTCTAATGTTGTTCCGGTTTCAGTTCTTGTGAACGTATACAACGATACGGTGCAAATATACACTCTCGGGGCATAATAGAACAATATAATTGGGTTTCACTCTTTGTTCTATTGAATGAGAGAAAGCATCGTTTCTAAAGTTATACCGTTAGTGAGCAAATCGAGTTGTCTAATGTTGTTCCGATTTTGGTTCTTGTGAACGTAGACAACGATACGTTGCCAATATACACTCGCGGGGCAAAATAGAACAATATAATTGGGTTTCACTCTTTGTTCGGTTGAATGAGAAAAAGTACTGTTTCTAAAGTTATACTGTTAGGGCGCAACTGAGTAGTCTAATGTTGTTCCTGTTCTGGTTCTTGTGAACGTAGACAACGATACGTTGCAGATATACACTCCCGGGGCATAATAGAACAATATAATTTGGTTTTACTCTTTGTTGGGTTGAATGGAGAAAAGTACTGTTTCTAAAGTCTACTGTTAGGGCGCAACTGAGTAGTCTAATATTGTTCCGGGTTTGGTTCTTGTGAACATAGACAACGATACGTTGCCAATAGACACTCTCGGGGCATAATTGAACAATATATTGAAGTTTTACTCTTTGTTCGGTGGAATGAGAAAAAGTACTGTTTCCAAAGTTATACTGTTAGGGCGCAACGGAGGAGGCTAATGTTGTTCCGGTTTTGGTTCTTGTGAACGGTGACATCGATATGTTGCAAATTTACACTCCCGGGGAATAATAGAACAATATAATTAGGTTTTACTCTTTGTTCGGTGGAATGAGAAAAAGTACTGTTTCCAAAGTTATGCTGTTAGGGCGCTACTGAGTTGTCTAATGTTGTTCCGGTTTTGGTTCTTGTGAACGTAGTCAACGATACGTTGCCAATATACACTCTTGGGGCAAAATAGAACAATATAATTGGGTTTCACTCTTTGTTCGGTTGAATGAGAAAAAGTACTGTTTCTAAAGTTATACTGTTAGGGCGCAACTGAGTAGTCTAATGTTGTTCCTGTTTCGGTTCTTGTGAACGTAGACAACGATACGTTGCCAATATACACTCTCGGGGCATAATAGAACAATATAATTAGATTTCACTCTTTGTTCGGTTGAATGAGAAAAAGTACTGTTTCTAAAGTTATACTGTTAGGTCGCAACTGAGTAGTCTAATGTTGTTCCGGTTTCGCTTCTTGTGAACGTAGACAACGATACGTTGCCAATATACACTATCGGGGCATAATAGAACAATATAATTGGGTTTCACTCTTTGTTCGGTTGAATGAGAAAAAGTACTGTTTCTAAATTTATACTGTTAGGGCGCAACTGAGTAGTCTAATGTTGTTCCGGTTTGTTCTTGTGAACGTAGACAACGATACGTTGCCAATATACACTCTCGGGGCATAATAGAACAATATAATTGGGTTTCACTCTTTGTTCGGTTGAATGAGAAAAAGTACTGTTTCTAAAGTTATACTGTTAGGGCGCAACTGAGTAGTCTAATGTTGTTCCGGTTTCGGTTCTTGTGAACGTAGACAACGATACGTTGCCAATATACACTCTTGGGGCATAATAAAACAATATACTTGGGTTTCACTCTTTGTTCGGTTGAATGAGAAAAAGTACTGTTTCTAGAGTTATACCGTTAGGGGGCAACTGAGTAGTCTAATGTTGTTCCGGTTTTGGTTCTTGCGAACGTAGACAACGATACGTTGCCAATATACACTCTCGGGGCATAATAGAACAATATAATTGGGTTTCACTCTTTGTTCGGTTGAATGAGAGAAAGTACTGTTTCTAAAGTTATATTATTAGTGCGCAACTGAGTTGTCTAATGTTGTTCCGATTTTGGTTCTTGTGAACGTAGTCGACGATACGTTGCCAAAATACACTCTTGGGGCAAAATAGAACAATATAATTGGGTTCCACTCTTGTCTTGGCTGAATGAGAAAAAGTACGTTTTCTAAAGTTATACCGTTAGTGGCGCAACCGAGTAGTCTAATGTTGTTCCTGCTTTCGTTCTTGTGAACGTATACAACGATACGTTGCAAATATACACTCTGGGCATAATAGAACAATATAATTGGGTTTCACTTTTTGTTCGGTTGAATGAGAAAAAGTACTGTTTCTAAAGTTATACTGTTAGGGCGCAACTGAGTAGTCTAATGTTGTTCCGGTTTTGGTTCTTGTGAACGTAGACAACGATACGTTGCAAATATACACTCTCGGGGCATAATAGAACAATATAATTGGGTTTCTCTCTTTGTTCGGTTGAATGAGAAAAAGTACTGTTTCTAAAGTTATACTGTTAGGGCGCAATTGAGTAGTCTAATGTTGTTCCGAGTTTGGTTCTTGTGAACATAGACAACGATACGTTGCCAATAGACACTCTCGGGGCATAATTGAACAATATATTTAGGTTTTACTCTTTTTTCGGTGGAATGAGAAAAAGTACTGTTTCCAAAGTTATACTGTTAGGGCGCAACGGAGGAGTCTAATGTTGTTCCGAATTTGGTTCTTGTGAACGGTGACATCGATATGTTGCAAATTTTCACTCCCGGGGCATAATAGAACAATATAATTAGGTTTTACTCTTTGTTCGGTGGAATGAGAAAAAGTACTGTTTCCAAAGTTATGCTGTTAGGGCGCAACTGAGTTGTCTAATGTTGTTCCCGTTTTGGTTCTTGTGAATGTAGTCAACGATACGTTGCCAATATACACTCTCGGGGCAAAATAGAACAATATAATTGGGTTTCACTCTTTGTTCTATTGAATGAGAAAAGTACTGTTTCTAAAGTTATACCGTTAGGGCGCAACCGAGTAGTCTATTGTTGTTCCTGCTTTCGGTTCTTAGAACGTAGACAACGATACGTTGCCAATATACACTCTTGGGGCTTTATAAAACAATATAATTGGGTTTCACTCTTTGTTCGGTTGAATGAGAAAAAGTACTGTTTCTAGAGTTATACTGTTAGGGCGCAACCGAGTAGTCTAATGTTGTTCTCGTTTGGTTCTTGCGAACGTAGACAACGATACGCGTCGATATTCACTCCCCGGGCATAATAGAACAATATAATTGGGTTTCACTCTTTGTTCGGTTGAATGAGAGAAAGTACTGTTTCTAAAGTTATACTATTAGTGCGCAACTGAGTTGTCTAATGTTGTTCCGGTTTTGGTTCTTGTGAACGTAGTCAACGATACGTTGCCAATATACACTCTTGGGGCAAAATAGAACAATATAATTGGGTTTCACCCTTTGTTCTGTGGAATGAGAAAAGTACCGTTTCTAAAGTTATACCGTTAAAGAACGAGTAGTCTAATGTTGTTCCTGTTTCAGCTTCTTGTGAACGTATACAACGATACTGCAAATATACACTCTCGGGGCATAATAGAACAATATAATTGGGTTTCACTCTTTGTTCGGTTGAATGAGAGAAAGTACTGTTTCTAAAGTTATACTGTTAGGGCGCAACTGAGTAGTCTAATGTTGTTCCGGTTTCGGTTCTTGTGAACATAGTCAACGATACGTTGCCAATATACACTCTCGGGGCAAAATAGAACAATATAATTGGGTTTCACTCTTTGTTCGGTTGAATGAGAAAAAGTACTGTTTCTAAAGTTATACTGTTAGGGCGCAACTGAGTAGTCTAATGTTGTTCCGGTTTTGGTTCTTGTGAACGTAGACAACGATACGTTGCAAATATACACTCTCGGGGCATAATAGAACAATATAATTGGGTTTCACTCTTTGTTCGGTTGAATGAGAGAAAGTACTGTTTCTAAAGTTATACTGTTAGGGCGCAGCTGAGTAGTCTAATATTGTTCCGGGTTTGGTTCTTGTGAACATAGACAACGATACGTTGCCAATAGACACTCTCGTGGCATAATTGAACAATATATTGAAGTTTTACTCTTTGTTCGGTGGAATGAGAAAAAGTACTGTTTCCAAAGTTATACTGTTAGGGCGCGACGGAGGAGTCTAATGTTATTCCGGTTTTGGTTCTTGTGAACGGTGACATCGATATGTTGCAAATTTACACTCCCGGGGAATAATAGAACAATATAATTAGGTTCTACTCTTTGTTCGGTGGAATGAGAAAAAGTACTGTTTCCAAAGTTATGCTGTTAGGGCGCTACTGAGTTGTCTAATGTTGTTCCAGTTTTGGTTCTTGTGAACGTAGTCATCGATACGTTGCCAATATACACTCTCGGGGCAAAATTGAACAATATAATTGGGTTTCACTCTTTGTTCGGTTGAATGAGAAAAAGTACTGTTTCTAAAGTTATACTGTTAGGGCGCAACTGAGTAGTCTAATGTTGTTCCGGTTTCGGTTCTTGTGAACGTAGACAACGATACGTTGCAAATATACACTCTCGGGGCATAATAGAACAATATAATTAGATTTCACTCTTTGTTCGGTTGAATGAGAAAAAGTACTGTTTCTAAAGTTATACTGTTAGGTCGCAAATCGAGTAGTCTAATGTTGTTCCTGCCGCTTCTTGTGAACGTAGACAACGATACGTTGCCAATATACACTCTCGGGGCATAATAGAACAATATAATTGGGTTTCACTCTTTGTTCGGTTGAATGAGAAAAAGTACTGTTTCTAAAGTTATACTGTTAGGGCGTAACTGAGTAGTCTAAGGTTGTTCCTGTTCTTGTTCTTGTGAACGTAGACAACGATACGTTGCCGATATTCACTCCCGGGGCATAATAGAACAATATAATTGGGTTTCACTCTTTGTTCGGTTGAATGAGAAAAAGTACTGTTTCTAAAGTTATACTGTTAGGGCGCAACTGAGTAGTCTAATGTTGTTCCGGTTTCGGTTCTTGTGAACGTAGACAACGATACGTTGCCAATATACAGTCTTGGGGCATAATAAAACAATATACTTGGGTTTCACTCTTTGTTCGGTTGAATGAGAAGAAGTACTGTTTCTAGAGTTATACCGTTACGGGGCAACTGAGTAGTCTAAAGTTGTTCCGGTTTTGGTTCTTGCGAACGTAGACAACGATACGTTGCCGATATTCACTCCCTGGGCATAATAGAACAATATAATTGGGTTTCACTCTTTGTTCGGTTGAATGAGAGAAAGTACTGTTTCTAAAGTTATATTATTAGTGCGCAACTGAGTTGTCTAATGTTGTTCCGATTTTGGTTCTAGTGAACGTAGTCAACGATACGTTGCCAATATACACTCTTGGGGCAAAATAGAACAATATAATTGGGTTCCACTCTTTGTTCGGTTGAATGAGAAAAAGTACTGTTTCTAAAGTTATACTGTTAGGGCGCAACTGAGTAGTCTAATGTTGTTCCGGTTTCGGTTCTTGTGAACGTATACAACGATACGTTGCAAATATACACTCTCGGGGCATAATAGAACAATATAATTGGGTTTCACTCTTTGTTCGGTTGAATGAGAAAAAGTACTGTTTCTAAAGTTATACTGTTAGGGCGCAACTGAGTAGTCTAATGTTGTTCCGGTTTCAGTTCTTGTGAACGTATACAACGATACGTTGCAAATATACACTCTCGGGGCATAATAGAAAAATATAATTGGGTTTCACTCTTTGTTCGGTTGAATGAGAAAAAGTACTGTTTCTAAAGTTATACTGTTAGGGCGCAACTGAGTAGTCTAATGTTGTTCCGAGTTTGGTTCTTGTGAACATAGACAACGATACGTTGCCAATAGACACTCTCGGGGCATAATTGAACAATATATTTAGGTTTTACTCTTTGTTCGGTGGAATGAGAAAAAGTACTGTTTCCAAAGTTATACTGTTAGGGCGCAACGGAGGAGTCTAATGTTGTTCCGAATTTGGTTCTTGTGAACGGTGACATCGATATGTTGCAAATTTTCACTCCCGGGGCATAATAGAACAATATAATTAGGTTTTACTCTTTGTTCGGTGGAATCAGAAAAAGTACTGTTTCCAAAGTTATGCTGTTAGGGCGCAACTGAGTTGTCTAATGTTGTTCCCGTTTTGGTTCTTGTGAACGTAGTCAACGATACGTTGCCAATATACACTCTCGGGGCAAAATAGAACAATATAATTGGGTTTCACTCTTTGTTCGGTTGAATGAGAAAAAGTACAGTTTCTAAAGTTATACTGTTAGGGCGCAACTGAGTAGTCTAATGTTGTTCCTGCTGTTCTTAGAACGTAGACAACGATACGTTGCCAATATACACTCTTGGGGCATTATAAAACAATATAATTGGGTTTCACTCTTTGTTCGGTTGAATGAGAAAAAGTACTGTTTCTAGAGTTATACCGTTAGGGCGCAACTGAGTAGTCTAATGTTGTTCCCGTTTTGGTTCTTGCGAACGTAGACAACGATACGTTGTCGATATTCGCTCTCGTGGCATAATAGAACAATATAATTGGGTTTCACTCTTTGTTCGGTTGAATGAGAAAAAGTACTGTTTCTAAAGTTATACTGTTAGGGCGCAACTGAGTAGTCTAATGTTGTTCCGGTTTCGGTTCTTGTGAACGTAGACAACGATACGTTGCCAATATACACTCTTGGGGCATTATAAAACAATATAATTGGGTTTCACTCTTTGTTCGGTTGAATGAGAAAAAGTACTGTTTCTAAAGTTATACTGTTAGTTAACCGAGTAGTCTAATGTTGTTCCTGGTTTCAGCTTCTTGTGAACGTATACAACGATACGGTGCAAATATACACTCTCGGGGCATAATAGAACAATATAATTGGGTTTCACTCTTTGTTCGGTTGAATGAGAGAAAGTACTGTTTCTAAAGTTATACTGTTAGGGAGCAACTGAGTTGTCTAATGTTGTTCCGATTTTGGTTCTTGTGAACAAAGTCAACGATACGTTGCCAATATACACTCTCGGGGCAAAATAGAACAATATAATTGGGTTTCACTCTTTGTTCGGTTGAATGAGAAAAAGTACTGTTTCTAAAGTTATACCGTCGTGGCGCAACCGAGTAGTCTAATGTTGTTCCTGGTTTCGGTTCTTGTGAACGTAGACAACGATACGTTGCAAATATACACTCTCGGGGCATAATAGAACAATATAATTGGGTTTCACTCTTTGTTCGGTTGAATGAGAGAAAGTACTGTTTCTAAAGTTATACTGTTAGGGCGCAGCTGAGTAGTCTAATATTGTTCCGGGTTTGGTTCTTGTGAACATAGACAACGATACGTTGCCAATAGACACTCTCGGGGCATAATTGAACAATATATTGAAGTTTTACTCTTTGTTCGGTGGAATGAGAAAAAGTACTGTTTCCAAAGTTATACTGTTAGGGCGCAACGGAGGAGTCTAATGTTATTCCGGTTTTGGTTCTTGTGAACGGTGACATCGATATGTTGCAAATTTACACTCCCGGGCCTAATAGAACAATATAATTAAGTTTTACTCTTTGTTCGGTTGAATGAGATAAAGTATCGTTTCCAAAGTTATGTCGTTAGTGGCGCTACCGAGTTGTCTAATGTTGTTCCGGTTTTGGTTCTTGTGAACGTAGACAACGATACGTTGCCAATATACACTCTCGGGGCATAATAGAACAATATAATTAGGTTTCACTCCTTGTTTGGTTGAATGAGAAAATGTACTGTTTCTAAAGTTATACTGTTAGGGCGCAACTGAGTAATCTAATGTTGTTCCTGTTTCGGTTCTTGTGAACGTAGACAACGATACGTTGCCAATATACACTCTCGGGGCATAATAGAACAATATAATTAGATTTCACTCTTTGTTCTATGGAATGAGAAACAAGATCGTTTCCAAAGTTATGCTGTTAGGGCGCTACTGAGTTGTCTAATGTTGTTCCGGTTTTGGTTCTTGTGAACGTAGTCAACGATACGTTGCCAACATACACTCTTGGGGCAAAATAAAACAATATAATTGGGTTTCACTCTTTCTTCGGTTGAATGAGAAAAAGTACTGTTTCTAAAGTTATACTGTTAGGGCGCAACAGAGTAGACTAATGTTGTTCCTGCTTTCGTTCTTGTGAATGTATAGAACGATACGTTGCAAATATACACTCTCGGGGCATAATAGAACAATATAATTGGGTTTCACTCTTTGTTCGGTTGAATGAGAAAAAGTACTGTTTCTAAAGTTATACTGTTAGGGCGCAACTGAGTAGTCTAATGTTGTTCCGAGTTTGGTTCTTGTGAACATTGACAACGATACGTTGCCAATAGACACTCTCGGGGCATAATTGAACAATATATTTAGGTTTTACTCTTTGTTCGGTGGAATGAGAAAAAGTACTGTTTCCAAAGTTATATTGTTAGGCGCAACTGAGGAGTCTAATGTTGTTCCTGGTTTTGGTTCTTGTGAACTGACATCGATATGTTGCAAATTTACTCTCCTGGGCATAATAGAACAATATAATTAGGTTTTACTCTTTGTTCTGGAATGAGAAAAGTACCGTTTCCAAAGTTATGTTAGGGCGCAATCGAGTTGTCTAATGTTGTTCCCGTTTTGGTTCTTGTGAACGTAGTCAACGATACGTTGCCAATATACACTCTCGGGCAAAATAGAACAATATAATTGGGTTTCACTCTTTCTTCGAATGAGAAAAGCATCGTTTCTAAAGTTATACCGTTAGGCGCAACTGAGTAGTCTAATGTTGTTCCGGTTTCGGTTCTTGTGAACGTAGACAACGATACGTTGCCAATATACACTCTTGGGGCAAAATAAAACAATATAATTGGGTTTCACTCTTTGTTCGGTTGAATGAGAAAAAGTACTGTTTCTAGAGTTATACCGTTAGGGCGCAACTGAGTAGTCGAATGTTGTTGCGGTCTTGGCTCTTGCGAACGTAGACAACGATACGTTGCCGATATTCACTCGGGCATAATAGAACAATATAATTGGGTTTCACTCTTTGTCTGGTTGAATGAGAGAAAGTACTGTTTCTAAAGTTATATTATTAGTGCGCAACTGAGTTGTCTAATGTTGTTCCGATTTTGGTTCTTGTGAACGTAGTCGACGATACGTTGCCAAAATACACTCTTGGGGCAAAATAGAACAATATAATTGGGTTCCACTCTTTGTTCGGTTGAATGAGAAAAAGTACTGTTTCTAAAGTTATACTGTTAGGGCGCAATCGAGTAGTCTAATGTTGTTCCTGCTTTCGGTTCTTGTGAACGTATACAACGATACGTTGCAAATATACACTCTCGGGCATAATAGAACAATATAATTGGGTTTCACTCTTTGTTCTGGTTGAATGAGAAAAGTACTGCTTTCTAAAGTTATACCGTCGTGCGCAACCGAGTAGTCGAATGTTGTTCCTGCTTTGGTTCTTGCGAACGTAGACAACGATACGTTGCCGATATTCACTCCCCGGGCATAATAGAACAATATAATTGGGTTTCACTCTTTGTTCGGTTGAATGAGAGAAATCTTGTTTTAAGTTATACTATTAGTGCGCAGAGTTGTCTAATGTTGTTCGATTTTGGTTCTTGTGAACGTAGTCAACGTCGTTGCCAATATACACTCTTGGGGCAAAATAGAACAATATAATTGGGTTTCACTCTTTGTTCGGTTGAATGAGAAAAATCATTTCTAAAGTTATCTTGTTAGGCGCAAGAGTAGTCTAATGTTGTTCGGTTTCGGTTCTTGTGAACGTATACAACGATACGGTGCAAATATACACTCTCGGGGCATAATAGAACAATATAATTGGGTTTCACTCTTTGTTCGGTTGAATGAGAGAAAGTACTGTTTCTAAAGTTATACTGTTAGGGAGCAACTGAGTTGTCTAATGTTGTTCCGATTTTGGTTCTTGTGAACAAAGTCAACGATACGTTGCCAATATACACTCTCGGGCAAAATAGAACAATATAATTGGGTTTCACTCTTTGTTCGGTTGAATGAGAAAAAGTACTGTTTCTAAAGTTATACTGTTAGGGCGCAACTGAGTAGTCTAATGTTGTTCCGGTTTCGGTTCTTGTGAACGTAGACAACGATACGTTGCAAATATACACTCTCGGGGCATAATAGAACAATATAATTGGGTTTCACTCTTTGTTCGGTTGAATGAGAAAAAGTACTGTTTCTAAAGTCTACTGTTAGGGCGCAACCGAGTAGTCTAATATTGTTCCGGGTTTGGTTCTTGTGAACATAGACAACGATACGTTGCCAATAGACACTCTCGGGGCATAATTGAACAATATATTGAAGTTTTACTCTTTGTTCGGTGGAATGAGAAAAAATCTTTGTTTCCAAAGTTATCTTTGTTAGGGCGCAATGAGGAGTCTAATGTTATTCCGGTTTTGGTTCTTGTGAACGGTGACATCGATATGTTGCAAATTTACACTCCGGGAATAATAGAACAATATAATTAGGTTTTACTCTTTGTTCGGTGGAATGAGAAAAAGTACTGTTTCCAAAGTTATATTGTTAGGGAGCAACTGAGTTGTCTAATGTTGTTCCAGTTTTGGTTCTTGTGAACGTAGTCATCGATACGTTGCCAATATACACTCTCGGGGCAAAATTGAACAATATAATTGGGTTTCACTCTTTGTTCGGTTGAATGAGAAAATGTACTGTTTCAAAGTTATCTTTGTTAGGCGCAATGAGTAATCTAATGTTGTTCGGTTTCGGTTCTTGTGAACGTAGACAACGATACGTTGCCAATATACACTCTCGGGCATAATAGAACAATATAATTAGATTTCACTCTTTGTTCGGTTGAATGAGAAAAAGTACTGTTTCTAAAGTTATACTGTTAGGGCGCAACTGAGTAGTCTAATGTTGTTCCGGTTTCGCTTCTTGTGAACGTAGACAACGATACGTTGCCAATATACACTCTCGGGGCATAATAGAACAATATAATTGGGTTTCACTCTTTGTTCGGTTGAATGAGAAAAAGTACTGTTTCTAAAGTTATACTGTTAGGGCGTAACTGAGTAGTCTAAGGTTGTTCCTGTTCTTGTTCTTGTGAACGTAGACAACGATACGTTGCCGATATTCACTCCCGGGGCATAATAGAACAATATAATTGGGTTTCACTCTTTGTTCGGTTGAATGAGAAAAAGTACTGTTTCTAAAGTTATACTGTTTGGGCGCAACTGAGTAGTCTAATGTTGTTCCGGTTTCGGTTCTTGTGAACGTAGACAACGATACGTTGCCAATATACACTCTTGGGGCATAATAAAACAATATACTTGGGTTTCACTCTTTGTTCGGTTGAATGAGAAAAAGTACTGTTTCTAGAGTTATACCGTTAGGGGGCAACTGAGTAGTCTAATGTTGTTCCGGTTTTGGTTCTTGCGAACGTAGACAACGATACGTTGCCGATATTCACTCCCGGGGCATAATAGAACAATATAATTGGGTTTCACTCTTTGTTCGGTTGAATTAGAGAAAATCTTGTTTCTAAAGTTATATTATTAGTGCGCAACTGAGTTGTCTAATGTTGTTCCGATTTTGGTTCTAGTGAACGTAGTCAACGATACGTTGCCAATATACACTCTTGGGGCAAAATAGAACAATATAATTGGGTTCACTCTTTGTTCGGTTGAATGAGAAAAAGTACTGTTTCTAAAGTTATACTGTTAGGGCGCAACTGAGTAGTCTAATGTTGTTCCGGTTTCGGTTCTTGTGAACGTATACAACGATACGTTGCAAATATACACTCTCGGGGCATAATAGAACAATATAATTGGGTTTCACTCTTTGTTCGGTTGAATGAGAAAAAGTACTGTTTCTAAAGTTATACTGTTAGGGCGCAACTGAGTAGTCTAATGTTGTTCCGGTTTCGGTTCTTGTGAACGTATACAACGATACGTTGCAAATATACACTCTCGGGGCATAATAGAACAATATAATTGGGTTTCACTCTTTGTTCGGTTGAATGAGAAAAAGTACTGTTTCTAAAGTTATCTTGTTAGGCGCAATTGAGTAGTCTAATGTTGTTCGAGTTTGGTTCTTGTGAACATAGACAACGATACGTTGCCAATAGACACTCTCGGGGCATAATTGAACAATATATTTAGGTTTTACTCTTTTTCGGTGGAATGAGAAAAAATCGTTTCCAAAGTTATCTTGTTAGGGCGCAACGGAGGAGTCTAATGTTGTTCGAATTTGGTTCTTGTGAACGGTGACATCGATATGTTGCAAATTTTCACTCCCGGGCATAATAGAACAATATAATTAGGTTTTACTCTTTGTTCGGTGGAATCGAGAAAAATCTTGTTTCCAAAGTTATGCTGTTACGGCGCAACTGAGTTGTCTAATGTTGTTCCCGTTTTGGTTCTTGTGAATGTAGTCAACGATACGTTGCCAATATACACTCTCGGGGCAAAATAGAACAATATAATTGGGTTTCACTCTTTGTTCGGTTGAATGAGAAAAAGTACTGTTTCTAAAGTTATACTGTTAGGACGCAACTGAGTAGTCTAATGTTGTTCCGGTTTCGGTTCTTGTGAACGTAGACAACGATACGTTGCCAATATACACTCTTGGGGCATTATAAAACAATATAATTGGGTTTCACTCTTTGTTCGGTTGAATGAGAAAAAGTACTGTTTCTAGAGTTATACCGTTAGGGCGCAACTGAGTAGTCTAATGTTGTTCCTGTTTTGGTTCTTGCGAACGTAGACAACGATACGTTGCCGATATTCACTCCCTGGGCATAATAGAACAATATAATTGGGTTTCACTCTTTGTTCGGTTGAATGAGAGAAAGTACTGTTTTTAAAGTTATACTATTAGTGCGCAACTGAGTTGTCTAATGTTGTTCCGATTTTGGTTCTTGTGAACGTAGTCAACGATACGTTGCCAATATACACTCTTGGGGCAAAATAGAACAATATAATTGGGTTTCACTCTTTGTTCGGTTGAATGAGAAAAATCTTGTTTCTAAAGTTATCTTTGTTAGGGCGCAATCGAGTAGTCTAATGTTGTTCGGTTTCGGTTCTTGTGAACGTATACAACGATACGGTGCAAATATACACTCTCGGGGCATAATAGAACAATATAATTGGGTTTCACTCTTTGTTCGGTTGAATGAGAGAAAGTACTGTTTCTAAAGTTATACTGTTAGGGAGCAACTGAGTTGTCTAATGTTGTTCCGATTTTGGTTCTTGTGAACAAAGTCAACGATACGTTGCCAATATACACTCTCGGGGCAAAATAGAACAATATAATTGGGTTTCACTCTTTGTTCGGTTGAATGAGAAAAAGTACTGTTTCTAAAGTTATACTGTCAGGGCGCAACTGAGTAGTCTAATGTTGTTCCGGTTTCGGTTCTTGTGAACGTAGACAACGATACGTTGCAAATATACACTCTCGGGGCATAATAGAACAATATAATTGGGTTTCACTCTTTGTTCGGTTGAATGAGAGAAAGTACTGTTTCTAAAGTCTACTGTTAGGGCGCAACTGAGTAGTCTAATATTGTTCCGGGTTTGGTTCTTGTGAACATAGACAACGATACGTTGCCAATAGACTCTCTCGGGGCATAATTGAACAATATATTGAAGTTTTACTCTTTGTTCGGTGGAATGAGAAAAAGTACTGTTTCCAAAGTTATACTGTTAGGGCGCAACGGAGGAGTCTAATGTTATTCCGGTTTTGGTTCTTGTGAACGGTGACATCGATATGTTGCAAATTTACACTCCCGGGGAATAATAGAACAATATAATTAGGTTTTACTCTTTGTTCGGTGGAATGAGAAAAAGTACTGTTTCCAAAGTTATGCTGTTAGGGCGCAACTGAGTTGTCTAATGTTGTTCCCGTTTTGGTTCTTGTGAACGTAGTCAACGATACGTTGCCAATATACACTCTCGGGGCAAAATAGAACAATATAATTGGGTTTCACTCATTCTTCGGTTGAATGAGAAAAAGTACTGTTTCTAAAGTTATACTGTTAGGGCGCAACTGAGTAGTCTAATGTTGTTCCGGTTTCGGTTCTTGTGAACGTAGACAACGATACGTTGCCAATATACACTCTTGGGGCAAAATAAAACAATATAATTGGGTTTCACTCTTTGTTCGGTTGAATGAGAAAAAGTACTGTTTCTAAAGTTATACTGTTAGGGCGCAACTGAGTAGTCTAATGTTGTTCCTGTTTTGGTTCTTGTGAACGTAGACAACGATACGTTGCCGATATTCACTCCCGGGGCATAATAGAACAATATAATTGGGTTTCACTCTTTGTTCGGTTGAATGAGAGAAAGTACTGTTTCTAAAGTTATATTATTAGTGCGCAACTGAGTTGTCTAATGTTGTTCCGATTTTGGTTCTTGTGAACGTAGTCGACGATACGTTGCCAAAATACACTCTTGGGGCAAAATAGAACAATATAATTGGGTTCCACTCTTTGTTCGGTTGAATGAGAAAAAGTACTGTTTCTAAAGTTATACTGTTAGGGCGCAACTGAGTAGTCTAATGTTGTTCCGGTTTCGGTTCTTGTGAACGTATACAACGATACGTTGCAAATATACACTCTCGGGGCATAATAGAACAATATAATTGGGTTTCACTCTTTGTTCGGTTGAATGAGAAAAAGTACTGTTTCTAAAGTTATACTGTTAGGGCGCAACTGAGTAGTCGAATGTTGTTCCGGTTTTGGTTCTTGCGAACGTAGACAACGATACGTTGCCGATATTCACTCCCCGGGCATAATAGAACAATATAATTAGGTTTCACTCTTTGTTCGGTTGAATGAGAGAAAAATCTTGTTTTTAAAGTTATACTATTAGTGCGCAACTGAGTTGTCTAATGTTGTTCCGATTTTGGTTCTTGTGAACGTAGTCAACGATACGTTGCCAATATACACTCTTGGGGCAAAATAGAACAATATAATTGGGTTTCACTCTTTGTTCGGTTGAATGAGAAAAAGTACTGTTTCTAAAGTTATACTGTTAGGGCGCAACTGAGTAATCTAATGTTGTTCCGGTTTCGGTTCTTGTGAACGTAGACAACGATACGTTGCCAATATACACTCTCGGGGCATAATAGAACAATATAATTAGATTTCACTCTTTGTTCGGTTGAATGAGAAAAAGTACTGTTTCTAAAGTTATACTGTTAGGTCGCAACTGAGTAGTCTAATGTTGTTCCGGTTTTGGTTCTTGTGAACGTAGACAACGATACGTTGCCAATATACACTCTCGGGGCATAATAGAACAATATAATTGGGTTTCACTCTTTGTTCGGTTGAATGAGAAAAATCTTGTTTCTAAAGTTATACCGTTGTTCGTAATCGAGTAGTCTAAGGTTGTTCCTGTTCTTGTTCTTGTGAACGTAGACAACGATACGTTGCCGATATTCACTCCCGGGGCATAATAGAACAATATAATTGGGTTTCACTCTTTGTTCGGTTGAATGAGAAAAAGTACTGTTTCTAAAGTTATACTGTTATGGCGCAACTGAGTAGTCTAATGTTGTTCCGGTTTCGGTTCTTGTGAACGTAGACAACGATACGTTGCCAATATACACTCTTGGGGCATAATAAAACAATATACTTGGGTTTCACTCTTTGTTCGGTTGAATGAGAAAAAGTACTGTTTCTAGAGTTATACCGTTAGGGGGCAACTGAGTAGTCTAATGTTGTTCCTGTTTTGGTTCTTGCGAACGTAGACAACGATACGTTGCCGATATTCACTCCCTGGGCTTAATAGAACAATATAATTGGGTTCAATTCTTTGTTCGGTTGAATGAGAGAAAGTACATTTCTAAAGTTTATTATTAGTGCGCGAGTTGTATAATGTTGTTCCGATTTTGGTTCTAGTGAACGTAGTCAACGATACGTTGCCAATATACACTCTTGGGGCAAAATAGAACAATATAATTGGGTTTCACTCTTTGTTCGGTTGAATGAGAAAAAGTACTGTTTCTAGAGTTATACCGTTAGGGCGCAACTGAGTAGTCTAATGTTGTTCCGGTTTCGGTTCTTGTGAACGTATACAACGATACGTTGCAAATATACACTCTCGGGGCATAATAGAACAATATAATTGGGTTTCACTCTTTGTTCGGTTGAATGAGAAAAAGTACTGTTTCTAAAGTTATACTGTTAGGGCGCAACTGAGTAGTCTAATGTTGTTCCGGTTTCGGTTCTTGTGAACGTATACAACGATACGTTGCAAATATACACTCTCGGGGCATAATAGAACAATATAATTGGGTTTCACTCTTTGTTCGGTTGAATGAGAAAAAGTACTGTTTCTAAAGTTATACTGTTAGGGCGCAACTGAGTAGTCTAATGTTGTTCCGAGTTTGGTTCTTGTGAACATAGACAACGATACGTTGCCAATAGACACTCTCGGGGCATAATAGAACAATATAATTGGGTTTCACTCTTTGTTCGGTTGAATGAGAAAAAATCTTGTTTCCAAAGTTATCTTGTTAGGGCGCAACGGAGGAGTCTAATGTTGTTCGAATTTGGTTCTTGTGAACGGTGACATCGATATGTTGCAAATTTTCACTCTCGGGGCATAATAGAACAATATAATTAGGTTTTACTCTTTGTTCGGTGGAATCAGAAAAAGTACTGTTTCCAAAGTTATGCTGTTAGGGCGCAACTGAGTTGTCTAATGTTGTTCCCGTTTTGGTTCTTGTGAATGTAGTCAACGATACGTTGCCAATATACACTCTCGGGGCAAAATTGAACAATATAATTGGGTTTCACTCCTTGTTCGGTTGAATGAGAGAAAGTACTGTTTCTAAAGTTATACTGTTAGGGAGCAACTGAGTTGTCTAATGTTGTTCCGATTTTGGTTCTTGTGAACAAAGTCAACGATACGTTGCCAGTATACACTCTCGGGGCAAAATAGAACAATATAATTGGGTTTCACTCTTTGTTCGGTTGAATGAGAAAAAGTACTGTTTCTAAAGTTATACTGTCAGGGCGCAACTGAGTAGTCTAATGTTGTTCCGGTTTCGGTTCTTGTGAACGTAGACAACGATACGTTGCAAATATACACTCTCGGGGCATAATAGAACAATATAATTGGGTTTCACTCTTTGTTCGGTTGAATGAGAGAAAGTACTGTTTCTAAAGTTATACTGTTAGGGCGCAACTGAGTAGTCTAATGTTGTTCCGGTTTGGTTCTTGTGAACATAGACAACGATACGTTGCCAATAGACACTCTCGTGGCATAATTGAACAATATATTGAAGTTTTACTCTTTGTTCGGTGGAATGAGAAAAAGTACTGTTTCCAAAGTTATACTGTTAGGGCGCAACGGAGGAGTCTAATGTTATTCCGGTTTTGGTTCTTGTGAACGGTGACATCGATATGTTGCAAATTTACACTCCCGGGGAATAATAGAACAATATAATTAGGTTTTACTCTTTGTTCGGTGGAATGAGATAAAGTACTGTTTCCAAAGTTATACTGTTAGGGCGCAACTGAGTAGTCTAATGTTGTTCCGGTTTTGGTTCTTGTGAACGTAGACAACGATACGTTGCCAATATACACTCTCGGGGCATAATAGAAAAATATAATTGGGTTTCACTCTTTGTTCGGTTGAATGAGAAAAAGTACTGTTTCTAAAGTTATACTGTTAGGGCGCAACTGAGTTATCTAATGTTGTTCCGGTTTCGGTTCTTGTGAACGTAGACAACGATACGTTGCCAATATACACTCTCGGGGCATAATAGAACAATATAATTAGATTTCACTCTTTGTTCGGTGGAATGAGAATCGATCTTGTTTCCAAAGTTATCTTTGTTAGGGCGCTCGAGTTGTCTAATGTTGTTCCGGTTTTGGTTCTTGTGAACGTAGTCAACGATACGTTGCCAACATACACTCTTGGGGCAAAATAAAACAATATAATTGGGTTTCACTCTTTCTTCGGTTGAATGAGAAAAAGTACTGTTTCTAAAGTTATACTGTTAGGGCGCAACTGAGTAGTCTAATGTTGTTCCGGTTTCGGTTCTTGTGAACGTAGACAACGATACGTTGCAAATATACACTCTCGGGGCATAATAGAACAATATAATTGGGTTTCACTCTTTGTTCGGTTGAAGGAGAAAAAGTACTGTTTCTAAAGTTATACTGTTAGGGCGCAACTGAGTAGTCTAATGTTGTTCCGAGTTTGGTTCTTGTGAACATTGACAACGATACGTTGCCAATAGACACTCTCGGGGCATAATTGAACAATATATTTAGGTTTTACTCTTTGTTCGGTTGAATGAGAAAAAGTACTGTTTCTAAAGTTATACTGTTAGGGCGCAACTGAGGAGTCTAATGTTGTTCCGGTTTTGGTTCTTGTGAACGTTAACATCGATACGTTGCAAATTTACACTCTCGGGGCATAATTGAACAATATAATTAGGTTTTACTCTTTGTTCGGTGGAATGAAAAAAAGTATTGTTTCCAAAGTTATACTGTTAGGGCGCAACTGAGTTGTCTAATGTTGTTCCGTTTTGGTTCTTGTGAACGTAGACAACGATACGTTGCCAATATACACTCTCGGGGCAAAATAGAACAATATAATTGGGTTTCACTCTTTGTTCGGTTGAATGAGAAAAAGTACTGTTTCTAAAGTTATACTGTTAGGGCGCAACTGAGTAGTCTAATGTTGTTCCGGTTTCGGTTCTTGTGAACGTAGACAACGATACGTTGCCAATATACACTCTTGGGGCAAAATAAAACAATATAATTGGGTTTCACTCTTTGTTCGGTTGAATGAGAAAAAGTACTGTTTCTTGAGTTATACCGTTAGGGCGCAACTGAGTAGTCTAATATTGTTCCGGTTTTGGTTCTTGTGAACGTAGACAACGATACGTTGCCAATATACACTCTCGGGGCATAATAGAACAATATAATTGGGTTTCACTCTTTGTTCGGTTGAATGAGAGAAAGTACTGTTTCAAAAGTTATACTATTAGTGCGCAACTGAGTTGTCTAATGTTGTTCCGATTTTGGTTCTTGTGAACGTAGTCAACGATACGTTGCCAATATACACTCTTGGGGCAAAATAGAACAATATAATTGGGTTTCACTCTTTGTTCGGTTGAATGAGAAAAAGTACTGTTTCTAAAGTTATACTGTTAGGGCGCAACTGAGTAGTCTAATGTTGTTCCGGTTTCGGTTCTTGTGAACGTAGACAACGATACGTTGCCAATATACACTCTCGGGGCATAATAGAACAATATATTTAGGTTTTACTCTTTGTTCGGTGGAATGAGAAAAAGTACTGTTTCCAAAGTTATACTGTTAGGGCGCAACTGAGTAGTCTAAGGTTGTTCCGAGTTTGGTTCTTGTGAACATAGACAACGATACGTTGCCAATAGACACTCTCGGGGCATAATTGAACAATATATTTAGGTTTTACTATTTGTTCGGTGGAATGAGAAAAATCTTGTTTCCAAAGTTATACCGTTAGGGCGCAACGGAGGAGTCTAATGTTGTTCCGATTTTGGTTTTTGTGAACGTAGTCAACGATACGTTGCCAATATACACTCTCGGGGCAAAATAGAACAATATAATTGGGTTTCACTCTTTGTTCGGTTGAATGAGAAAAATCTTGTTTCCAAAGTTATCTTTGTTAGGGGGTAACTGAGTTGTCTAATGTTGTTCCGGTTTTGGTTCTTGTGAATGTAGTCAACGATACGTTGCCAATATACACTCTCGGGGCAAAATAGAACAATATAATTGGGTTTCACTCTTTGTTCGGTTGAATGAGAAAAAGTACTGTTTCTAAAGTTATACTGTTAGGGCGCAACTGAGTAGTCTAATATTGTTGTTCCGGTGTTGGTTCTTGTGAACGTAGACAACGATACGTTGCCAATATACACTCTTGGGGCATAATAAAACAATATAATTGGGTTTCACTCTTTGTTCGGTTGAATGAGAAAAAGTACTTTTTCTCGAGTTATACCGTTAGGGCGCAACTGAGTAGTGTAATGTTGTTCCGGTTTTGGTTCTTGCGAACGTAGACAACGATACGTTGCCGATATTCACTCCCTGGGCATAATAGAACAATATAATTGGGTTTCACTCTTTGTTCGGTTGAATGAGAGAAAGTCCTGTTTCTAAAGTTATACTATTAGTGCGCAACTGAGTTGTCTAATGTTGTTCCGATTTTGGTTCTTGTGAACGTAGTCAACGATACGTTGCCAATATACACTCTTGGGGCAAAATAGAACAATATAATTGGGTTTCACTCTTTGTTCGGTTGAATGAGAAAAATCTTGTTTCTAAAGTTATACTGTTAGGGCGCAACTGAGTAGTCTAATGTTGTTCCGGTTTCGGTTCTTGTGAACGTATACAACGATACGTTGCAAATATACACTCTCGGGGCATAATAGAACAATATAATTGGGTTTCACTCTTTGTTCGGTTGAATGAGAAAAGAAATCTTGTTTCTAAAGTTATACCGTTGGGCGCAAGAGTAGTCTAATGTTGTTCGAGTTTGGTTCTTGTGAACATAGACAACGATACGTTGCCAATAGACACTCTCGGGGCATAATTGAACAATATATTTCGGTTTACTCTTTTTCGGTGGAATGAGAAAAATAACTGTTTCCAAAGTTATACTGTTAGGGCGCAACGGAGGAGTCTAATGTTGTTCCGATTTTGGTTCTTGTGAACGGTGACATCGATATGTTGCAAATTTACACTCCCGGGGTATAATAGAACAATATAATTAGGTTTTACTCTTTGTTCGGTGGAATGAGAAAAATCTTGTTTCCAAAGTTATCTTTGTTAGTGCGCAACTGAGTTGTCTAATGTTGTTCCGATTTTGGTTCTTGTGAACGTAGTCAACGATACGTTGCCAATATACACTCTCGGGGCAAAATAGAACAATATAATTGGGTTTCACTCATTCTTCGGTTGAATGAGAAAAATCTGTTTCCAAAGTTATCTTTGTTAGGGCGCTCGAGTTGTCTAATGTTGTTCCGGTTTTGGTTCTTGTGAACGTAGTCAACGATACGTTGCCAATATACACTCTCGGGGCAAAATAGAACAATATAATTGGGTTTCACTCTTTCTTCGGTTGAATGAGAAAAAGTACTGTTTCTAAAGTTATACTGTTAGGGCGCAACTGAGTAGTCTAATGTTGTTCCGGTTTCGGTTCTTGTGAATGTATAGAACGATACGTTGCAAATATACACTCTCGGGGCATAATAGAACAATATAATTGGGTTTCACTCTTTGTTCGGTTGAATGAGAAAAAGTACTGTTTCTAAAGTTATACTGTTAGGGCGCAACTGAGTAGTCTAATGTTGTTCGAGTTTGGTTCTTGTGAACATTGACAACGATACGTTGCCAATAGACACTCTCGGGGCATAATTGAACAATATATTTAGGTTTTACTCTTTGTTCGGTGGAATGAGAAAAAGTACTGTTTCCAAAGTTATATTGTTAGGGCGCAACGGAGGAGTCTAATGTTGTTTCGGTTTTGGTTCTTGTGAACGTTGACATCGATATGTTGCAAATTTACACTCTCGGGGCATAATAGAACAATATAATTAGGTTTTACTCTTTGTTCGGTGGAATGAGAAAAAGTACTGTTTCTAAAGTTATACTGTTAGGGCGCAACTGAGTTGTCTAATATTGTTCCGTTTTGGTTCTTGTGAACGTAGACAACGATACGTTGCCAATATACACTCTCGGGGCATAATAGAACAATATAATTGGGTTTCACTCTTTCTTTGGTTGAATGAGAAAAAGTACTGTTTCTAAAGTTATACTGTTAGGGCGCAACTGAGTAGTCTAATGTTGTTCCGGTTTCGGTTCTTGTGAACGTAGACAATGATACGTTGCCAATATACACTCTTGGGGCAAAATAAAACAATATAATTGGGTTTCACTCTTTGTTCGGTTGAATGAGAAAAATCTTGTTTCTAGAGTTATACCGTTAGGCAACCGAGTAGTCTAATATTGTTCCGGTTTTGGTTCTTGCGAACGTAGGCAACGATACGTTGCCGATATTCACTCCCTGGGCATAATAGAACAATATAATTGGGTTTCACTCTTTGTTCGGTTGAATGAGAGAAAGTACAGTTTCAAAAGTTATACTATTAGTGCGCAACTGAGTTGTCTAATGTTGTTCCGATTTTGGTTCTTGTGAACGTAGTCAACGATACGTTGCCAATATACACTCTTGGGGCAAAATAGAACAATATAATTGGGTTTCACTCTTTGTTCGGTTTAATGAGAAAAGAAATCTTGTTTCTAAAGTTATCTTGTTAGGCGCAAGCGAGTAGTCTAATGTTGTTCGGTTTCGGTTCTTGTGAACGTATACAACGATACGTTGCAAATATACACTCTCGGGCATAATAGAACAATATAATTGGGTTTCACTCTTTGTTCGGTTGAATGAGAAAAATCTTGTTTCTAAAGTTATCTTTGTTAGGGCGCAACTGAGTAGTCTAATGTTGTTCCGAGTTTGGTTCTTGTGAACATAGACAACGATACGTTGCCAATAGACATTCTCGGGGCATAATTGAACAATATATTTCGGTTTTACTATTTTTTCGGTGGAATGAGAAAAATCTTGTTTCCAAAGTTATACTGTTAGGGCGCAACGGAGGAGTCTAATGTTGTTCCGATTTTGGTTCTTGCGAACGGTGACATCGATATGTTGCAAATTTACACTCCCGGGTCATAATAGAACAATATAATTGGGTTTCACTCTTTGTTCGGTTGAATGAGAAAAAGTACTGTTTCTAAAGTTATACTGTTAGGGCGCAACTGAGTTGTCTAATGTTGTTCCGGTTTTGGTTCTTGTGAAAAAAGTCAACGATACGTTGCCAATATCCACTCTCGGGGCAAAATAGAACAATATAATTGGGTTTCACTCTTTGTACGGTTGAATGAGCAAAAGTTCTGTTTCTAAAATTATACTTGTTAGGGCGCAACCGAGTAGTCTAATGTTGTTCCTGGTTTCGGTTCTTGTGAACGTAGACAACGATACGTTGCCAATATACACTCTTGGGGCATAATAAAACAATATAATTGGGTTTCACTCTATGTTCGGTTGAATGAGAAAAAGTACTGTTTCTAGAGTTATACCGTTAGGGCGCAACTGAGTAGTCTAATGTTGTTCCGGTTTTGGTTCTTGTGAACGTAGACAACGATACGTTGCCGATATTCACTCCCGGGGCATAATAGAACAATATAATTGGGTTTCACTCTTTGTTCGGTTGAATGAGAGAAAATACTGTTTCTAAAGTTATACTATTAGTGCGCAACTGAGTTGTCTAATGTTGTTCCGATTTTGGTTCTTGTGAACGTAGTCAACGATACGTTGCCAATATACACTCTTGGGGCAAAATAGAACAATATAATTGGGTTTCACTCTTTGTTCGGTTGAATGAGAAAAATCTTGTTTCTAAAGTTATCTTTGTTAGGCGCAAGCGAGTAGTCTAATGTTGTTCGGTTTCGGTTCTTGTGAACGTATACAACGATACGTTGCAAATATACACTCTCGGGGCATAATAGAACAATATAATTGGGTTTCACTCTTTGTTCGGTTGAATGAGAAAAATCTTGTTTCTAAAGTTATCTTGTTAGGCGCAAGAGTAGTCTAATGTTGTTCCGAGTTTGGTTCTTGTGAACATAGACAACGATACGTTGCCAATAGACATTCTCGGGGCATAATTGAACAATATATTTCGGTTTTACTATTTTTTCGGTGGAATGAGAAAAAGTACTGTTTCCAAAGTTATACTGTTAGGGCGCAACGGAGGAGTCTAATGTTGTTCCGATTTTGGTTCTTGTGAACGTAGTCAACGATACGTTGCAAGTATACACTCTCGGGGCACAATAGAACAATATAATTAGGTTTTACTCTTTGTTCGGTGGAATGAGAAAAATCTTGTTTCCAAAGTTATCTTTGTTAGGGGGCAATGTTGTTCGTTTTGGTTCTTGTGAATGTAGTCAACGATACGTTGCCAATATACACTCTCGGGGCAAAATAGAACAATATAATTGGGTTTCACTCTTTGTTCGGTTGAATGAGAAAAAGTACTGTTTCTAAAGTTATACTGTTAGGGCGCAACTGAGTAGTCTAATGTTGTTCCGGTTTTTGGTTCTTGTGAACGTAGACAACGATACGTTGCCAATATACACTCTTGGGGCATAATAAAACAATATAATTGGGTTTCACTCTTTGTTCGGTTGAATGAGAAAAAGTACTGTTTCTAGAGTTATACCGTTAGGGCGCAACTGAGTAGTCTAATGTTGTTCCGGTTTTGGTTCTTGCGAACGTAGACAACGATACGTTGCCGATATTCACTCCCTGGGCATAAAAGATCAATATAATTGGGTTTCACTCTTTGTTCGGTTGAATGAGAGAAAGTATTGTTTCTAAAGTTATACTATTAGTGCGCAACTGAGTTGTCTAATGTTGTTCCGATTTTGGTTCTTGTGAACGTAGTCAACGATACGTTGCCAATATACACTCTCGGGGCAAAATAGAACAATATAATTGGGTTTCACTCTTTGTTCGGTTGAATGAGAAAAAGTACTGTTTCTAAAGTTATACTGTTAGGGCGCAACTGAGAAGTCTAATGTTGTTCCGGTTTCGGTTCTTGTAAACGTATACAACGATACGTTGCAAATATACACTCTCGGGGCATAATAGAACAATATAATTGGGTTTCACTCTTTGTTCGGTTGAATGAGAAAAAGTACTGTTTCTAAAGTTATACTTTGTTAGGCGCAACCGAGTCTAATGTTGTTCGAGTTTGGTTCTTGTGAACATAGACAACGATAGGTTGCCAATAGACACTCTCGGGGCATAATTGAACAATATATTTCGGTTTTACTCTTTTTCGGTGGAATGAGAAAAATCTTGTTTCCAAAGTTATACCGTTAGGCGCAACGGAGGAGTTAAATGTTGTTCCGGTTTTGGTTCTTGTGAATGGTGACATCGATATGTTGCAAATTTACACTCCCGGGGCATAATAGAACAATATAATTAGGTTTTACTCTTTGTTCGGTGGAATGAGAAAAAGTACTGTTTCCAAAGTTATGCTGTTAGGGCGCAACTGAGTTGTCTAATGTTGTTCCCGTTTTGGTTCTTGTGAACGTAGTCAACGATACGTTGCCAATATACACTCTCGGGGCAAAATAGAACAATATAATTGGTTTCACTCTTTGTTCGGTTGAATGAGAAAAAGTACTGTTTCTAAAGTTATACTGTTAGGCGCAATCGAGTAGTCTAATGTTGTTCCGGTTTCGGTTCTTGTGAACGTAGACAACGATACGTTGCCAATATACGCGCTTGGGGCATAATAGAACAATATAATTGGGTTTCACTCTTTGTTCGGTTGAATGAGAAAAAGTACTGTTTCTAAAGTTATACTGTTAGGGCGCAACTGAGTAGTCTAATGTTGTTACGGTTTCGGTTCTTGTGAACGTAGACAACGATACGTTGCCGATATTCACTCCCTGGGCATAATAGAACAATATAATTGGGTTTCACTCTTTGTTCGGTTGAATGAGAGAAAGTACTGTTTCTAAAGTTATACTATTAGTGCGCAGCGAGTTGTCTAATGTTGTTCGATTTTGGTTCTTGTGAACGTAGTCAACGATACGTTGCCGGTATACACTCTTGGGGCAAAATAGAACAATATAATTGGGTTTCACTCTTTGTTCGGTTGAATGAGAAAAAGTACTGTTTCTAAAGTTATACTGTTAGGGCGCAACTGAGTAGTCTAATGTTGTTTCGGTTTCGGTTCTTGTGAACGTATACAACGATACGTTGCAAATATACACTCTCGGGGCATAATAGAACAATATAATTGGGTTTCACTCTTTGTTCGGTTGAATGAGAGAAAGTACTGTTTCTAAAGTTATACTGTTAGGGAGCAACTGAGTTGTCTAATGTTGTTCCGATTTTGGTTCTTGTGAACAAAGTCAACGATACGTTGCCAATATACACTCTCGGGGCAAAATAGAACAATATAATTGGGTTTCACTCTTTGTTCGGTTGAATGAGAAAAAGTACTGTTTCTAAAGTTATCCTGTTAGGGCGCAACTGAGTAGTCTAATGTTGTTCCGGTTTTGGTTCTTGTGAACGTAGACAACGATACGTTGCAAATATACACTCTCGGGGCATAATAGAACAATATAATTGGGTTTCACTCTTTGTTCGGTTGAATGAGAAAAATCTTGTTTCTAAAGTCTCTGTTAGGCGCTGAGTAGTCTAATGTTGTTCCGGTTTTGGTTCTTGTGAACGTAGACAACGATACGTTGCCAATACACTCTCGGGGCATAATTGAACAATATATTGAAGTTTTACTCTTTGTTCGGTGGAATGAGAAAAAGTACTGTTTCCAAAGTTATACTGTTAGGGCGCAACGGAGGAGTCTAATGTTATTCCGGTTTTGGTTCTTGTGAACGGTGACATCGATATGTTGCAAATTTACACTCCCGGGGAATAATAGAACAATATAATTAGGTTTTACTCTTTGTTCGGTGGAATGAGAAAAAGTACTGTTTCCAAAGTTATGCTGTTAGGGCGCTACTGAGTTGTCTAATGTTGTTCCGGTTTTGGTTCTTGTGAACGTAGTCAACGATACGTTGCCAATATACACTCTCGGGGCAAAATTGAACAATATAATTGGGTTTCACTCTTTGTTCGGTTGAATGAGAAAATGTATTGTTTCTAAAGTTATACTGTTAGGGCGCAACTGAGTAATCTAATGTTCTTCCGGTTTCGGTTCTTGTGAACGTAGACAACGATACGTTGCCAATATACACTCTCGGGGCATAATAGAACAATATAATTAGGTTTTACTCTTTGTTCGGTGGAATGAGAAAGTGTACTATTTCCAAAGTTATACTGTTAGGGCGCAACTGAGTTGTCTAATGTTGTTCGGTTTTGGTTCTTGTGAACGTAGTCAACGATACGTTGCCAATATACACTCTCGGGGCAAAATAGAACAATATAATTGGGTTTCACTCATTCTTCGGTTGAATGAGAAAAAGTACTGTTTCTAAAGTTATACTGTTAGGGCGCAACTGAGTAGTCTAATGTTGTTCCGGTTTCGGTTCTTGTGAACGTATAGAACGATACGTTGCAAATATACACTCTCGGGGCATAATAGAACAATATAATT
Source organism: Aechmea fasciata (assembly GCA_025177825.1). Taxonomy (NCBI): domain Eukaryota; kingdom Viridiplantae; phylum Streptophyta; class Magnoliopsida; order Poales; family Bromeliaceae; genus Aechmea; species Aechmea fasciata. The sequence goes on from CM045938.1 coordinate 2,213,263, forward strand.
GGGTTTCACTCTTTGTTCGGTTGAATGAGAAAAAGTACTGTTTCTAAAGTTATACTGTTAGGGCGCAACTGAGTAGTCTATTGTTGTTCCGAGTTTGGTTATTGTGAACATTGACAACGATACGTTGCCAATAGACACTCTCGGGGCATAATTGAACAATATATTTAGGTTTTACTCTTTGTTCGGTGGAATGAGAAAAAGTACTGTTTCCAAAGTTATATTGTTAGGGCGCAACGGAGGAGTCTAATGTTGTTCCGGTTTTGGTTCTTGTGAACGGTGACATCGATATGTTGCAAATTTACTCTCCCGGGGCATAATAGAACAATATAATTAGGTTTTACTCTTTGTTCGGTGGAATGAGAAAAAGTACTGTTTCCAAAGTTATCTTTGTTAGGCGCAACTGAGTTGTCTAATGTTGTTCCCGTTTTGGTTCTTGTGAACGTAGTCAACGATACGTTGCCAATATACACTCTCGGGGCAAAATAGAACAATATAATTGGGTTTCACTCTTTCTTCGGTTGAATGAGAAAAATCTTGTTTCTAAAGTTATCTTGTTAGGGCGCAATGAGTAGTCTAATGTTGTTCGGTTTCGGTTCTTGTGAACGTAGACAACGATACGTTGCCAATATACACTCTTGGGGCAAAATAAAACAATATAATTGGGTTTCACTCTTTGTTCGGTTGAATGAGAAAAAGTACTGTTTCTAGAGTTATACCGTTAGGGCGCAACTGAGTAGTCTAATGTTGTTCCGGTTTTGGTTCTTGTGAACGTAGGCAACGATACGTTGCCGATATTCACTCTCGGGGCATAATAGAACAATATAATTGGGTTTCACTCTTTGTTCGGTTGAATGAGAGAAATCTTGTTTCAAAAGTTATACTATTAGTGCGCAACTGAGTTGTCTAATGTTGTTCCGATTTTGGTTCTTGTGAACGTAGTCAACGATACGTTGCCAATATACACTCTTGGGGCAAAATAGAACAATATAATTGGGTTTCACTCTTTGTTCGGTTGAATGAGAAAAAGTACTGTTTCTAAAGTTATACTGTTAGGGCGCAACTGAGTAGTCTAATGTTGTTCCGGTTTCGGTTCTTGTGAACGTATACAACGATACGTTGCAAATATACACTCTCGGGGCATAATAGAACAATATAATTGGGTTTCACTCTTTGTTCGGTTGAATGAGAAAAAAAATCTTGTTTCTAAAGTTATCTTGTTAGGCGCAAGAGTAGTCTAATGTTGTTCGAGTTTGGTTCTTGTGAACATTGACAACGATACGTTGCCAATAGACACTCTCGGGGCATAATTGAACAATATATTTAGGTTTTACTCTTTGTTCGGTGGAATGAGAAAAAGTACTGTTTCCAAAGTTATACTGTTAGGGCGCAACGGAGGAGTCTAATGTTGTTCCGATTTTGGTTCTTGTGAACGGTGACATCGATATGTTGCAAATTTACACTCCCGGGGCACAATAGAACAATATAATTAGGTTTTACTCTTTGTTCGGTGGAATGAGAAAAAGTACTGTTTCCAAAGTTATGCTGTTAGGGGGCAACTGAGTTGTGTAATGTTGTTCCCGTTTTGGTTCTTGTGAATGTTGTCAACGATACGTTGCCAATATACACTCTCGGGGCAAAATAGAACAATATAATTGGGTTTCGCTCTTTGTTCGGTTGAATGAGAAAAAGTACTGTTTCTAAAGTTATACTGTTAGGGCGCAACTGAGTAGTCTAATGTTGTTCCGGTTTCGGTTCTTGTGAACGTATACAACGATACGTTGCAAATATACACTCTCGGGGCATAATAGAACAATATAATTGGGTTTCACTCTTTGTTCGGTTGAATGAGAAAAAGTACTGTTTCTAAAGTTATACTGTTAGGCGCCAAGTAGAAAGTCTAATGTTGTTCGAGTTTGGTTCTTGTGAACATAGACAACGATAAGTTGCCAATAGACACTCTCGGGGCATAATTGAACAATATATTTAGGTTTTACTCTTTTTTCGGTGGAATGAGAAAAAGTACTGTTTCCAAAGTTATACTGTTAGGGCGCAACGGAGGAGTTAAATGTTGTTCCGGTTTTGGTTCTTGTGAATGGTGACATCGATATGTTGCAAATTTACACTCCCGGGGCATAATAGAACAATATAATTAGGTTTTACTCTTTGTTCGGTGGAATGAGAAAAAGTACTGTTTCCAAAGTTATGCTGTTAGGGCGCAACTGAGTTGTCTAATGTTGTTCCCGTTTTGGTTCTTGTGAACGTAGTCAACGATACGTTGCCAATATACACTCTCGGGGCAAAATAGAACAATATAATTGGTTTCACTCTTTGTTCGGTTGAATGAGAAAAATCTTGTTTCTAAAGTTATCTTGTTAGGGCGCAACTGAGTAGTCTAATGTTGTTCCGGTTTCGGTTCTTGTGAACGTAGACAACGATACGTTGCCAATATACAATCTTGGGGCATAATAAAACAATATAATTGGGTTTCACTCTTTGTTCGGTTGAATGAGAAAAAGTACTGTTTCTAGAGTTATACCGTTAGGGCGCAACTGAGTAGTCTAATGTTGTTCCGGTTTTGGTTCTTGCGAACGTAGACAACGATACGTTGCCGATATTCACTCCCTGGGCATAATAGAACAATATAATTGGGTTTCACTCTTTGTTCGGTTGAATGAGAGAAATCTTTGTTTCTAAAGTTATACTATTAGTGCGCAATCGAGTTGTCTAATGTTGTTCGATTTTGGTTCTTGTGAACGTAGTCAACGATACGTTGCCAATATACACTCTTGGGGCAAAATAGAACAATATAATTGGGTTTCACTCTTTGTTCGGTTGAATGAGAAAAAGTACTGTTTCTAAAGTTATACTGTTAGGGCGCAACTGAGTAGTCTAATGTTGTTCCGGTTTCGGTTCTTGTGAACGTATACAACGATACGCTGCAAATGTACACTCTCGGGCATAATAGAACAATATAATTGGGTTTCACTCTTTGTTCGGTTGAATGAGAGAAATCTTGTTTCTAAAGTTATACTTGTTAGGAGCAACCGAGTTGTCTAATGTTGTTCGATTTTGGTTCTTGTGAACAAAGTCAACGATACGTTGCCAATATACACTCTCGGGGCAAAATAGAACAATATAATTGGGTTTCACTCTTTGTTCGGTTGAATGAGAAAAATCGTTTCTAAAGTTATCTTGTGGCGCAACTGAGTAGTCTAATGTTGTTCCGGTTTCGGTTCTTGTGAACGTAGACAACGATACGTTGCAAATATACACTCTCGGGGCATAATAGAACAATATAATTGGGTTTCACTCTTTGTTCGGTTGAATGAGAAAAATCTTGTTTCTAAAGTCTCTTGTTAGGCGCAGTGAGTAGTCTAATATTGTTCGGTTTGGTTCTTGTGAACATAGACAACGATACGTTGCCAATAGACACTCTCGGGGCATAATTGAACAATATATTGAAGTTTTACTCTTTGTTCGGTGGAATGAGAAAAAGTACTGTTTCCAAAGTTATACTGTTAGGGCGCAACGGAGGAGTCTAATGTTATTCCGGTTTTGGTTCTTGTGAACGGTGACATCGATATGTTGCAAATTTACACTTCCGGGGAATCATAGCACAATATAATTAGTTTTTAATCTTTGTTCGGTGGAATGAGAAAAATCTTGTTTCTAAAGTTATACTGTTGGGGCGCAGCTGAGTTGTCTAATGTTGTTCCGGTTTTGGTTCTTGTGAACGTAGTCAACGATACGTTGCCAATATACACTCTCGGGGCAAAATTGAACAATATAATTGGGTTTCACTCTTTGTTCGGTTGAATGAGAAAATGTACTGGTTCTAAAGTTATACTGTTAGGGCGCAACTGAGTAATCTAATGTTGTTCCGGTTTCGGTTCTTGTGAACGTAGACAACGATACGTTGCCAATATACACTCTCGGGGCATAATAGAACAATATAATTAGATTTCACTCTTTGTTCGGTGGAATGAGAAAAAGTACTGTTTCCAAAGTTATGCTGTTAGGGCGCAACTGAGTTGTCTAATGTTGTTCCGATTTTGGTTCTTGTGAACGTAGTCAACGATACGTTGCCAATATACACTCTTGGGGCAAAATAGAACAATATAATTGGGTTTCACTCTTTCTTCGGTTGAATGAGCAAAATCTTGTTTCTAAAGTTGTATCTTGTTAGGCGCAATGAGTAGTCTAATGTTGTTCCGGTTTCGGTTCTTGTGAACGTATAGAACGATACGTTGCAAATATACACTCTCGGGGCATAATAGAACAATATAATTGGGTTTCACTCTTTGTTCGGTTGAATGAGAAAAAGTACTGTTTCTAAAGTTATACTGTTAGGGCGCAACTGAGTAGTCTAATGTTGTTCCGGGTTTGGTTCTTGTGAACATTGACAACGATACGTTGCCAATAGACACTCTCGGGGCATAATTGAACAATATATTTAGGTTTTACTCTTTGTTCGGTGGAATGAGAAAAAGTACTGTTTCCAAAGTTATATTGTTAGGGCGCAACGGAGGAGTCTAATGTTGTTCCGGTTTTGGTTCTTGTGAACGGTGACATCGATATGTTGCAAATTTACTCTCCCGGGGCATAATAGAACAATATAATTAGGTTTTACTCTTTGTTCGGTGGAATGAGAAAAAGGACTGGTTCCAATGGTATGCTGTTAGGGCGCAACTGAGTTGCCTAATGTTGTTCCCGTTTTGGTTCTTGTGAACGTAGTCAACGATACGTTGCCAATATACACTCTCGGGGCAAAATAGAACAATATAATTGGTTTCACTCTTTGTTCGGTTGAATGAGAAAAAGTACTGTTTCTAGAGTTATACCGTTAGGGCGCAACTGAGTAGTCTAATGTTGTTCCGGTTTTGGTTCTTGCGAACGTAGACAACGATACGTTGCCGATATTCACTCCCAGGGCATAATAGAACAATATAATTGGGTTTCACTCTTTGTTCGGTTGAATGAGAGAAAGTACTGTTTCTAAAGTTATACTATTAGTGCGCAACTGAGTTGTCTAATGTTGTTCCGATTTTGGTTCTTGTGAACGTAGTCAACGATACGTTGCCAATATACACTCTTGGGGCAAAATAGAACAATATAATTGGGTTTCACTCTTTGTTCGGTTGAATGAGAAAAAGTACTGTTTCTAAAGTTATACTGTTAGGGCGCAACTGAGTAGTCTAATGTTGTTCGGTTTCGGTTCTTGTGAAAGTAAACAACGATACGGTGCAAATATACACTCTCGGGGCATAATAGAACAAAATAATTGGGTTTCACTCTTTGTTCGGTTGAATGAGAAAAAGTACTGTTTCTAAAGTTATCTTTGTTAGGAGCAAGGAGTTGTCTAATGTTGTTCCGATTTTGGTTCTTGTGAACAAAGTCAACGATACGTTGCAAATATACACTCTCGGGGCATAATAGAACAATATAATTGGGTTTCACTCTTTGTTCGGTTGAATGAGAAAAAGTACTGTTTCTAAAGTTATACTGTCAGGGCGCAACTGAGTAGTCTAATGTTGTTCCGGTTTCGGTTCTTGTGAACGTAGACAACGATACGTTGCAAATATACACTCTCGGGGCATAATAGAACAATATAATTGGGTTTCACTCTTTGTTCGGTTGAATGAGAAAAAGTACTGTTTCTAAAGTCTCTTTTGTTAGGGCGCAGCTGAGTAGTCTAATATTGTTCCGGGTTGGTTCTTGTGAACATAGACAACGATACGTTGCCAATAGACACTCTCGGGGCATAATTGAACAATATATTGAAGTTTTACTCTTTGTTCGGTGGAATGAGAAAAAGTACTGTTTCCAAAGTTATACTGTTAGGGCGCAACGGAGGAGTCTAATGTTATTCTGGTTTTGGTTCTTGTGAACGGTGACATCGATATGTTGCAAATTTACACTCCTGGGAATAATAGAACAATATAATTAGGTTTTACTCTTTGTTCGGTGGAATGAGAAAAATCATTTCCAAAGTTATCTTTGTTGCAGGTAGTCTAATGTTGTTCCGGTTTTGGTTCTTGTGAACGTAGTCAACGATACGTTGCCAATATACACTCTCGGGCAAAATTGAACAATATAATTGGGTTTCACTCTTTGTTCGGTTGAATGAGAAAATGTCTTGTTTCTAAAGTTATCTTGTTAGGCGCAAGCGAGTAATCTAATGTTGTTCGGTTTCGGTTCTTGTGAACGTAGACAACGATACGTTGCCAATATACACTCTCGGGGCATAATAGAACAATATAATTAGATTTCACTCTTTGTTCGGTGGAATGAGAAAAAGTACTGTTTCCAAAGTTATGCTGTTTGGGCGCTACTGAGTTGTCTAATGTTGTTCCGGTTTTGGTTCTTGTGAACGTAGTCAACGATACGTTGCCAATATACACTCTTGGGGCAAAATAGAACAATATAATTGGGTTTCACTCATTCTTCGGTTGAATGAGAAAAAGTACTGTTTCTAAAGTTATACTGTTAGGGCGCAACTGAGTAGTCTAATGTTGTTCCGGTTTCGGTTCTTGTGAACGTAGACAACGATACGTTGCCAATATACACTCTCGGGGCATAATAGAACAATATAATTAGATTTCACTCTTTGTTCGGTGGAATGAGAAAAAGTACTGTTTCCAAAGTTATGCTGTTAGGGCGCTACTGAGTTGTCTAATGTTGTTCCGGTTTTGGTTCTTGTGAACGTAGTCAACGATACGTTGCCAATATACACTCTTGGGGCAAAATAGAACAATATAATTGGGTTTCACTCATTCTTCGGTTGAATGAGAAAAAGTACTGTTTCTAAAGTTATACTGTTAGGGCGCAACTGAGTAGTCTAATGTTGTTCCGGTTTCGGTTCTTGTGAACGTATACAACGATACGTTGCAAATATACACTCTCGGGGCATAATAGAACAATATAATTGGGTTTCACTCTTTGTTCGGTTGAATGAGAAAAAGTACTGTTTCTAAAGTTATACTGTTAGGGCGCAACTGAGTAGTCTAATGTTGTTCCGAGTTTGGTTCTTGTGAACATTGACAACGATACGTTGCCAATAGACACTGTCACGCCCCGAGACCGCTACCAATTCGGTTCGGTTCGGGGACGCCGATCAGGCGCCGAACGGACAGCACCTCCCCTGTCCGCCCAAGGCTCAACAACAAGTCATGTACAAAGAATCACCCAGGAGATTTAATTCTATATCATACATGACAAGAAGATGCACCTAAAGGTGCGAACGACAACAAGAGCAAGGTACAAGTATTTTATACAAGTAATAAAGAGAGAAGAATCTATCTATTACAATCATTCAACATTTGTTTACATCTCTTTACATTCTTTCACCAAAATGAATATACATGTTCTTTTCCCCAAAACACATAAGTCATTACATATCCAAAATATACATTCTTTTCTTGTTCATAAGACTATACCAAAATGATATCGGGAAGGTTCTAATGCAAATGGCGGCCTCTATCAACTAGGGCGCGATGCCACTCTGCGATCCTCACCGCCCGCGAACTTGCACTGTAATAGAGTGGGGTGAGAACTAACTTCCTTAGTTCCCGGTGGGCTCGGCCACCGACCCCACCGATCTCCCCACTAGGTCTAGCGAGGCAATAGCGGATAGATATTTATCTTAAAGTAAATACGGTAAGTAAAGCATAATAGAAGAAATGCAATAACTACTTTGTAACAATAAGGTAAGAGTAATGCTCTAGCCATGTAACCACCAACATGCTAATAGAACTCTATCAAGTAAATTGCAATTCTATCATGCTCAATATGTACTTTTGTACCCAATCTCATAACTCTTTGGAGTTTGTTACCCAATACTTGGCTAGCCCGTAGGCACGCCCACGTCTCAACACATTCAACCTCATGGGTTGTCTGCGGGACCCCACATAGGCTATCCCTCGGGACCCCACATAGGCTATCCCTATCGAATCACGTGCCAAGACCTCCGGAGACTCGCACTACTCGTGTGGAGCGACCAACCACGAGCGCTGAGCAGACTGTGTGAGTATGATCATCTCCTCCACTTTGGAGGGCATCCATACAAGGGCATCCAACACAGGGGAATCATGCATAAGTGTTCTATACACTATGTTTCCATGTCAATGTCGTCAAGTTGTTTACTTGGTTCATGTCACTAGTGTCGCTACACTATGTCATATGTCATTGTCATTCATCAAGTTCTATGCTTGGTTCATATAGCTCTAGTGTTCTTTACACTAAGTTATTGCACAATATCATAAAGTCATGTTGTCATTGTCATTCATCAAGTTCTATACTTGATTCATATATCTCTAGGTGGCAATCATGCATAACTAAATCATAGTTCTTGTCTCTAGGGTTCGATGTCATTATACTCATTCCTTTGCTTCCTATGTCCAAATGCAAGCCTATGGTGCCGCACGATAAGGAAGGTATGCAAGCATACTCCTATGTCCTAATGCAACACCATAGTCACGCACGATAAGGAGGCACACTAGAATAGTCATTTAATCATACCAACCCTATCATGCATGAAAACTATATACCTATGTACATATATGTGCAATATGACCAATATTTACTTAGACATAAAAGGGAGCCCAACGGTAAAGCACCCCCCACCTTTTGGGATGTTCCACGAGGTTAGAATGCCGCTCTCGACGCTTCTAACCACTACTTTGACTCCCGGCCCAATATCGAAGCTGAAAGCCTTCGTTTGGCTCGGATCGCTTAAACCGTTCGCCGTATCGACGAACCGTCACTTCGCACGCGTTCGTGGACCTAACAATATGTTAGAAATGAGGTTAAAAGAGATCAAAACCTCATATTTAGAAAACCCCCAATTTGAGCCCTAGAAATTGCCCCGAGCAAAATCCCGCGTTAGAGCTCGAATTGATGGTGCAAACCACTTCTTAGAGATGCTAGGGTTCCATAAAAATTATCCCCAAAGGATAAAACCCACCATAGCAAAGTCTACCATGAGAGCTCTCAAGAGCTTACCTCAAGTAGAAGCCCTAATGGTGGAGAGGATGAGGAAGATGATGCTAGGCTTGCTCCTAGCTTGATCCTCCACCAAGATCTCCACTCCTTCTCCTCCTCCTTCTTCTTCTTCTTCTTCTTTCTAGAGAGAGAAAGAGAGCTTGTGTGTGTGAGGGAGAGGGAATGCCAGTGTGAGAGGGAGGGAGAGTCCCTCTATAGCATCTATTGTAACAAGATGCTAAAAGGCCCTTCAACTATGCAAACTGCACCAAACTGGACATTTTTCGGGCTCCGGGACCGGTCTCCCTAACCCAGGACCGGTCCCAGAGAGCCTTGCTCCACTCTGCGCAGCTGGGGACCGGTCTCCCCCTTACGAGACCGGTCCCAGAGAGCTTGCTCTCGCGGGACAGCCTTCCGAGACCGGTCTCCCTTTTCGAGACCGGTCCCCCGAGACCATCGGCCCCAAGGACTTAGCCAAATTTTCGGCTTTTCGTCGTTTATTCTCCGTTTCGCTCGTTTGGCATCCGATTCTTTTCAAATCCAACCGAGACTTTGCAAACATGTTTTCGAACACGTTTTCATCATCTTTTCATCCACGCTAATGCCGGATTTAGCTCACGACCCAACATAGCTTTTCGGGTTCCGTTTTCGCGCCTACGCGCACAAAAACGCCCGAAAGCTTCCGAACTTCACCGGGAGCAACTCCGATGCACTTTTTGCCTTCGGATCAACTTCGAACTTTCTGAAGTCCATCCATTCACAATCAGTCGATTCTAAACGTGGTGCAACTCTCGGATTTCGAGAATTCACATCCTTACATCCTCCCCGCCTTAAAAAGAGTTTCGTCCTCGAAACGAACCCTTAAATCAAACTTAAACTTAAACTTAAACTTAAATCCATACCTCACTCCTCGAATAAATGAGGATGATGCATCTTCATCTCGCTCTCGAGCTCCCAAGTGGCTTCACGATCGTCGTGATTGCTCCACCGAACTCGAACATAAGGAATTTCGCGATTCCGTAACTTGCGCACCTCCCGAGCAATAATTGCCACCGGAAACTCTTCATAGCTCAAGTCCTCTTGAAGCTCCGGCGGTTCAAACATCATGGCATGTTCGGGATTGTGAACATATTTCCGAAGGTTGGAAATGTGAAACACGTTGTGAACGTCCGCTAGGTGCGGCGGCAATGCAATCCGATATGCTACCGCTCCAATACGTTCCAACACTTCAAACGGCCCAATATATCGAGGACTCAACTTTCCTCGAACTCCAAACCGCCTCACGCCTCTCATAGGCGAAACCTTCAAGAACACGCGATCTCCTACCGCGAATTCCAAGTCTCTTCGACGCTTATTCGCATAACCCATTTGTCTCGATTGCGCGTAAGCATCGTTGGCGAGGCGAACTTTTTCTTCCGCCTCCCGCAACACTTCGGGACCAACCATGGCCCGCTCACCTACATCACCCCAATGTACAGGAGATCGGCATTTCCGCCCGTAAAGGACTTCAAACGGTGCCATCTCCACACTAGCTTGGTAACTATTATTGTAGGCGAACTCGGCCATTGGCAAGTATTTGGCCCAACTTCCTTTATAGTCAATGACACACGCCCGCAACATATCCTCCAGAATCTGAATAGTCCTCTCTGACTGTCCATCTGTCTGAGGGTGAAACGCGGTACTGAACTCGAGTCGTGTGCCAAGTGCTTCCTGTAGGCTCTTCCAGAAATGTGAGGTGAATCGGGGATCTCGATCTGACACAATCGACTTTGGCACCCCATGCAATCTGACCACCTCATCAAGATATACCTGCGCCAGTTTCTCACCTGACCATGTCGTGTGGATCGGTAAAAAGTGCGCCGACTTTGACATACGGTCCACAATCACCCAAATCGCGTCGTGGCCGCCCGTCGAACGAGGCAATCCGACCACGAAATCCATCGCGATATCTTCCCATTTCCAAACTGGGATAGGTAGGCTCTGAAGCTTCCCCGCTGGGTATTGGCGCTCTGCTTTCACTTGCTGACATACTAAACATTGCGCCACATAGCGTCCAATGTCAGCCTTCATCCCCGGCCACCAGTACTGCATCTTTAGGTCTCTGTACATTTTGGTGCCGCCCGGGTGAATACTATAAGGAGCCCGATGAGCTTCCTCCAAAATCAGCTTTCGGACCTCTTCATTCTCGGGTACACACCACCGGTTACGGAATCGGAGTGCACCCACGGCATCTATGGTGAAGTCGCCACCGTGTCCGCTCTCAATGTCGCGCCGCACCTTTTGGAGATTAGGGTCCGCGGATTGAAGACTCTTGATCCGCTCCAACAAGGTCGGTGTAACAATAAGAGCCGCTAAAATAGCCGGTACTTCTGGAGCTACTACCTCAAGATCTAGCCGTCTCCTCTCCCGGCATAGAGGATCTTGAGCCGTAACCTTCAATGCAAGGTTCTCTACCGATTTTCTGCTGAGAGCATCGGCGACTACATTCGCTTTCCCGGGGTGGTAAAGGATCGAGACATCATAATCCTTTAATAACTCCAACCACGCCGTTGGCGCATATTGACTCTTCTGCGTAAACAAATACTTCGGACTTTTGTGGTCCGTGTATATTTCGCAACGCGCGCCATACAAGTAGTGCCTCCACAACTTAAGAGCAAATACCACAGCGGCTAGCTCTAAGTCATGGATAGGGTAGTTCTTCTCGTAGGTCTTCAATTGACGGGACGCATATGCGATTACCTTCCCGCCCTGCATCAGAACACACCCTAAGCCTGAATAAGACGCGTCGCTATAAACCACTAAGTCTTCGCCTTGCACCGGCAACGCGAGCACCGGAGTCGAAGTCAATCTATCCTTCAACTCTTGGAAACTCCGGTCGCACTCGTCGCTCCAAACGAACTTGGTGCCTTTCTTCGTTAGACGGGTAAGTGGAATTACAATTTCGAGAAACCTTCCACGAACCGCCTATAATAGCCGCTAAGCCCACAAAGCTTCGGACTTAGTGACATTCGTAGGCGCGGCCAATCCTTGATTGCCTCTATTTTCCTCGGGGCAACAGAAATTCCGCCCTCGGAAATAACATGCCCCAGAAATGCAACTTCCCTCAGCCAAAAGTCGCACTTCTTCAGTTTGGCATATAACTTCTCCTCCCGAAGGATTTGAAGTACTAAGCGTAAATGCTCCGCATGTTCCCCGTCACTGCGGGAATAGACCAGTATGTCATCTATGAAGACTACCACAAACTGATCTAAATACTTTCTGAAGACACGGTTCATTAAGTCCATGAACGCTGCCGGGGCATTCGTGAGCCCAAACGGCATCACCGTGAATTCATAGTGTCCATACCGCGTGCGGTATGCGGTTTTCTGAACATCCTCGGCTTAATCCTCAGCGATGATAGCCCGATTGGAGGTCAATCTTGGAATAGACACTCGACCCTGCAATTTATCAAACAAGTCATCGATTCGAGGCAGCCGGTACTTGTTCTTGATCGTGAACATCTTCAATTAGCGATAGTCCACGCAGAGTCGGAATGTACCGTCCTTCTTTCGCACAAACAACACGGGGGGTCCCCAGGGCTATACACTCGGCCGGATAAATTCCTTATCAAGGAGATCCAACAATTGAGCCCTCAACTCTTTTAATTCGCCGGCGCCATCCGATATGGAGCCTTCGAAATCGGCGCGGTTCGGGAACCAAGTCGATTACAAACTCGATCTCCCGTTACGGCGGTATTCCCGGTAATTCGGCAGGAAATACGTCGGGGAACTCTCGAACTACTGATAGTTCCTCGAGTGTCGGGGTCACTCGCTCAACTTCTACAACGGTCGCCATATAGGCGGCGCAACCGCTACTAACAAGCTTCCTCGCTCTCGTCGCCGACACTGTCACGGCGAAGCAAGAACTCTTACACGCCTTGTAAACAAGTTCCTCTTGTCCTGGCTCACGAAACGTTATCACTTTCTCTTTACAGTCAATCGACGCATAGTATTTCGAAAGCCAGTCCATGCCCAATATCACGTCAAAATCCTTCAACCCTTTTAGCACTAAGGTTCGGATTGGCATTATCCAGTCACCTACCCGCACTGGACATGTAGGGCAATCTTTATATATTTGAATTACCTGACCGTGGCTATCCATTCGCCACACCTTTTCACAAGCCTTTAGATCTATATCATGAGCTCGTGCAAATGATTTACTTATGATTGAATTAGTGGCACCGTGTCAAACAAAGCTACGGAGCGTACTCCATTAACTAAAACCATACACCTTACAACTTCACGATGTTCGGCTTCGGCGAGTTCCTCCACTTGGGCAGACGGCGAATACCGTCCGCTCGGCGGTCGTGGTAACTGTGGCTCGGGGGCGACGCGGAGCCATCACGCGCCCAGCCGACATGGCAGCAGGTGGGGCGCCGCCATAATACACCGGTGTCGATGGAATCGATGCGACTGACGGGGCAGACGGGGCCGTTCTTGACGATTCGGTGATGTGCCCTTCTTGCCCACAATTGTAGCACTTGCCCGGCCGTTGCCGCAGATGTGCCGATGATTCCCGCCGCCACATATAGTACCTTTGCTTTGCGGTCCACGACTCCACGGCTGCGTTCGTGGGTTCTTCGAGGAGCTTCTTGAAATTTGACTGACCCCCCGAAGGGCCGCCCGATCGCTTCTTTCCTTTATCTTTGGACGCTGCCATAAGCTCACGTTCCTCGCGCACATGAGCGTCGCCGTGCTCCGCCCATAATGCACGATCAAATACCTCCGCATACGTAGTGAGCTTAAGAAGCTGCACCGCCCGATATATGCGCGGTCTGAGTCCTCGCAAGAACCAGTCCGCCCGGTCCCGGTCGTCTCGAACCACTTCCGGAACACAGTCTATAATATGGGAGAATTCCTGCTCGAACTCCGCTACAGAGCGGTCTCCCTGCCTCAAGGTTCTGAACTTCTCCTGCAACTTTCGCTTCACTGTGTCCGGGAAGTAATTTGCATACATCTCCCTCTTGAACTCCTCCCAGGTGATAGGTGGGAGATCAGAAGGTCGATCTCGCTTCAATCGCTTCCACCACACCTTCGCCGTCTTCTCAAGACAATGCGTGGCGAAGTAGACCTTGTTTTGCTCCGAGGTGTTAAAGTCCTCGAACATCATTTCCATTGAGTCAATCCATGACTCCACTATCTCCGGCTCCACTTGTCCGCCCTCAAAGATTGGTGGGTGGAACTTCATGAATCGAATAAGGGCCGTCAACAGTCGCCTTGTTCGTCTCCTCGGCGAAGCATCGGGGGTTGCCGAACCCGACGCCGCCGGAAGTGCACTCGCCGGCGGAGGACACGCCGCCACCGGAACTGCTGCCACACCCTCGCCCTCAGCCGCCTCAGATACTCGTACTGGGGGCGCGGGTGGGGTACGATTCTCAGCCGCCCTGCTGCGTGCGCGTCGCCGCTATCTGTTGCTCCATTAGCTCACTGGAGCCGATCAAAACGACCCGTCAACGCGGTCATCTGCGTCGTAACTGCACCTCGCTAGGGCCCATCGTCTGCGGTGCCAAAGGAGGTCCGGGTAGGTCCGGGTCTCCCGACGACGATCTTGGGACCCGACCTACGCGTGTAGCGTCTCGGAGGCATTAGTTCCTGAAACGCAATAACCGGGTTAGTTATCTTAACCCATCGACTTACTCGTAATTAACAATCTACGAGACTCAACATTTAAAAATTAGGCGGAAGCACACAAGTGTACTCATTCTAGACTCTCGGTGTCATGTTGTCGGCCGCCCAACACAAGCACTTTAAGCCAAGAACTAATACCCTTGAATCCATCTCTATTCACCACTAGAGGTATCTCAACCAATACTTCGACCCAATCGTATTAACTTCCGCCACATGGCATAGGTCCACGTTTCGCTCACGCACCTATTAGCCTTAGGGTTTACCGTCCTAGGGTTTCCTAGGTCCATCCTAGACTCTCTCTTTACTTGCTCTTAGTGGCTCTGATACCAAAAGAATACCTGTCACGCCCCGAGACCGCTACCAATTCGGTTCGGTTCGGGGACGCCGATCAGGCGCCGAACGGACAGCACCTCCCCTGTCCGCCCAAGGCTCAACAACAAGTCATGTACAAAGAATCACCCAGGAGATTTAATTCTATATCATACATGACAAGAAGATGCACCTAAAGGTGCGAACGACAACAAGAGCAAGGTACAAGTATTTTATACAAGTAATATAAAGAGAAGAATCTATCTATTACAATCATTCAACATTTGTTTACATCTCTTTACATTCTTTCACCAAAATGAATATACATGTTCTTTTCCCCAAAACACATAAGTCATTACATATCCAAAATATACATTCTTTTCTTGTTCATAAGACTATACCAAAATGATATCGGGAAGGTTCTAATGCAAATGGCGGCCTCTATCAACTAGGGCGCGATGCCCTTACCGCGATCCTCACCAGCCGCCCGCGAACTTGCACCTGTAATAGAGTGGGGTGAGAACTAACTTCCTTAGTTCCCAGTGGGCTCGGCCCCCGACCCCACCGATCTCCCCACTAGGTCTAGCGGGCAATAGCGAGATAGATATTTATCTTAAAGTAAATACGGTAAGTAAAGCATAATAGAAGAAATGCAATAACTACTTTGCCCGTAAATAATAAGTGTAAGAGTAATGCTCTAGCCATGTAACCACCAACATGCTAATAGAACTCTATCAAGTAAATTGCAATTCTATCATGCTCAATATGTACTTTTGTACCCAATCTCATAACTCTTTGGAGTTTGTTACCCAATCCATGGCTAGCCCGTAGGCACGCCCACGACTCAACACATTCAACCTCATGGGTTGTCCGCGGGACCCCACATAGGCTATCCCTCGGGACCCCACATAGGCTATCCCTATCGAATCACGTGCCAAGACCTCCGGAGACTCGCACTACTCGTGTGGAGCGACCAACCACGAGCGCTGAGCAGACTGTGTGAGTATGATCATCTCCTCCACTTTGGAGGGCATCCATACAAGGGCATCCAACACAGGGGAATCATGCATAAGTGTTCTATACACTATGTTTCCATGTCAATGTCGTCAAGTTGTTTACTTGGTTCATGTCACTAGTGTCGCTACACTATGTCATATGTCATTGTCATTCATCAAGTTCTATGCTTGGTTCATATAGCTCTAGTGTTCTTTACACTAAGTTATTGCACAATATCATAAAGTCATGTTGTCATTGTCATTCATCAAGTTCTATACTTGATTCATATATCTCTAGGTGGCAATCATGCATAACTAAATCATAGTTCTTGTCTCTAGGGTTCGATGTCATTATACTCATTCCTTTGCTTCCTATGTCCAAATGCAAGCCTATGGTGCCGCACGATAAGGAAGGTATGCAAGCATACTCCTATGTCCTAATGCAACACCATAGTCACGCACGATAAGGAGGCACACTAGAATAGTCATTTAATCATACCAACCCTATCATGCATGAAAACTATATACCTATGTACATATATGTGCAATATGACCAATATTTACTTAGACATAAAAGGGAGCCCAACGGCTTCGGTAAAGCACCCCCCACCTTTTGGGATGTTCCACGAGGTTAGAATGCCGCTCTCGACGCTTCTAACCACTACTTTGACTCCCCGGCCCAATATCGAAGCTGAAAGCCTTCGTTTGGCTCGGATCGCTTAAACCGTTCGCCGTATCGACGAACCGTCGCCGCACGCGTTCGTGGACCTAACAATATGTTAGAAATGAGGTTAAAAGAGATCAAAACCTCATATTTAGAAAACCCCCAATTTGAGCCCTAGAAATTGCCCCGAGCAAAATCCCGTTAGAGCTCGAATTGATGGTGCAAACCACTTCTTAGAGATGCTAGGGTTCCATAAAAATTATCCCCAAAGGATAAAACCCACCATAGCAAAGTCTACCATGAGAGCTCTCAAGAGCTTACCTCAAGTAGAAGCCCTAATGGTGGAGAGGATGAGGAAGATGATGCTAGGCTTGCTCCTAGCTTGATCCTCCACCAAGATCTCCACTCCTTCTCCTCCTCCTTCTTCTTCTTCTTCTTCTTTCTAGAGAGAGAAAGAGAGCTTGTGTGTGTGAGGGAGAGGGAATGACAGTGTGAGAGGGAGGGAGAGTCCCTCTATAGCATCTATTGTAACAAGATGCTAAAAGGCCCTTCAACTATGCAAACTGCACCAAACTGGACATTTTTCGGGCTACGGGACCGGTCTCCCTAACCCAGACCGGTCCCGAGAGAGCCTTGCTCCACTGCGCACTGGGGACCGGTCTCCCCTTACGAGACCGGTCCCCAGAGCTCGCTCTCGCGGAGACGACCTTCCGAGACCGGTCTCCTTTTCGAGACCGGTCCCCCGAGTGGACCATCGCCCCACTCCAAGGACTTAGCCAAATTTTCGACTTTTCGTCGTTTATTCTCCGTTTTCGCTCGTTTGGCATCCGATTCTTTTCAAATCCAACCGAGACTTTGCAAACATGTTTTCGAACACGTTTTCATCATCTTTTCATCCACGCTAATGCCGGATTTAGCTCACGACCCAACATAGCTTTTCGGGTTCCGTTTTCGCGCCTACGCGCACAAAAACGCCCGAAAGCTTCCGAACTTCACCGGGAGCAACTCCGATGCACTTTTTGCCTTCGGATCAACTTCGAACTTTCTGAAGTCCATCCATTCGACAATCAGTCGATTCTAAACGTGGTGCAACTCTCGGATTTCGAGAATTCACATCCTTACAGACACTCTCGGGGCATAATTGAACAATATATTTAGGTTTTACTCTTTGTTCGGTGGAATGAGAAAAAGTACTGTTTCCAAAGTTATATTGTTAGGGCGCAACGGAGGAGTCTAATGTTGTTCCGGTTTTGGTTCTTGTGAACGGTGACATCGATATGTTGCAAATTTACTCTCCCGGGGCATAATAGAACAATATAATTTGGTTTTACTCTTTGTTCGGTGGAATGAGAAAAAGTACTGTTTCCAAAGTTATACTGTTTGGGCGCAACTGAGTTGTCTAATGTTGTTCCGGTTTTGGTTCTTGTGAACGTAGTCAACGATACGTTGCCAATATACACTCTCGGGGCAAAATAGAACAATATAATTGGTTTCACTCTTTGTTCGGTTGAATGAGAAAAAGTACTGTTTCTAAAGTTATACTGTTAGGGCGCAACTGAGTAGTCTAATGTTGTTCCGGGTTTGGTTCTTGTGAACGTAGACAACGATACGTTGCCAATATACACTCTTGGGGCATAATAAAACAATATAATTGGGTTTCACTCTTTGTTCGGTTGAATGAGAAAAAGTACTGTTTCTAGAGTTATACCGTTAGGGCGCAACTGAGTAGTCTAATGTTGTTCCGGTTTTGGTTCTTGCGAACGTAGACAACGATACGTTGCCGATATTCACTCCCGGGGCATAATAGAACAATATAATTGGGTTTCACTCTTTGTTCGGTTGAATGAGAGAAAGTACTGTTTCTAAAGTTATATTATTAGTGCGCAACTGAGTTGTCTAATGTTGTTCCGATTTTGGTTCTTGTGAACGTAGTCAACGATACGTTGCCAATATACACTCTTGGGGCAAAATAGAACAATATAATTGGGTTTCACTCTTTGTTCGGTTGAATGAGAAAAATCTTGTTTCTAAAGTTATACTTGTTAGGCGCAAGCGAGTAGTCTAATGTTGTTCCGGTTTCGGTTCTTGTGAACGTATACAACGATACGTTGCAAATATACACTCTCGGGGCATAATTGAACAATATAATTGGGTTTCACTCTTTGTTCGGTTGAATGAGAGAAAGTACTGTTTCTAAAGTTATACTGTTAGGGAGCAACTGAGTTGTCTAATGTTGTTCCGATTTTGGTTCTTGTGAACAAAGTCAACGATACGTTGCCAATATACACTCTCGGGGCAAAATAGAACAATATAATTGGGTTTCACTCTTTGTTCGGTTGAATGAGAGAAATCGTTTCTAAAGTTATCTTTGTCGGGCGCAACCGAGTAGTCTAATGTTGTTCGGTTTCGGTTCTTGTGAACGTAGACAACGATACGTTGCAAATATACACTCTCAAAATAGAACAATATAATTGGGTTTCACTCTTTGTTCGGTTGAATGAGAAAAATCTTGTTTCTAAAGTCTTTGTTAGGCGCGGTGAGTAGTCTAATATTGTTCGGGTTTGGTTCTTGTGAACATAGACAACGATACGTTGCCAATAGACACTCTCGGGCATAATTGAACAATATATTGAAGTTTTACTCTTTGTTCGGTGGAATGAGAAAAAATCTTTGTTTCCAAAGTTATCTTTGTTATGGCGCAACGGAGGAGTCTAATGTTATTCCGGTTTTGGTTCTTGTGAACGGTGACATCGATATGTTGCAAATTTACACTCCCGGGGAATAATAGAACAATATAATTAGGTTTTACTCTTTGTTCGGTGGAATGAGAAAAAGTACTGTTTCCAAAGTTATGCTGTTAGGGCGCTACTGAGTTGTCTAATGTTGTTCCGGTTTTGGTTCTTATGAACGTAGTCAACGATACGTTGCCAATATACACTCTCGGGGCAAAATTGAACAATATAATTGGGTTTCACTCTTTGTTCGGTTGAATGAGAAAATGTACTGTTTCTAAAGTTATAATGTTAGGGCGCAACTGAGTAGTCTAATGTTGTTCCGGTTTCGGTTCTTGTGAACGTAGACAACGATACGTTGCCAATATACACTCTCGGGGCATAATAGAACAATATAATTAGATTTCACTCTTTGTTCGGTGGAATGAGAAAAAGTACTGTTTCCAAAGTTATGCTGTTAGGGCGCTACTGAGTTGTCTAATGTTGTTCCGGTTTTGGTTCTTGTGAACGTAGTCAACGATACGTTGCCAATATACACTCTTGGGGCAAAATAGAACAATATAATTGGGTTTCACTCTTTGTTCGGTTGAATGAGAAAAAGTACTGTTTCTAAAGTTATGCTGTTAGGGCGCAACTGAGTAGTCTAATGTTGTTCCGGTTTCGGTTCTTGTGAACGTATAGAACGATACGTTGCAAATATATACTCTCGGGGCATAATAGAACAATATAATTGGGTTTCACTCTTTGTTCGGTTGAATGAGAAAAAGTACTGTTTCTAAAGTTATACTGTTAGGGCGCAACTGAGTAGTCTAATGTTGTTCCGAGTTTGGTTCTTGTGAACATTGACAACGATACGTTGCCAATAGACACTCTCGGGGCATAATTGAACAATATATTTAGGTTTTACTCTTTGTTCGGTGGAATGAGAAAAAGTACTGTTTCCAAAGTTATACTGTTAGGGCGCAACGGAGGAGTCTAATGTTGTTCAGGTTTTGGTTCTTGTGAACGGTGACATCGATATGTTGCAAATTTACTCTCCCGGGGCATAATAGAACAATATAATTAGGTTTTACTCTTTGTTCGGTGGAATGAGAAAAAGTACTGTTTCCAAAGTTATGCTGTTAGGGCGCAACTGAGTTGTCTAATGTTGTTCCCGTTTTGGTTCTTGTGAACGTAGTCAACGATACGTTGCCAATATACACTCTCGGGCAAAATAGAACAATATAATTGGGTTTCACTCTTTCTTCGGTTGAATGAGAAAAATCGTTTCTAAAGTTATACTGTTAGGGCGCAACTGAGTAGTCTAATGTTGTTCCGGTTTCGGTTCTTGTGAACGTAGACAACGATACGTTGCCAATATACACTCTTGGGGCAAAATAAAACAATATAATTGGGTTTCTCTCTTTGTTCGGTTGAATGAGAAAAAGTACTGTTTCTAGAGTTATACCGTTAGGGCGCAACTGAGTAGTCTAATATTGTTCCGGTTTTGGTTCTTGCGAACGTAGGCAACGATACGTTGCCGATATTCACTCCCTGGGCATAATAGAACAATATAATTGGGTTTCACTCTTTGTTCGGTTGAATGAGAGAAAGTACTGTTTCAAAAGTTATACTATTAGTGCGCAACTGAGTTGTCTAATGTTGTTCCGATTTTGGTTCTTGTGAACGTAGTCAACGATACGTTGCCAATATACACTCTTGGGGCAAAATAGAACAATATAATTGGGTTTCACTCTTTGTTCGGTTGAATGAGAAAAAGTACTGTTTCTAAAGTTATACTGTTAGGGCGCAACTGAGTAGTCTAATGTTGTTCCGGTTTCGGTTCTTGTGAACGTATAGAACGATACGTTGCAAATATACACTCTCGGGGCATAATAGAACAATATAATTGGGTTTCACTCTTTGTTCGGTTGAATGAGAAAAAGTACTGTTTCTAAAGTTATCTTTGTTAGGCGCAACCGAGTAGTCTAATGTTGTTCGAGTTTGGTTCTTGTGAACATTGACAACGATACGTTGCCAATAGACACTCTCGGGCATAATTGAACAATATAATTAGGTTTTACTCTTTGTTCGGTGGAATGAGAAAAATCGTTTCCAAAGTTATATTGTTAGGGCGCAACGGAGGAGTCTAATGTTGTTCCGGTTTTGGTTCTTGTGAACGGTGACATCGATATGTTGCAAATTTACTCTCCCGGGGCATAATAGAACAATATAATTAGGTTTTACTCTTTGTTCGGTGGAATGAGAAAAAGTACTGTTTCCAAAGTTATCTTTGTTATGGCGCAATCGAGTTGTCTAATGTTGTTCCCGTTTTGGTTCTTGTGAACGTAGTCAACGATACGTTGCCAATATACACTCTCGGGCAAAATAGAACAATATAATTGGGTTTCACTCTTTCTTCGGTTGAATGAGAAAAATCTTGTTTCTAAAGTTATACTTTGTTAGGGGCGCAATGAGTAGTCTAATGTTGTTCGGTTTCGGTTCTTGTGAACGTAGACAACGATACGTTGCCAATAGACACTCTTGGGGCAAAATAAAACAATATAATTGGGTTTCACTCTTTGTTCGGTTGAATGAGAAAAAGTACTGTTTCTAGAGTTATACCGTTAGGGCGTAACTGAGTAGTCTAATATTGTTCCGGTTTTGGTTCTTGCGAACGTAGGCAACGATACGTTGCCGATATTCACTCCCTGGGCATAATAGAACAATATAATTGGGTTTCACTCTTTGTTCGGTTGAATGAGAGAAAGTATTGTTTCAAAAGTTATACTATTAGTGCGCAACTGAGTTGTCTAATGTTGTTCCGATTTTGGTTCTTGTGAACGTAGTCAACGATACGTTGCCAATATACACTCTTGGGGCAAAATAGAACAATATAATTGGGTTTCACTCTTTGTTCGGTTGAATGAGAAAAAGTACTGTTTCTAAAGTTATACTGTTAGGGCGCAACTGAGTAGTCTAATGTTGTTCTGGGTTTGGTTCTTGAGAACTTCGACAACGATCCGTTGCAAATATACACTCTCGGGCATAATAGAACAATATAATTGGGTTTCACTCTTTGTTCGGTTGAATGAGAAAAATCGTTTCTAAAGTTATACGTTAGTAAATCGAGTAGTCTAATGTTGTTCCGAGTTTGGTTCTTGTGAACATAGACAACGATACGTTGCCAATAGACACTCTCGGGGCATAATTGAACAATATATTTAGGTTTTACTATTTTTTCGGTGGAATGAGAAAAAGTAATGTTTCCAAAGTTATACTGTTAGGGCGCAACGGAGGAGTCTAATGTTGTTCCGATTTTGGTTCTTGTGAACGGTGACATCGATATGTTGCAAATTTACACTCCCGGGGCACAATAGAACAATATAATTAGGTTTTACTCTTTGTTCGGTGGAATGAGAAAACGTATTGTTTCCAAAGTTATCTTTGTTAGGGCAAGCGAGTTGTCTAATGTTGTTCCCGTTTTGGTTCTTGTGAATGTAGTCAACGATACGTTGCCAATATACACTCTCGGGGCAAAATAGAACAATATAATTGGGTTTCACTCTTTGTTCGGTTGAATGAGAAAAAGTACTGTTTCTAAAGTTATCTTTGTTAGGCGCAACGAGTAGTCTAATGTTGTTCGGTTTCGGTTCTTGTGAACGTAGACAACGATACGTTGCCAATATACACTCTTGGGGCATAATAAAACAATATAATTGGGTTTCACTCTTTGTTCGGTTGAATGAGAAAAATCTTGTTTCTAGAGTTATACCGTTAGGGCGCAACTGAGTAGTCTAATGTTGTTCCGGTTTTGGTTCTTGCGAACGTAGACAACGATACGTTGCTGATATTCACTACCTGGGCATAATAGAACAATATAATTGGGTTTCACTCTTTGTTCGGTTGAATGAGAGAAAGTACTGTTTCTAAAGTTATACTATTAGTGCGCAACTGAGTTGTCTAATGTTGTTACGGTTTTGGTTCTTGTGAACGTAGTCAACGATACGTTGCCAATATACACTCTCGGGGCAAAATTGAACAATATAATTGGGTTTCACTCTTTGTTCGGTTGAATGAGAAAATGTACTGTTTCTAAAGTTATACTGTTAGGGCGCAACTGAGTAATCTAATGTTGTTCCGGTTTCGGTTCTTGTGAACGTAGACAACGATACGTTGCCAATATACACTCTCGGGGCATAATAGAACAATATAATTAGATTTCACTCTTTGTTCGGTGGAATGAGAAAAAGTACTGTTTCCAAAGTTATGCTGTTAGGGCGCTACTGAGTTGTCTAATGTTGTTCCGGTTTTGGTTCTTGTGAACGTAGTCAACGATACGTTGCCAATATACACTCTTGGGGCAAAATAGAACAATATAATTGGGTTTCACTCTTTGTTCGGTTGAAAGAGAAAAATCATCGTTTCTAAAGTTATCTTGTTAGGCGCAACTGAGTTGTCTAATGTTGTTCCGGTTTTGGTTCTTGTGAACGTAGACAACGATACGTTGCCAATATACACTCTCGGGGCATAATAGAACAATATAATTGGGTTTCACTCTTTGTTCGGGTGAATGAGAAAAAGTACTGTTTCTAAAGTTATACTGTTAGGGCGCAACTGAGTAGTCTAATGTTGTTCCGAGTTTGGTTCTTGTGAACATTGACAACGATACGTTGCCAATAGACACTCTCGGGGCATAATTGAACAATATATTTAGGTTTTACTCTTTGTTCGGTGGAATGAGAAAAAGTACTGTTTCCAAAGTTATATTGTTAGGGCGCAACGGAGGAGTCTAATGTTGTTCTGGTTTGGTTCTTGTGAACGGTGACATGGATATGTTGCAAATTTACTCCCGGGGCATAATAGAACAATATAATTAGGTTTTACTCTTTGTTCGGTGGAATGAGAAAAAGTTCTGTTTCCAAAGTTATGCTGTTAGGGCGCAACTGAGTTGTCTAATGTTGTTCCGGTTTTGGTTCTTGTGAACGTAGACAACGATACGTTGCCAATATCCACTCTCGGGGCATAATAGAACAATATAATTGGGTTTCACTCTTTGTTCGGTTGAATGAGAAAAAGTACTGTTTCTAAAGTTATACTGTTAGGGCGCAACTGAGTAGTCTAATGTTGTTCCGGTTTCGGTTCTTGTGAACGTAGACAACGATACGTTGCCAATATACACTCTTGGGGCATAATAAAACAATATAATTGGGTTTCACTCTTTGTTCGGTTGAATGAGAAAAAGTACTGTTTCCAAAGTTATACTGTTAGGGCGCAACTGAGTAGTCTAATTGTGACATATCGAACTTCTAAAGTCTTGAAGTTACGAGGTATGTTGGCTTAGAAGGCCATAAGAGTGGTTCCGGTGAAGTCTGGAAGCTTTCGGGTGTTTTCGGTGCACTAGGTGCGAAACGGAGCCCGAAAGGCTACTTTGGGCCGTGAGCCAAATCCGGCGCTTGCGCGGATGAGATAATGATGTGGACATGATTTAAATCATGTGTGGAGAGGCTCGGTTCGATTTGAAAAGAATCGGAGGTCAAACGAGCCAAAAGTGAGTTGGAACGGAGAAGAAACGGAAAAAAGCTGAAAATTTGGCTAAGTCCTTGGACTAGGCTGATGGTCCCTGGGGGGACCGGTCCCTGAAAAGGGAGACCGGTCCCGGAAGGCTGTCCCGCGAGAGCAGGCTCTCTGGGACCGGTCTCTTAAGGGGGAGACCGGTCTCCAGTGCGCAGAGTGGAGCAAGGCTCTCGGGACCGGTCCTGGGTTAGGGAGACCGGTCCCTGAGCCCGAAAATGACCAGTTTGGGCTGTTTCAAATATTGCAAAGTTGAGGGGTTTGTTTGCAATTATGCAGGGGGTTAAGTGAATAGAGGGTAATAAAACCCTTTCTCTCCCTCTCACTCCCTCAGAACCCTCTCTCCCTCTCTTCTCTGTCGACCGAAACAAGGGAAGAAAGAAAGAAAAAGAGAAGGAAAGGAAGAGAGAAGAAGAAGGAAGAAGATGAGGAAGATGATGGAGATCAAGGTGGAGACCTCCATGGCTATCCTCTCCCTCTTCCTCGAGCTCGAAGCTTGTAGAGGTAAGCTTCTAAGCTCCCTCTCATGGTGGATTTTCGTAGAGGGCTTTTTAAACCCTAGAAATGGTTGGATTAGAACCCCTTGAGGCTCAATAGAAGATCAAGGCGTAAATCTAGGGATTTACGGTAGGTTTTGCATAGATGCAAACCTAGGGTTCGATTTGGGGGTTTTTAGAAATAGATGAGATTGATCTCATTTGACCCCATAGAAACCTAATTGGGGGTGCAACGAACGCGTTGGCGCGCTCGGTTCGGTGATCCGACGAGCGGTTGCAAAGATATTAATATTTTAATATATTCATACCAGATGTCCGGAGCACGCAAGATAGGAGCCCTAAATTCACGAAAACGGAACTGGGGCAACTTGAAGACGTGGGGCAACGGCACGAAGTCTCAGATCGAGATTCGGAGATCGTTCGGTTGGTCGCGCACGAGTCGAGCCGAATCGGGTCACGGGTGCCGCGGGCGGCCGATTGCAAGTGTCGACGAGCAATCGGAGAGCAAAACAGGTGGGTGCGTTTACCGAAGCGACTAGGTCGCCTATATGTCTGAGAGTTACTTAACTCCTGTTGATGCATGTTCAATAACGCATAAGAAGAAATGCATGCTAGTGATATATATAATAAACGCCAAGTAAATGCATGAGAATGAATGAGTGAAATGCATGATAGGGGTGGCATGGCCAGATGACTTTCCTTGTATGCTGTCTTATCGTGCGGAGCTATGGGCGTCGCATTAGGACATAGGGTGTCTGCTTGCACACTTCCCTAATCGTGCGGCACCATAGGCTTGCATTTGGACATAGGAAGCATCAGGATGAATATTGCGACACTGAACCCTAGAGATGACTTAATTATGTATGAGTACCAAGTAGATAACTTGATGAATGATATGTGCAATGACATAGTGTAAAGAATGTTGCAAGAACATAAGCCTAGCATAAAAGAAACATGCATATGAGTAGATTGATAGACATAAGGGAGCCAAGTAAAGAATGCCAAGTAAAGAATGTGAGTCATGGACTAAATACACATGTAGATCGAGTGGCATCTAATCTAGTGTTAAAGAACATAGGTTATAGTAAACCTAGAGTCAATGGACCTAGGAGTGTGGCAACCTAACCTAGTGTGACAAACATAGGTTGAGAACTGAACCTAGAGTTAAGACAACCTAGGTTATGTGACAATGAGTGAACCCTAGAGTCAAGTGGACCTAGGATGTAAAGAACAATGGACCTATTGGGTCGACTCTTGAGGGTTAAGGCCAACCCTCAAGCAACGTGGAATGGATTCCGGAATCCCAGTAATTGTGAGCTCGATAGTTCTGGTTCCGCGGGTGTATGCGGCATGTTCCTCTCCCACCGGAAGAACTTCGAGGATTGTGACTAAGCAAGAACAAAGTGAGCGCTAGGGTGTATGCGGCATGTTCCTCTCCCTATCAAGGAATCTTGGCTATGGGTGTATGCGGCATGTTCCTCTCCCAGTAGCGGATCCCTGACCACGCTGCACGGACCTTCGGGCGGACTGTTGGGCGATGTGGTTCTTGGCTTGCAGTCTGAGGTGCAAGTGACAGGGTCCTTCACCTCGGGTCAGGCAAAGTGCGGATTATCCGCTATTGATTGCCTCGTGGCCGAGTCGGGTGGCTAGCTGGAATCAGGTAGAGAGAACCTTGAGAGCTAGTGATATGTATGGTGAACCTAAGGTAATAGACACCTTAGAAGCAAGTTGGACTTGAGATGGAAACCTAGGGTTATAAAAACCTTGGAAGTTAATGACATGAGCTAAGGTAAGTAGAAATCTTAGAGTTACAACGGGTATGAGTTATGAATAGCTAAGTAAGAATGAAATAGCTAAAGTACAGAATAGCAAAAAGGTAAAGAAAAGCTAAGAGCTAAAGTAATAATTTGCATGTTGCATTTGTGAGGCATGTTTTTATGTTAGTTGCAAGTTATATACCTATATATGTTTTTGGACTAACACATTTGCGGTGCCTCCTTGGACCTATTGGTCGAGCTGTTCTCTTGGGTGACCGTACCCACGAGAACTATGGACAATAGTTCTCACCCCCGTGTTGTGGTTTTGGGGGTACAGGTATACACGTGAGCGGCGCAGCAGCAGCGCGAGGCAAGGGCGTAGATCTGTAGATAGCGCCCTACCAGGAGACCAGAGGTAGAAGTACCCTGAGGCCGTCTTAATAGCGGGGACTAGAGGGTAGTGAGCAAAAATGTAACTAACTTGTGAAATGATGTAATCATAAGTAGATTGTATTTGGAAGTCTAATGTAAATTAATCGGTGATGTAAAATGAATGTGGAATGAATGTAATAACATAGGATGTGTTTATGTTGTTTGATACCTAGCTTCCTTATGCAATCGTTGTATGTCGAATACTGTTCCTAGTTGGAACCTTCTTGTAATTGTATCGATTGCGACGCCTTGGACGTACAGGGGAGACTCTGTCCGTTCGGCGGTCTGCCGGCGCGCCGA
This sequence comes from Aechmea fasciata, assembly GCA_025177825.1. Taxonomy (NCBI): domain Eukaryota; kingdom Viridiplantae; phylum Streptophyta; class Magnoliopsida; order Poales; family Bromeliaceae; genus Aechmea; species Aechmea fasciata. The sequence continues at coordinate 2,241,147 of CM045938.1, forward strand.
ATCCGACCGAATTGGCGGGCTCGGGGCGTGACAGATTAGTTGGTATCAGAGCATAAAGTAGTGAATGGGACAATGGTTTAGGTGAACCTAGGAGACCCTAGGATAGTGAAACCTTAAAGGTTAAGGCTCGTGAGAGACGAGGACTTGTGGTTCGTGGCGAAAGCGATTATGGATTTGGTCGTATTGTATAATCCTCTAAGACGGATATTAGAGGTGGACTTGAGGTGTGGTTATTCTCAATCGAAGGAGTTCATGTTGGGTCGACACAACATGAAACCAGGTGAGGAGAATGGACGCCCTCGTGTGACTTTCGCCTGATTGGCTCTTGGGCCGGTATTAGTGGTCTCGTATTCGACCCGAGTTGGTCGAGAACTAATCGAGTTGTCGCGTTTCAGGAAACGATGGCACCGCGTAGGCGATCTTCATCCAGATCGGCGCGGGAGGGAACAAGTGATGTTCCTGAGCAATTCGAGGCGAGTGGAGACCCGGTGCTCCGCGAGCAGATGAGTGCGCTTATGGGCGTAGTGCTGCGACAGGAGGAGCAGATCAAGGGGCTCCATGAGCTGTTGGCACGACAGGCTGCGGCGGCTGCGCCGGTAGCAGCGCGCCGTGTGCCGACGGGAATGGCGACGGAGTCGGGGGCAGCAGCTCCTGGTTCTGTGGAAATGGAGGCAGAGAAAGAACGGGCTTTGGCGGCCCTTATGGCCTTCAAAGAGTTTGATCCGCCTGTCTTTGATGGAGAGAATGTCGATCCATGGATCGTGGAGCTGTGGATTGACTCTATGGAAACGCTTTTCGAGGAGCTGAGCACCTTGGAGCGGGACAAGGTACCTTTAGCTGTGCATTGCTTGAAGCAGTCAGCGAAGGCGTGGTGGAAAGGCATTCGACGAAATCGATCGCCTAGCCTCCCTCCTATGGCGTGGAATGAGTTTCGGGGGTTGGTGTTTTCTACGTACTTCCCCGACACTGAAAGGAGAAAGCTTCAGGACAAGTTCAGGAAGCTGCAACAAGGAGACCGCTCTGTGAGAGAATACGAGCGAGAGTTTTCTCGTATCGTGAATTGTGTCCGGATGTGGTGCGGGACGACAAGGAAAGGGCCGAATGGTTCCCGCATGGACTCGACCGGGATTTACAAGAAGGTGCAAATCCCTAACCTCACAACTGTTTCGGAGGTGTTGGACCGGGCATTGTGGGCCGAACATGGCGAGGCTTTCGTGCGTGAAGAGCGCGAATCTCGTAAGCATGAGCGAGGAGGGGCGAGGCCATCGTTGAGCAATTTGGGTGGTCATCAAGTTCTAGACACCACTCAAGGTCGTCCTCTACCCGATCCTCCTCTCGGATGCGTGATACGTGGTGGCTCCCACTGTGCGCGGCGGTGTGCGCCGCGTGACGGAAGGTGTATCCGTTGTGGGCGCAGTGCCATATGCGGGATGAGTGCCCGCAAGGCGAGAGTCATACACGATGATGGCGACGATGTTCTCCTCTCTAGGACAACTTTGTGGACGTGCAGCCTTTGGCACGGTCTGGAGAGCGGGGTGTGGTGATCAAGCAACCGGAGGGTTCGCGGCGAGCGTCAAGCGGTCACGGACCTACGACCCGGGTTGCGGAGTCTACTGCTGACGATTTCGGGGCAGGTATGAGTTAATTTAATCAAGCGAGAACTTCTGCATGATTTTGAGTTAATGCATTGCATGCATTCATTGAGTGGTCAGTTGCTACTATTGATACATCATTATAGTAGGGACCTAGAGACGGTGAGATACATGGGCATGCTTGCGAGAGTGTGGCGCACAGCTTCGGTAGGAAGCCAAGTGGCACTAGCAAATGGCTAGTTGTGATTCGTGGGCGGCGAGAGATAAGACTCGTGGTAGAGACGAAGTGGTGCGGCGACTCTCGAGGCAACGAGTAGTAGATTGCGAGAGTTAAGCCGTGATACTTGAGGATACCCGAGTAATCCGAATGTTTCGGATGTAGTACCGATAGACCGACGGTGGAAGTAGAACCGCTATTGAGAGCATGATCGACTAGTTGCCGAGTACGCGCGTGTGAGGCCAAGTGATACCTCGAATTGAGGTGGGCGAGTGGTGCTCGTGTAGTTGGAGTGCATAGGCCGAGCGGCCAGATGCCTGGCATAGTTAGAACCACTACTGAGGAAATAGTTGGATAGCGCTGAATTTGGCCTGTGGGCCGTGCGATACCTCCATGTGGGGTTAGAAAAGTTGCTTAGTAGGCGGTGCGTGGCGCGATCCGCCCCAAAGCCGAGACCTAGCGTAGAACGCTACGAGCAGGCGTGGAGCGCCCGAGCACAGTACTCGTAGAGTGCGGTTCCGATTCGAGAGAGTGGATTGGCGTAGCACTCAAAGATTGCTAAGTGTGAAGCGGGCCATGGATCACTCGTAGGGTGGTGGCTTGCACTAGGTGCCTAGGAGTCGACGGTTATGTAGCTCTATAGAGCGTGTCGTGTAGACGACGTTAGCGGGTAGTGCTTGGGACGACCCGTGCCTCGGACCATTTGAGGATCGGAACTGGGCCCATTGGGCAAGCGCAGTCGGCTGCTAGTGGCAGCGGCCCGGTACCTGTTGGTGGGGCGAGAGTTTTGGTTAGGACGGTAGTCCGAGCTTGGACCCGAGAACGTGAAAATGCCACGTGTTGGATCTTAAGATCGATAATGCGCCGAGGGTGCGGTTGTGACCCAATCCGAGAGTTGAGTGTGGATTGGGGTCTTGATTGCTCCTGATTGGAGTGTGTGCAAATTCCCAAGTGAGAATTTCGCCGAAAGTGCTGATTGGGTCTACGCCATTAACGAGAGAACGCTAAGCGTAGTTGAGACACGTCTAAGCGATAGGCTGACGTAGGGTTGGTGACCATTGGTCCACCGTAGAGACCGAGGTAAGCGGTGAGTTGATAACTCTAACGAAGAGTTGACCGATTCGCGAGCGAAGTGTTCGTGTAAGTGATCGCGACTAAGGAGCCGAATAAGTCGTGGCAATTGGGAAATTGAAGCAAGTGGTCTCTAGGAGACACTTCGATAGAAGAATCCACATGACAATTGAGGATAATGCTCTTTTACGGAATGGAGGCGAGATGCGCCAAAGTGTGCCATCTCACGATAGAGCAAGATTCGGTTGATATTGAGGCACTCACCATTAGGCGATGCTCCTAAGATGTTGCTTTAGGCAATGTGGGTGATTGGATCCGAGTGCGCTCAGAGACGAGACGAGTGAACGCAAGGTGAAGTTCCTTGTGAACTGGTTGCAAGTGATGTTGGAGCGTGAGAGGTCGTTGAATGTCGACTTGCGCTTCCACTAATGTTTATCGGAGTTGTAATGCACTTTTGAAGTTGTGCTTAGCAAATGTGAGTGAAACTAGTCTCACATTCTTCGTTATGGGCCTGTAAATGATTATAATTAGTGAAAGGCCGCTCCGAAGACAAAAAGTGCATTGGAATCTCCAAAATTACTCGATAAATTAAATTGGATCGTGAGCTGATGGAAATGAGTAAGTTTCGCGGACGAAACTCTTTTAAGGAGGGGAGAATGTGACATATCGAACTTCTAAAGTCTTGAAGTTACGAGGTATGTTGGCTTAGAAGGCCATAAGAGTGGTTCCGGTGAAGTCTGGAAGCTTTCGGGTGTTTTCGGTGCCACTACGTGCGAGAACGGAGCCCGAAAGGCTACTTTGGGCCGTGAGCCAAATCCGGCGCTTGCGCGGATGAGATAATGATGTGGACATGATTTAAATCATGTGTGGAGAGGCTCGGTTCGATTTGAAAAGAATCGGAGGTCAAACGAGCCAAAAGTGAGTTGGAACGGAGAAGAAACGGAAAAAAGCTGAAGGTGTGGCTAGGTCCTTGGACTAGGCTGATGGTGCCTGGGGGGACCGGTCCCCGAAAAGGGAGACCGGTCCGGAAGACTGTCCCGCGAGAGCGAGCTCTGGGACCGGTCTCTAAGGGGAGACCGGTCTCCGCGCAGAGTGGAGCAAGGCTCTGGGACCGGTCTGGGTTAGGGAGACCGGTCCACGAGCCCGAAAATGCCCTGGTTTGACATTTCAAATATTGCAAAGTTGAGGGGTTTGTTTGCAATTATGCGGGGGTTAAGTGAATAGAGGGTAATAAAACCCTTTCTCTCCCTCTCACTCCCTCGAGAACCCTCTCTCCTCTCTTCTACGTCGACGAAACAAGGGAAGAAAGAAAGAAAAGAGAAGGAAAGGAAGAGAGAAGAAGAAGGAAGAAGATGAGGAAGATGATGGAGATCAAGGTGGAGACCTCCATGGCTATCCTCTCCCTCTTCCTCGAGCTCGAAGCAAGCTTGTAGAGGTAAGCTTCTAAGCTCCCTCTCATGGTGGATTTTCGTAGAGGGCTTTTTAAACCCTAGAAATGGTTGGATTAGAACCCCTTGAGGCTCAATAGAAGATCAAGGCGTAAATCTAGGGATTTACGGTAGGTTTTGCATAGATGCAAACCTAGGGTTCGATTTGGGGGTTTTTAGAAATAGATGAGATTGATCTCATTTGACCCCATCGAAACCTAATTGGGGGTGCAACGAACGCGTTGGCGCGCTCGGTTCGGTGATCCGACGAGCGGTTGCAAAGATATTAATATTTTAATATATTCATACCGGATGTCCGCAAAGACGCAAGATAGGAGCCCTAAATTCACGAAACGGAACTGGGGCAACTTGAAGACGTGGGGCAACGGCACGAAGTCTCGGATCGAGATTCGGAGATCGTTCGGTTGGTCGCGCACGAGTCGAGCCGAATCGGGTCACGGGTGCGGGCGGCCGATTGCAAGTGTCGACGAGCAATCGGAGAGCAAAGAGCAAAGCAGTGGGTGCGTTTACCGAAGCGACTAGGTCGCCTATATGTCCGAGAGTTACTTAACTCCGTTGATGCATGTTCAATAACGCATAAGAAGAAATGCATGCTAGTGATATATATAATAAACGCCAAGTAAATGCATGAGAATGAATGAGTGAAATGCATGATAGGGTTGGCATGGCCAGATGACTTTCCTTGTATGCTTTCTTATCGTGCGGAGCTATGGGGCGTCGCATTAGGACATAGGGTGTCTGCTTGCACACTTCCCTAATCGTGCGGCACCATAGGCTTGCATTTGGACATAGGAAGCATCAGGATGAATATTGCGACACTGAACCCTAGAGATGACTTAATTATGTATGAGTACCAAGTAGATAACTTGATGAATGATATGTGCAATGACATAGTGTAAAGAATGTTGCAAGAACATAAGCCTAGCATAAAAGAAACATGCATATGAGTAGATTGATAGACATAAGGGAGCCAAGTAAAGAATGCCAAGTAAAGAATGTGAGTCATGGACTAAATACACATGTAGATCGAGTGGCATCTAATCTAGTGTTAAAGAACATAGGTTATAGTAAACCTAGAGTCAATGGACCTAGGAGTGTGGCAACCTAACCTAGTGTGACAGAACATGGGTTGAGAACTGAACCTAGAGTTAAGACAACCTAGGTTATGTGACAATGAGTGAACCCTAGAGTCAAGTGGACCTAGGATGTAAAGAACAATGGACCTATTGGGTCGACTCTTGAGGGTTAAGGCCAACCCTCAAGCAACGTGGAATGGATTCCGGAATCCCAGTAATTGTGAGCTCGATAGTTCTGGTTCCGCGGGTGTATGCGGCATGTTCCTCTCCCACCGGAAGAACTTCGAGGATTGTGACTAAGCAAGAACAAAGTGAGCGCTAGGGTGTATGCGGCATGTTCCTCTCCCTATCGGGGGAATCTTGGCTATGGGTGTATGCGGCATGTTCCTCTCCCACTGGCAGATCCCTGACCACGGTGCACGGACCTTCGGGCGGACCGTTGGGCGATGTGGTTCTTGGCTTGCAGGCTGAGGTGTAAGTGACAGGGTCCTTCACCTCGAGCCAGGCAAAGTGCGGATTATCCGCTATTGATTGACTCGTGGCCGAGTCGGGTGGCTAGCTGGAATCAGGTAGAGAGAACCTTGAGAGCTAGTGATATGTATGGTGAACCTAAGGTAATAGACACCTTAGAAGCAAGTTGGACTTGAGATGGAAACCTAGGGTTATAAAAACCTTGGAAGTTAATGACATGAGCTAAGGTAAGTAGAAATCTTAGAGTTACAACGGGTATGAGTTATGAATAGCTAAGTAAGAATGAAATAGCTAAAGTACAGAATAGCAAAAAGGTAAAGAAAAGCTAAGAGCTAAAGTAATAATTTGCATGTTGCATTTGTGAGGCATGTTTTTATGTTAGTTGCAAGTTATATACCTATATATGTTTTTGGGCTAACATATTTGCGGTGCCTCCTTGGACCTATTGGTCGTTTGTTCTCTTGGGTGACCGTACCCACGAGAACTATGGACAATAGTTCTCACCCCCGTGTTGTGGTTTTGGGGGTACAGGTATACACGTGAGCGGCGCAGCAGCAGCGCGAGGCAAGGGCGTAGATCTGTAGATAGCGCCCTACCAGGAGACCAGAGGTAGCAGTACCCTGAGGCCGTCTTAATAGCGGGGACTAGAGGGTAGTGAGCAAAAATGTAACTAACTTGTGAAATGATGTAATCATAAGTAGATTGTATTTGGAAGTCTAATGTAAATTAATCGGTGATGTAAAATGAATGTGGAATGAATGTAATAACATAGGATGTGTTTATGTTGTTTGATACCTAGCTTCCTTATGCAATCGTTGTATGTCGAATACTGTTCCTAGTTGGAACCTTCTTGTAATTGTATCGATTGCGACGCCTTGGACGTACAGGGGAGACTCTGTCCGTTCGGCGGTCTGCCGGCGCGCCGAATCCGACCGAATTGGCGGGCTCGGGGCGTGACACTAATATTGTTCCGGTTTTGGTTCTTGCGAACGTAGACAACGATACGTTGCCGATATTCACTCCCTGGGCATAATAGAACAATATAATTGGGTTTCACTCTTTGTTCGGTTGAATGAGAGAAAGTACTGTTTCTAAAGTTATACTATTAGTGCGCAACTGAGTTGTCTAATGTTGTTCCGATTTTGGTTCTTGTGAACGTAGTCAACGATACGTTGCCAATATACACTCTTGGGGCAAAATAGAACAATATAATTGGGTTTCACTCTTTGTTCGGTTGAATGAGAAAAAGTACTGTTTCTAAAGTTATACTGTTAGGGCGCAACTGAGTAGTCTAATGTTGTTCCGGTTTCGGTTCTTGTGAACGTAGACAACGATACGTTGCAAATATACACTCTCGGGGCATAATAGAACAATATAATTGGGTTTCAATCTTTGTTCGGTTGAATGAGAAAAAGTATTGTTTCTAGAGTTATACCGTTAGGGCGCAACTGAGTAGTCTAATGTTGTTCTGAGTTTGGTTCTTGTGAACAGAGACAACGATACGTTGCCAATAGACACTCTCGGGGCATAATTGAACAATATATTTAGGTTTTACTATTTTTTCGGTGGAATGAGAAAAAGTACTGTTTCCAAAGTTATACTGTTAGGGCGCAACGGAGGAGTCTAATGTTGTTCCGATTTTCGTTCTTGTGAACGGTGACATCGATATGTTGCAAATTTACACTCCCGGGGCACAATAGAACAATATAATTAGGTTTTACTCTTTGTTCGGTGGAATGAGAAAAAGTACTGTTTCCAAAGTTATGCTGTTAGGGCGCAACTGAGTTGTCTAATGTTGTTCCCGTTTTGGTTCTTGTGAATGTAGTCAACGATACGTTGCCAATATACACTCTCGGGGCAAAATAGAACAATATAATTGGGTTTCACTCTTTGTTCGGTTGAATGAGAAAAAGTACTGTTTCTAAAGTTATACTGTTTGGGCGCAACTGAGTAGTCTAATGTTGTTCCGGTTTCGGTTCTTGTGAACGTAGACAACGATACGTTGCCAATATACACTCTTGGGGCATAATAAAACAATATACTTGGGTTTCACTCTTTGTTCGGTTGAATGAGAAAAAGTACTGTTTCTAGAGTTATACTGTTAGGGCGCAACTGAGTACTCTAATGTTGTTCCGGTTTTGGTTCTTGCGAACGTAGACAACGATACGTTGCCGATATTCACTCCCTGAGCATAATAGAACAATATAATTGGGTTTCACTCTTTGTTCGGTTGAATGAGAAAAAGTACTGTTTCTAAAGTTATACTGTTAGGGCGCAACAGAGTTGTCTAATGTTGTTCCGATTTTGGTTCTTGTGAACGTAGTCAACGATACGTTGCCAATATACACTCTTGGGGCAAAATAGAACAATATAATTGGGTTTCACTCTTTGTTCGGTTGAATGAGAAAAAGTACTGTTCCCAAAGTTATGCTGTTAGGGCGCTACTGAGTTGTCTAATGTTGTTCCGGTTTTGGTTCTTGTGAACGTAGTCAACGATACGTTGCCAATATACACTCTTGGGGCAAAATAGAACAATATAATTGGGTTTCACTCATTCTTCGGTTGAATGAGAAAAAGTACTGTTTCTAAAGTTATACTGTTAGGGCGCAACTGAGTAGTCTAATGTTGTTCCGGTTTCGGTTCTTGTGAACGTATAGAACGATACGTTGCAAATATACACTCTCGGGGCATAATAGAACAATATAATTGGGTTTCACTCTTTGTTCGGTTGAATGAGAAAAAGTACTGTTTCTAAAGTTATACTGGTAGGGCGCAATCGAGTAGTCTAATGTTGTTCCGAGTTTGGTTCTTGTGAACATTGACAACGATACGTTGCCAATAGACACTCTCGGGCATAATTGAACAATATATTTAGGTTTTACTCTTTTGTTCGGTGGAATGAGAAAAAGTACGTTTCCAAAGTTATATTGTTAAATCTGAGGAGTCTAATGTTGTTCCTGCTTTTGGTTCTTGTGAACGGTGACATCGATATGTTGCAAATTTACACTCCCGGTGCATAATAGAACAATATAATTAGGTTTTACTCTTTGTTCGGTGGAATGAGAAAAAGTACTGTTTCCAAAGTTATGCTGTTAGGGCGCAACTGAGTTGTCTAATGTTGTTCCCGTTTTGGTTCTTGTGAACGTAGTCAACGATACGTTGCCAATAGAAACTCTCGGGGCATAATAGAACAAAAAAATTAGGTTTTACTCTTTCTTCTTGAATGAGAAAAAGTACTGTTTCTAAAGTTATACTGTTAGGGCGCAACTGAGTAGTCTAATGTTGTTCCGGTTTCGGTTCTTGTGAACGTAGACAACGATACGTTGCCAATATACACTCTTGGGGCAAAATAAAACAATATAATTGGGTTTCACTCTTTGTTCGGTTGAATGAGAGAAAGTACTGTTTCTAAAGTTATACTGTTAGGGCGCAACTGAGTAGTCTAATGTTGTTCCGGTTTTGGTTCTTGCGAACGTAGACAACGATACGTTGCCGATATTCACTCCCTGGGCATAATAGAACAATATAATTGGGTTTCACTCTTTGTTCGGTTGAATGAGAGAAAGTACTGTTTCAAAAGTTATACTATTAGTGCGCAACTGAGTTGTCTAATGTTGTTCCGATTTTGGTTCTTGTGAACGTAGTCAACGATACGTTGCCAATATACACTCTTGGGGCAAAATAGAACAATATAATTGGGTTTCACTCTTTGTTCGGTTGAATGAGAAAAAGTACTGTTTCTAAAGTTATACTGTTAGGGCGCAACTGAGTAGTCTAATGTTGTTCCGGTTTCGGTTCTTGTGAACGTATACAACGATACGTTGCAAATATACACTCTCGGGGCATAATAGAACAATATAATTGGGTTTCAATCTTTGTTCGGTTGAATGAGAAAAAGTATTGTTTCTAGAGTTATACCGTTAGGGCGCAACTGAGTAGTCTAATGTTGTTCTGAGTTTGGTTCTTGTGAACAGAGACAACGATACGTTGCCAATAGACACTCTCGGGGCATAATTGAACAATATATTTAGGTTTTACTATTTTTTCGGTTGAATGAGAAAAAGTACTGTTTCCAAAGTTATACTGTTAGGGCGCAACGGAGGAGTCTAATGTTGTTCCGATTTTGGTTCTTGTGAACGGTGACATCGATATGTTGCAAATTTACACTCCCGGGGCACAATAGAACAATATAATTAGGTTTTACTCTTTGTTCGGTGGAATGAGAAAAGTACGTTTCCAAAGTTATCGTTGTAGGGCAACTGAGTTGTCTAATGTTGTTCCCGTTTTGGTTCTTGTGAATGTAGTCAACGATACGTTGCCAATATACACTCTCGGGGCAAAATAGAACAATATAATTGGGTTTCACTCTTTGTTCGGTTGAATGAGAAAAAGTACTGTTTCTAAAGTTATACTGTTAGGGCGCAACTGAGTAGTCTAATGTTGTTCCGGTTTTGGTTCTTGTGAACGTAGACAACGATACGTTGCCAATATACATACTTGGGGCTTAATAGAACAATATACTTGGGTTTCACTCTTTGTTCGGTTGAATGAGAAAAAGTACTGTTTCTAGAGTTATACCGTTAGGGCGCAACTTAGTACTCTAATGTTGTTCCGGTTTTGGTTCTTGCGAACGTAGACAACGATACGTTGCCGATATTCACTCCCTGAGCATAATAGAACAATATAATTGGGTTTCACTATTTGTTCGGTTGAATGAGAGAAAGTACTGTTTCTAAAGTTATACTATTAGTGCGCAACTGAGTTGTCTAATGTTGTTCCGATTTTGGTTCTTGTGAACGTAGTCAACGATACGTTGCCAATATACACTCTTGGGGCAAAATAGAACAATATAATTGGGTTTCACTCTTTGTTCGGTTGAATGAGAAAAAGTACTGTTTCTAAAGTTATACTGTTAGGGCGCAACTGAGTAGTCTAATGTTGTTCCGGTTTTGGTTCTTGTGAACGTATACAACGATACGGTGCAAATATACACTCTCGGGCAAAATAGAACAATATAATTGGGTTTCACTCTTTGTTCGGTTGAATGAGAGAAAGTTCTGTTTCTAAAGTTATACTGTTAGGGAGCAACTGAGTTGTCTAATGTTGTTCCGATTTTGGTTCTTGTGAACAAAGTCAACGATACGTTGCCAATATACACTCTCGGGGCAAAATAGAACAATATAATTGGGTTTCACTCTTTGTTCGGTTGAATGAGAAAAAGTACTGTTTCTAAAGTTATACTGTCAGGGCGCAACTGAGTAGTCTAATGTTGTTCCGGTTTCGGTTCTTGTGAACGTAGACAACGATACGTTGCAAATATACACTCTCGGGGCAAAATAGAACAATATAATTGGGTTTCACTCTTTGTTCGGTTGAATGAGAAAAAGTACTGTTTCTAAAGTTATACTGTTAGGGCGCAACTGAGTAGTCTAATGTTGTTCCGGTTTGGTTCTTGTGAACGTAGACAACGATACGTTGCCAATAGACACTCTCGGGCATAATAGAACAATATAATTAGGTTTTACTCTTTGTTCGATTGAATGAGAAAAAGTACTGTTTCCAGAGTTATACTGTTAGGGCGCAACGGAGGAGTCTAATGTTATTCCGGTTTTGGTTCTTGTGAACGTAGACATCGATATGTTGCAAATTTACACTCTCGGGGAATAATAGAACAATATAATTAGGTTTCACTCTTTGTTCGGTGGAATGAGAAAAAGTACTGTTTCCAAAGTTATGCTGTTAGGGCGCTACTGAGTTGTCTAATGTTGTTCCGGTTTTGGTTCTTGTGAACGTAGTCAACGATACGTTGCCAATATACACTCTCGGGCAAAATTGAACAATATAATTGGGTTTCACTCTTTGTTCGGTTGAATGAGAAAATGTACCGTTTCTAAAGTTATACCGTTAGGCGCAACCGAGTAATCTAATGTTGTTCCTGGTTCTTGTGAACGTAGACAACGATACGTTGCCAATATACACTCTCGGGCATAATAGAACAATATAATTAGATTTCACTCTTTGTTCTGGAATGAGAAAAATCGTTTCTAAAGTTATACTGTTAGGGCGCAACTGAGTAGTCTAATGTTGTTCCGGTTTTGGTTCTTGTGAACGTAGTCAACGATACGTTGCCAATATACACTCTTGGGGCAAAATAGAACAATATAATTGGGTTTCACTCATTCTTCGGTTGAATGAGAAAAAGTACTGTTTCTAAAGTTATACTGTTAGGGCGCAACTGAGTAGTCTAATGTTGTTCCGGTTTCGGTTCTTGTGAACGTATAGAACGATACGTTGCAAATATACACTCTCGGGGCATAATAGAACAATATAATTGGGTTTCACTCTTTGTTCGGTTGAATGAGAAAAAGTACTGTTTCTAAAGTTATACTGTTAGGGCGCAACTGAGTAGTCTAATGTTGTTCCGGTTTCGGTTCTTGTGAACGTAGACAACGATACGTTGCCAATATACACTCTTGGGGCATAATAAAACAATATAATTGGGTTTCACTCTTTGTTCGGTTGAATGAGAAAAAGTACTGTTTCTAAAGTTATACTGTTAGGGCGCAACTGAGTAGTCTAATGTTGTTCCGGTTTTGGTTCTTGCGAACGTAGACAACGATACGTTGCCGATATTCACTCCCTGGGCATAGTAGAACAATATAATTGGGTTTCACTCTTTATTCGGTTGAATGAGAAAAAGTACTGTTTCTAAAGTTATACTGTTAGGGCGCAACTGAGTAGTCTAATGTTGTTCCTGTTTCGGTTCTTGTGAACGTATACAACGATACGTTGCAAATATACACTCTCGGGGCATAATAGAACAATATAATTGGGTTTCACTCTTTGTTCGGTTGAATGAGAAAAAGTACTGTTTCTAAAGTTATACTGTTAGGGCGCAACTGAGTAGTCTAATGTTGTTCCGAGTTTGGTTCTTGTGAACATAGACAACGATACGTTGCCAATAGACACTCTCGGGGCATAATTGAACAATATATTTAGGTTTTACTATTTTTTCGGTGGAATGAGAAAAAGTACTGTTTCCAAAGTTATACTGTTAGGGCGCAACGGAGGAGTCTAATGTTGTTCCGATTTTGGTTCTTGTGAACGGTGACATCGATATGTTGCAAATTTACACTCCCGGGGCATAATAGAACAATATAATTAGGTTTTACTCTTTGTTCTATGGGAATGAGAAAAGTACTGCTTTCCAAAGTTATGTCATAGGCAAATCGAGTTGTCTAATGTTGTTCCCGTTTGGTTCTTAGAATGTAGTCAACGATACGTTGCCAATATACACTCTCGGGGCAAAATAGAACAATATAATTGGGTTTTACTCTTTGTTCGGTTGAATGAGAAAAAGTACTGTTTCTAAAGTTATACTGTTAGGGCGCAACTGAGTAGTCTAATGTTGTTCCGGTTTCGGTTCTTGTGAACGTATACAACGATACGTTGCAAATATACACTCTCGGGGCAAAATAGAACAATATAATTGGGTTTCACTCTTTGTTCGGTTGAATGAGAAAAAGTACTGTTTCTAAAGTTATACTGTTAGGGCGCAACTGAGTAGTCTAATGTTGTTCCAAGTTTGGTTCTTGTGAACATAGACAACGATAGGTTGCCAATAGACACTCTCGGGGCATAATTGAACAATATATTTAGGTTTTCCTCTTTTTTCGGTGGAATGAGAAAAAGTACTGTTTCCAAAGTTATACTGTTAGGGCGCAACGGAGGAGTTAAATGTTGTTCCGGTTTTGGTTCTTGTGAATGGTGACATCGATATGTTGCAAATTTACACTCCCGGGGCATAATAGAACAATATAATTAGGTTTTACTCTTTGTTCGGTGGAATGAGAAAAGTATCGTTTCCAAAGTTATGTCGTTAGTGGCGCAATCGAGTTGTCTAATGTTGTTCCCGTTTGGTTCTTGTGAACGTAGTCAACGATACGTTGCCAATATACACTCTGGGCAAAATAGAACAATATAATTGGTTTCACTCTTTGTTCTATTGAATGAGAAAAGTACCGTTTCTAAAGTTATACCGTTAGTGGCGCAACCGAGTAGTCTAATGTTGTTCCTGCTTTCGGTTCTTAGAACGTAGACAACGATACGTTGCCAATATACACTCTTGGGGCATAATAAAACAATATAATTGGGTTTCACTCTTTGTTCGGTTGAATGAGAAAAAGTATCGTTTCTAGAGTTATACCGTTAGGCGCAACGGAGTAGTCTAATGCTGTTCCGATTTTGGTTCTTGTGAACGTAGACAACGATACGTTGCCAATATACACTCTCGGGGCATAATAGAACAATATAATTGGGTTTCAGTCTTTGTTCGGTTGAATGAGAGAAAGTACTGTTTCTAAAGTTATACTATTAGTGCGCAACTGAGTTGTCTAATGTTGTTCCGATTTTGGTTCTTGTGAACGTAGTCAACGATACGTTGCCAATATACACTCTTGGGGCAAAATAGAACAATATAATTGGGTTTCACTCTTTGTTCGGTTGAATGAGAAAAAGTACTGTTTCTAAAGTTATACTGTTAGGGCGCAACTGAGTAGTCTAATGTTGTTCCGGTTTCGGTTCTTGTGAACGTATACAACGATACGTTGCAAATATCCACTCTCGGGGCATAATAGAACAATATAATTGGGTTTCACTCTTTGTTCGGTTGAATGAGAAAAAGTACTGTTTCTAAAGTTATCTTTGTTAACCGAGTTGTCTAATGTTGTTCCGATTTTGGTTCTTGTGAACAAAGTCAACGATACGTTGCCAATATACACTCTCGGGGCAAAATAGAACAATATAATTGGGTTTCACTCTTTGTTCGGTTGAATGAGAAAAAGTACTGTTTCTAAAGTTATACTGTTAGGGCGCAACTGAGTAGTCTAATGTTGTTCCGTTTCAGTTCTTGTGAACGTAGACAACGATACGTTGCAAATATACACTCTCGGGGCATAATAGAACAATATAATTGGGTTTCACTCTTTGTTCGGTTGAATGAGAAAAAGTACTGTTTCTAAAGTCTACTGTTAGGGCGCAGCTGAGTAGTCTAATATTGTTCCGGGTTTGGTTCTTGTGAACATAGACAACGATACGTTGCCAATAGACACTCTCGGGGCATAATTGAACAATATATTGAAGTTTTACTCTTTGTTCTATGGAATGATAAAAACTACCGTTTCCAAAGTTATACCGTTAGGGCTAACGGAGGAGTGTAATGTTATTCCTGCTTTGGTTCTTGTGAACGGTGACATCGATATGTTGCAAATTTACACTCCTGGGAATAATAGAACAATATAATTAGGTTTTACTCTTTGTTCTGGAATGAGAAAAGTACGTTTCCAAAGTTATGTTAGGGCGCTACCGAGTTGTCCAATGTTGTTCCGGTTTTGGTTCTTGTGAACGTAGACAACGATACGTTGCCAATATACACTCTCGGGGCATAATTGAACAATATAATTGGGTTTCACTCTTTGTTCGGTTGAATGAGAAAAAGTACTGTTTCTAAAGTTATACTGTTAGGGCGCAACCGAGTAATCTAATGTTGTTCCGGTTTCGGTTCTTGTGAACGTAGACAACGATATGTTGCCAATATACACTCTCGGGGCATAATAGAACAATATAATTAGATTTCACTCTTTGTTCGGTGGAATGAGAAAAAGTACTGTTTCCAAAGTTATGCTGTTAGGGCGCTACTGAGTTGTCTAATGTTGTTCCGGTTTTGGTTCTTGTGAACGTAGTCAACGATACGTTGCCAATATACACTCTTGGGGCAAAATAGAACAATATAATTGGGTTTCACTCATTCGTCGGTTGAATGAGAAAAAGTACTGTTTCTAAAGTTATACTGTTAGGGCGCAACTGAGTAGTCTAATGTTGTTCCGGTTTTGGTTCTTGTGAACGTAGACAACGATACGTTGCCAATATACACTCTCGGGGGATAATAGAACAATATAATTGGGTTTCACTCTTTGTTCGGTTGAATGAGAAAAAGTACTGTTTCTAAAGTTATACTGTTAGGGCGCAACTGAGTAGTCTAATGTTGTTTCGAGTTTGGTTCTTGTGAACATTGACAACGATACGTTGCCAATAGACACTCTCGGGGCATAATTGAACAATATATTTAGGTTTTACTCTTTGTTCGGTGGAATGAGAAAAAGTACTGTTTCCAAAGTTATATTGTTAGGGCGCAACGGAGGAGTCTAATGTTGTTCCGGTTTTGGTTCTTGTGAACGGTGACATCGATATGTTGCAAATTTACTCTCTGGGCATAATAGAACAATATAATTGGGTTTCACTCTTTGTTCGGTTGAATGAGAAAAAGTACTGTTTCTAAAGTTATACTGTTAGGGCGCAACTGAGTAGTCTAATGTTGTTCCCGTTTTGGTTCTTGTGAACATAGACAACGATACGTTGCCAATATACACTCGGGCAAAATAGAACAATATAATTGGGTTTCACTCTTTGTTCGGTTGAATGAGAAAAAGTACTGTTTCTAAAGTTATACTGTTAGGGCGCAACTGAGTAGTCTAATGTTGTTCCGGTTTCGCTTCTTGTGAACGTAGACAACGATACGTTGCCAATATACACTCTTGGGGCAAAATAAAACAATATAATTGGGTTTCACTCTTTGTTCGGTTGAATGAGAAAAAGTACTGTTTCTAGAGTTATACCGTTAGGGCGCAACCCGCAGTCTAATATTGTTCCTGCTTTGGTTCTTATAACGTAGGCAACGATACGTTGCCGATATTCACTCCCTGGGCATAATAGAACAATATAATTGGGTTTCACTCTTTGTTCGGTTGAATGAGAGAAAGTACTGTTTCAAAAGTTATACTATTAGTGCGCAACTGAGTTGTCTAATGTTGTTCCGATTTTGGTTCTTGTGAACGTAGTCAACGATACGTTGCCAATATACACTCTTGGGGCAAAATAGAACAATATAATTGGGTTTCACTCTTTGTTCGGTTGAATGAGAAAAAGTACTGTTTCTAAAGTTATACTGTTATGGCGCAACTGAGTAGTCTAATGTTGTTCCGGTTTCGGTTCTTGTGAACGTAGACAACGATACGTTGCAAATATACACTCTTGGGGCATAATAGAACAATATAATTGGGTTTCACTCTTTGTTCGGTTGAATGAGAAAAAGTACTGTTTCTAAAGTTATACTGTTAGGGCGCAACTGAGTAGTCTAATGTTGTTCCGAGTTTGGTTCTTGTGAACATAGACAACGATACGTTGCCAATAGACACTCTCGGGGCATAATAGAACAATATAATTAGGTTTTACTCTTTGTTCGGTGGAATGAGAAAAAGTACTGTTTCCAAAGTTATACTGTTAGGGCGCAACTGAGTAGTCTAATGTTGTTCCGGTTTTGGTTCTTGTGAACGTAGACAACGATACGTTGCCAATATACACTCTCGGGGCATAATAGAACAATATAATTAGGTTTCACTCTTTGTTCGTTGGAATGAGAAAAAGTACTGTTTCCAAAGTTATGCTGTTAGGGCGCAGCTGAGTTGTCTAATGTTGTTCCCGTTTTGGTTCTTGTGAACGTAGTCAACGATATGTTGCCAATATACACTCTCGGGGCAAAATAGAACAATATAATTGGGTTTCACTCTTTGTTCGGTTGAATGAGAAAAAGTACTGTTTCTAAAGTTATACTGTTAGGGCGCAACTGAGTAGTCTAATGTTGTTCCGGTTTCGGTTCTTGTGAACGTAGACAACGATACGTTGCCAATATACACTCTTGGGGCATAATAAAACAATATAATTGGGTTTCACTCTTTGTTCGGTTGAATGAGAAAAAGTACTGTTTCTAAAGTTATACTGTTAGGGCGCAACTGAGTAGTCTAATGTTGTTCCGGTTTTGGTTCTTGCGAACGTAGACAACGATACGTTGCCGATATTCACTCCCTGAGCATAATAGAACAATATAATTGGGTTTCACTCTTTGTTCGGTTGAATGAGGGAAAGTACTGTTTCTAAAGTTATACTATTAGTGCGCAACTGAGTTGTCTAATGTTGTTCCGGTTTTGGTTCTTGTGAACGTAGTCAACGATACGTTGCCAATATACACTCTCGGGCAAAATTGAACAATATAATTGGGTTTCACTCTTTGTTCGATTGAATGAGAAAAAGTACTGTTTCCAAAGTTATACTGTTAGGGCGCAACTGAGTAGTCTAATGTTGGTCCGGTTTTGGTTCTTTTGAACGTTGGCATGGATACGTTGCGACTATACACTCTCGGGACATAATAGAACAATATAATTAGGTTTTACTCTTTGTTCGATTGAATGAGAAAAAGTACTGCTTCCCAAAGTTATCCTGTTAGGGCGCTACTGAGTTGTCTAATGTTGTTCCGGTTTTGGTTCTTGTGAACGTAGTCAACGATACGTTGCCAATATACACTCTTGGGGCAAAATAGAACAATATAATTGGGTTTCACTCATTCTTCGGTTGAATGAGAAAAAGTACTGTTTCTAAAGTTATACTGTTAGGGCGCAACTGAGTAGTCTAATGTTGTTCCGGTTTCGGTTCTTGTGAACGTATAGAACGATACGTTGCAAATATACACTCTCGGGGCATAATAGAACAATATAATTGGGTTTCACTCTTTGTTCGGTTGAATGAGAAAAAGTACTGTTTCTAAAGTTATACTGTTAGGGCGCAACTGAGTAGTCTAATGTTGTTCCGAGTTTGGTTCTTGTGAACATTGACAACGATACGTTGCCAATAGACACTCTCGGGGCATAATTGAACAATATATTTAGGTTTTACTCTTTGTTCTATGGAATGAGAAAAAGTACTGTTTCCAAAGTTATATTGTTAGGGCGCAACGGAGGAGTCTAATGTTGTTCCGGTTTTGGTTCTTGTGAACGGTGACATCGATATGTTGCAAATTTACTCTCCCGGGGCATAATAGAACAATATAATTAGGTTTTACTCTTTGTTCTGGAATGAGAAAAAGTACCGTTTCCA
Source organism: Aechmea fasciata (assembly GCA_025177825.1). NCBI lineage: Eukaryota > Viridiplantae > Streptophyta > Magnoliopsida > Poales > Bromeliaceae > Aechmea > Aechmea fasciata. The sequence goes on from CM045938.1 coordinate 2,260,006, forward strand.
AAGTTATGTTAGTAACTGAGTTGTCTAATGTTGTTCCGATTTTGGTTCTTGTGAACGTAGTCAACGATACGTTGCAAATATACACTCTTGGGGCAAAATAGAACAATATAATTGGGTTTCACTCTTTGTTCGGTTGAATGAGAAAAAGTACTGTTTCTAAAGTTATACTGTTAGGGCGCAAACTGAGTAGTCTAATGTTGTTCCGGTTTCGGTTCTTGTGAACGTAGACAACGATACGTTGCCAATATACACTCTTGGGGCATAATAAAACAATATAATTGGTTTTCACTCTTTGTTCGGTTGAATGAGAAAAAGTACTGTTTCTAGAGTTATACCGTTAGGCGCAACCGAGTAGTCTAATATTGTTCCTGCTTTGGTTCTTATAACGTAGACAACGATACGTTGCCATATTCACTCCCTGGGCATAATAGAACAATATAATTGGGTTTCACTCTTTGTTCGGTTGAATGAGAGAAAGTACTGTTTCAAAAGTTATACTATTAGTGCGCAACTGAGTTGTCTAATGTTGTTCCGATTTTGGTTCTTGTGAACGTAGTCAACGATACGTTGCCAATATACACTCTTGGGGCAAAATAGAACAATATAATTGGGTTTCACTCTTTGTTCGGTTGAATGAGAAAAAGTACTGTTTCTAAAGTTATACTGTTAGGGCGCAACTGAGTAGTCTAATGTTGTTTCGGTTTCAGTTCTTGTGAACGTATACAACGATACGGTGCAAATATACACTCTCGGGGCATAATAGAACAATATAATTGGGTTTCACTCTTTGTTCGGTTGAATGAGAGAAAGTACTGTTTCTAAAGTTATACTGTTAGGGAGCAACTGAGTTGTCTAATGTTGTTCCGATTTTGGTTCTTGTGAACAAAGTCAACGATACGTTGCCAATATACACTCTCGGGGCAAAATAGAACAATATAATTGGGTTTCACTCTTTGTACGGTTGAATGAGAAAAAGTACTGTTTCTAAAGTTATACTGTTAGGGCGCAACTGAGTAGTCTAATGTTGTTCCGGTTTCGGTTCTTGTGAACGTAGACAACGATACGTTGCCAATATACACTCTCGGGGCAAAATAGAACAATATAATTGGGTTTCACTCTTTGTTCGGTTGAATGAGAAAAAGTACTGTTTCTAAAGTCTACCGTTAGGCGCTGAGTAGTCTAATATTGTTCCGCGTTTGGTTCTTGTTAACATAGAGAACGATACGTTGCTAATAGACACTCTTGGGGCATAATTGAACAATATATTGAAGTTTTACTCTTTGTTCGGTGGAATGAGAAAAAGTACTGTTTCCAAAGTTATACTGTTAGGGCGCAACGGAGGAGTCTAATGTTATTCCGGTTTTGGTTCTTGTGAACGGTGACATCGATATGTTGCAAATTTACACTCTCGGGGAATAATAGAACAATATAATTAGGTTTCACTCTTTGTTCGGTTGAATGAGAAAAAGTACTGTTTCTAAAGTTATACTGTTAGGGCGCAACTGAGTAGTCTAATGTTGTTCCGGTTTTGGTTCTTGTGAACGTAGTCAACGATACGTTGCCAATATACACTCTGGGCAAAATTGAACAATATAATTGGGTTTCACTCTTTGTTCTATTGAATGAGAAAATGTACCGTTTTCTAAAGTTATACTGTTAGGGCGCAACTGAGTAATCTAATGTTGTTCCGGTTTCGGTTCTTGTGAACGTAGACAACGATACGTTGCCAATATACACTCTCGGGGCATAATAGAACAATATAATTAGATTTCACTCTTTGTTCGGTGGAATGAGAAAAAGTACTGTTTCCAAAGTTATGCTGTTAGGGCGCTACTGAGTTGTCTAATGTTGTTCCGGTTTTGGTTCTTGTGAACGTAGTCAACGATACGTTGCCAATATACACTCTTGGGGCAAAATAGAACAATATAATTGGGTTTAACTTTGTTCTTGAATGAGAAAAAGTACCGTTTCTAAAGTTATACCGTTAGGCGCAACCGAGTAGTCTAATGTTGTTCCTGGTTCTTGTGAACGTAGACAACGATACGTTGCCAATATACACTCTCGGGGCATAATAGAACAATATAATTAGATTTCACTCTTTGTTCGGTGGAATGAGAAAAAGTACTGTTTCCAAAGTTATGCTGTTAGGGCGCTACTGAGTTGTCTAATGTTGTTCCGGTTTTGGTTCTTGTGAACGTAGTCAACGATACGTTGCCAATATACACTCTTGGGGCAAAATAGAACAATATAATTGGGTTTCACTCATTCTTCGGTTGAATGAGAAAAAGTACTGTTTCTAAAGTTATACTGTTAGGGCGCAACTGAGTAGTCTAATGTTGTTCCGGTTTCGGTTCTTGTGAACGTATAGAACGATACGTTGCAAATATACACTCTCGGGGCATAATAGAACAATATAATTGGGTTTCACTCTTTGTTCGGTTGAATGAGAAAAAGTACTGTTTCTAAAGTTATACTGTTAGGGCGCAACTGAGTAGTCTAATGTTGTTCCGAGTTTGGTTCTTGTGAACATTGACAACGATACGTTGCCAATAGACACTCTCGGGGCATAATTGAACAATATATTTAGGTTTTACTCTTTGTTCGGTGGAATGAGAAAAAGTACTGTTTCCAAAGTTATATTGTTAGTGTCACGCCCCGAGACCGCTACCAATTCGGTTCGGTTCGGGGACGCCGATCAGGCGCCGAACGGACAGCACCTCCCCTGTCCGCCCAAGGCTCAACAACAAGTCATGTACAAAGAATCACCCAGGAGATTTAATTCTATATCATACATGACAAGAAGATGCACCTAAAGGTGCGAACGACAACAAGAGCAAGGTACAAGTATTTTATACAAGTAATATAAAGAGAGAAGGGTCTAACTATTACAATCATTCAACATTCGTTTACATTGTTTAACTTCAAAATATAATTACATGTTCATCTCCCAAAATATAGGTTACATCATTTCTTTATACAATTTTGACTCCAAAATATACCACGGGTGGCTCTAATGCAAGTAGGTGGCCACTATCAACTAGGGCGCGATGCCCTTACCACGATCCTCCTCGACCGCCCGTGAGCTAGTACCTGTGATAGAGTGGGGTGAGAACTAACTTCCTTAGTTCCAAGTGGGCTCGGCCACCGACCCCACCGATCTCCCCACTAGGTCTAAGCAGGCAATAGCAGATAGATATTTATCTTAAAGTCAGAATACTAAGTAAAGCATAATAGAAGAAATGCAATAACTACTTTGCTCGTAATAATAAGGTAAGAGTAATGCTCTAGCCATGTAACCACCAACATGCTAATAGAACTCTATCAAGTAAATTGCAATTCTATCATGCTCAATATGTACTTTTGTACCCAATCTCATAACTCTTTGGAGTTTGTTACCCAATCCATGGCTAGCCCGTAGGCACGCCCACGACTCAACACATTCAACCTCATGGGTTGTCCGCGGACCCCACATAGGCTATCCCTCGGACCCCACATAGGCTATCCCTATCGAATCACGTGCCAAGACCTCCGAGACTCGCACTACTCGTGTGGAGCGACCAACCACGAGCGCCGAGCAGACCGTGTGAGTATGATCATCTCCTCCACTTTGGAGGGCATCCATACAAGGGCATCCAACACAGGGGAATCATGCATAAGTGTTCTATACACTATGTTTCCATGTCAATGTCGTCAAGTTGTTTACTTGGTTCATGTCACTAGTGTCGCTACACTATGTCATATGTCATTGTCATTCATCAAGTTCTATGCTTGGTTCATATAGCTCTAGTGTTCTTTACACTAAGTTATTGCACAATATCATAAAGTCATGTTGTCATTGTCATTCATCAAGTTCTATACTTGATTCATATATCTCTAGGTGGCAATCATGCATAACTAAATCATAGTTCTTGTCTCTAGGGTTCGATGTCATTATACTCATTCCTTTGCTTCCTATGTCCAAATGCAAGCCTATGGTGCCGCACGATAAGGAAGGTATGCAAGCATACTCCTATGTCCTAATGCAACACCATAGTCACGCACGATAAGGAGGCACACTAGAATAGTCATTTAATCATACCAACCCTATCATGCATGAAAACTATATACATATGTACATATATGTGCAATATGACCAATATTTACTTAGACATAAAAGGGAGCCCAACGGCTTCGTAAAGCACCCCCACCTTTTGGGATGTTCCACGAGATTAGAATGCCGCTCTCGACGCTTCTAACCACTACTTTGACTCCCCGGCCCAATATCGAAGCTGAAAGCCTTCGTTTGGCTCGGATCGCTTAAACCGTTCGCCGAATCGACGAACCGTCGCCTCGCACGCGTTCGTGGACCTAACAATATGTTAGAAATGAGGTTAAAAGAGATCAAAACCTCATATTTAGAAAACCCCCAATTTGAGCCCTAGAAATTGCCCCGAGCAAAATCTTGCGCTAGAGCTCAAATCGACCGTGTAGATCACTTCTTAGAGAAGCTAGGGTTCCAAGAAAATTATTTCTAAGAGGTACAAAACACTCTAGAAGAAGCTACCATGAAAGCTCTCTAGGGCTTACCTCTATGGTGAGCTCCAATGGTGGAGAGGAAGAAGAAGACTCCAAGGATCTTCCTCTAAGTATGCTTCTCCACCAAAATCTCAACCTTTTTCTCCTTCTCTTTCTTCTATCCTCTTCTCCTTCTTCTTGCTGCTAGAGAGAGAGAGAGGAGAGTGATCGGGTGAGGGAGGTGAGGAAATAACAGGGAGAGAGAGAGTGGTACCCTCTATAAGCTCTATTGTAACAAGATGCTAAAAGGACCCTCAACTATGCAACCGCACCAATCGGGCATTTTTCGGCTCGTGGACCGGTCTCCTAACCCAGACCGGTCCCGTAGAGCCTTGCTCCACTCGCACTGGGACCGGTGCCTCCCTTACGAGACCGGTCCTGCAGAGCTCGCTCTCGCGGGACAGCCTTCCGAGACCGGTCTCCTTTTCGTAGACCGGTCCCCTCTGTGGACCATCGCCCACTCCAAGGACTTAGCCAAATTTTCAGCGTTTCGTCGTTTATTCTCCGTTTTCGCTCGTTTGGCATCCGATTCTTTTCAAATCCAACCGAGACTTTGCAAACATGTTTTCGAACACGTTTTCATCATCTTTTCATCCACGCTAATGCCGGATTTAGCTCACGACCCAACATAGCTTTTCGGGTTCCGCTTTCGCGCCTACGCGCACAAAAACGCCCGAAAGCTTCCGAACTTCACCGGAGCAACTCCGATGCACTTTTTGCCTTCGGATCAACTTCGAACTTTCTGAAGTCCATCCATTCGACAATCAGTCGATTCTAAACATGGTGCAACTCTCAGATTTCGAGAATTCACATCCTTACATCCTCCCCGCCTTAAAAAGAGTTTCGTCCTCGAAACGAACCCTTAAATCAAACTTAAACTTAAACTTAAACTTAAATCCATACCTCACTCCTCGAATAAATGAGGATGATGCATCTTCATCTCGCTCTCGAGCTCCCAAGTGGCTTCACGATCGTCGTGATTGCTCCACCGAACTCGAACATAAGGAATTTCGCGATTCCGTAACTTGCGCACCTCCCGAGCAATAATTGCCACCGGAAACTCTTCATAGCTCAAGTCCTCTTGAAGCTCCGGCGGTTCAAACATCATGGCATGTTCGGGATTGTGAACATATTTCCGAAGGTTGGAAATGTGAAACACGTTGTGAACGTCCGCTGGGTGCGGCGGCAATGCAATCCGATATGCTACCGCTCCAATACGTTCCAACACTTCAAACGGCCCAATATATCGAGGACTCAACTTTCCTCGAACTCCAAACCGCCTCACGCCTCTCATAGGCGAAACCTTCAAGAACACGCGATCTCCTACCGCGAATTCCAAGTCTCTTCGACGCTTATTCGCATAACTTCGCTGTCTCGATTGCGCCGTAAGCATCCGTTGGCGAGCGAGGCGAACTTTTTCTTCCGCCTCCCGCAACACTTCGGGACCAACCATGGCCCGCTCACCTACATCACCCCAATGTACAGAGATCGGCATTTCCGCCCGTAAAGGACTTCAGACGGTGCCATCTCCACACTAGCTTGGTAACTAGTATTGTAGGCGAACTCGGCCATTGGCAAATATTTGGCCCAACTTCCTTTATAGTCAATGACACACGCCCGCAACATATCCTCCAGAATCTGAATAGTCCTCTCTGACTGTCCATCTGTCTGAGGGTGAAACGCGGTACTGAACTCGAGTCGTGTGCCAAGTGCTTCCTGTAGGCTCTTCCAGAAATGTGAGGTGAATCGGGGATCTCGATCTGACACAATCGACTTTGGCACCCCATGCAATCTGCCCACCTCATCAAGATATACCTGCGCCAGTTTCTCCCCTGACCATGTCGTGTGGATCGGTAAAAAGTGCGCCGACTTTGACATACGGTCCACAATCACCCAAATCGCGTCGTGGCCGCCCGTCGAACGAGGCAATCCGACCACGAAATCCATCGCGATATCTTCCCATTTCCAAACTGGGATAGGTAGGCTCTGAAGCTTCCCCGCTGGGTATTGGCGCTCTGCTTTCACTTGCTGACACACTAAACATTGCGCCACATAGCGTCCAATGTCAGCCTTCATCCCCGGCCACCAGTACTGCATCTTTAGGTCTCTGTACATTTTGGTGCCGCCCGGGTGAATACTATAAGGAGCCCGATGAGCTTCCTCCAAAATCAGCTTTCGGACCTCTTCATTCCTGCACACACCACCTGCTACTTTAATCGGAGCGCACCCACGGCATCTATGGTGAAGTCGCCACCGTGTCCGCTCTCAATGTCGCGCCGCACCTTTTGGAGATTAGGGTCCGCGGATTGAAGACTCTTGATCCGCTCCAACAAGGTCGGTGTAACAATAAGAGCCGCTAAAATAGCCGGTACTTCTGGAGCTACTACCTCAAGATTTAGCCGTCTCATCTCCCGGCATAGAGGATCTTGAGCCGTAACCTTCAATGCAAGGTTCTCTACCGATTTTCTGCTGAGAGCATCGGCGACTACATTCGCTTTCCCGGGGTGGTAAAGGATCGAGACATCATAATCCTTTAATAACTCCAACCACCGCCGTTGGCGCATATTCAGCTCTTTCTGCGTAAACAAATACTTCAGACTTTTGTGGTCCATGTATATTTCGCAACGCGCGCCATACAAGTAGTGCCTCCACAACTTAAGAGCAAATACCACAAATGCTAGCTCTAAGTCATGGATAGGGTAGTTCTTCTCGTAGGTCTTCAATTGACGGACGCATATGCGATTACCTTCCCGCCCGCATCGAACACACCCCAAGCTCGAATAAGACGCGTCGCTATAAACCACGAAGTCTTCGCCTTGCACCGCAACGCGAGCACCGAGTCGAAGTCAATCTATCCTTCAACTCTTGGAAACTCCTGGCCGCACTCGTCGCTCCAAACGAACTTGGTGCCTTTCTTCGTTAGACGGGTAAGTGGAATTACAATTTTCGAGAAACCTTCCACGAACCGCCTATAATAGCCCGCTAAGCCCACAAAGCTTCGGACTTCCGTGACATTCGTAGGGCGCGGCCAATCCTTGATTGCCTCTATTTTCCTCGGGTCAACAGAAATTCCGCCCTCGAAATAACATGCCCCGTAAATGCAACTTCCCTAAGCCAAAAGTCGCACTTCTTCAGTTTGGCATATAACTTCTCCTCCCGAAGGATTTGAAGTACTAAGCGTAAATGCTCCGCATGTTCCCCGTCACTGCGGGAATAGACCAGTATGTCATCTATGAAGACTACCACAAACTGATCTAAATACTTTCTGAAGACACGGTTCATTAAGTCCATGAACGCTGCCGGGGCATTCGTGAGCCCAAACGGCATCACCGTGAATTCATAGTGTCCATACCGCGTGCGGAATGCGGTTTTCTGAACATCCTCCGGCTTAATCCTCAACTGATGATAGCCCGATTGGAGGTCAATCTTGGAATAGACACTCGACCCCTGCAATTGATCAAACAAGTCATCGATTCGAAATGGATACTTGTTCTTGATCGTGACCTTGTTCAATTCGCGATAGTCCACGCAGAGTCGAATGTCCCATCCTTCTTTCGCACAAACAACACGGGGGCTCCCCACGGCGATACACTCACGGATAAATTCCTTATCAAGGAGATCCAACAATTGAGCCCTCAACTCTTTTAATTCCGGCGCCATCCGATATGGAGCCTTCGAAATCGGCGCGGTTCCGGAACCAAGTCGATTACAAACTCGATCTCCCGTTCGCGGCATTCCGTAATTCGACAGAAATACGTCGGGAACTCTCGAACCATCGATAGTTCCTCGAGTGTCGGGTCACTCGCTCAACTTCTACAACGGTCGCCATATAGGCGGCGCAACCGCTACTAACAAGCTTCCTCGCTCTCGTCGCCGACACTGCCGCGGCGAAGCAAGAACTCTTACACGCCTTGTAAACAAGTTCCTCTTGTCCTGGCTCACGAAACGTTATCACTTTCTCTTTACAGTCAATCGACGCATAGTATTTCGAAAGCCAGTCCATGCCCAATATCACGTCAAAATCCTTCAACCCTTTTAGCACTAAGGTTCGGATTGGCATTATCCAGTCACCTATCTGCACTGGACATGCAGGGCATTCTTTATAAATATGAATTACCTGACCGAGGCTATCCATTCGCCACACCTTTTCACAAGCCTTTATATCTATATCATGAGCTCGTGCAAATGATTTACTTATGATTGAATTAGTGGCACCCGTGTCAAACAAAGCTCTGGAGCGTACTCCATTAACTAAAACCATACCTGCCACAACTTCACGATGTTCGGCTTCAGCAGGTTCCTCCACTTGGGCCAGAGCGGCGAATACCCGTCCGCTCGCCGACCGTGTTGTCTCGGCCGACGCGGAGCCATCACGCGCCCACCCGACATGGCAAGAGTGGAGCTCCTCCATAATACACCTGTCGATGGAGTCGATGCAACCGACGGGCAGACGGGGCCTTTGCTGGACAGTTCCGGCTGATGTGCCCTTCTTGCCCACAATTGTAGCACTTGCCCAGCCGTTGCCGGCACTGATGTGCCCGATGATTCCCGCCGCCACATATAGTACACTGCTGCGGTCCATGACTCCACGACTGCGTTCGTGGGTTCTTCGGGGGCTTCTTAGAACTTGATTGTCCCCCCGAAGGACCACCTGATCGCTTCTTTCCTTTATCTTTGGACGCTGCCATAAGCTCACGTTCCTCGCGCACATGAGCGTCGCCGTGCTCCGCCCATAATGCACGATCAAATACCTCCGCATACGTAGTGAGCTTAAGACTCTGCACCGCCCGATATATGCTCCCGAGTCCTCGCAAGAACCAAGCCCGCCCCGTCCCGCCGTCTCGAACCACTTCGAATACGCTCATAATATGGGAGAATTCTCGCTCGAACTCCGCGCGAGCGGTCTCCCGCCTCAAGGTTCGAACTTCTCCCCGCAACTTTCGCTTCACCGTGTCCGGAAGTAATTTGCATACATCTCCTCTTGAACTCCTCCCAGGTGATAGGTGGGAGATCAGAAGGTCGATCTCGCTTCAATCGCTTCCACCACACCTTCGCCGTCTTCTCAAGACAATGCGTGGCGAAGTAGACCTTGTTTTGCTCCGAGGTGTTAAAGTCCTCGAACATCATTTCCATTGAGTCAATCCATGACTCCACTATCTCCGCTCCACTTGTCCGCCCTCAAAGATTGGTGGGTGGAACTTCATGAATCGAATAAGGGCCGTCACCGCCGCTCTTGTTCCGTCTCTCGCCGAAGCATCGGGGTTGCCGAACCCGACGCCGCCGGAAGTGCACTTGCCGGCGGAGGACACGCCGCCACCGGAACTGCTGCCACACCCTCGCCTTCAGCCGCCTCAGGTACGTGTACTGAGGGCGCGGGTGGAGTACGATTCTCGCCGCCGCAGCCTGCCGCCGCTATCTCGTTGCTCCATTAGCTCCCGGAGCCGATCAAAACGACCCGTCAACGCAGCTCATTCTGTCCGTAACTCCCGCACCTCGCTAGGGCCCATCGTCTCGGTGCCAAAGGAGGTCCGTAGGTCCGGTCTCCCGACGACGATGCCGGACCCGACCTACGCGTGTAGCGTCTCGGAGGCATTAGTTCCTGAAACGCAATAACCGGGTTAGTTATCTTAACCCATCGACTTACTCGTAATTAACAATCTACGAGACTCAACATTTAAAAATTAGGCGGAAGCACACAAGTGTACTCATTCTAGACTCTCGGTGTCATGTTGTCGGCCGCCCAACACAAGCACTTTAAGCCAAGAACTAATACCCTTGAATCCATCTCTATTCACCACTAGAGGTATCTCAACCAATACTTCGACCCAATCGTATTAACTTCCGCCACATGGCATAGGTCCACGTCGCTCACGCACCTATTAGCCTTAGGGTTTACCGTCCTAGGGTTTCCTAGGTCCATCCTAGACTCTCTCTTTACTTGCTCTTAGTGGCTCTGATACCAAAAGAATACCTGTCACGCCCCGAGACCGCTACCAATCTTCGGTTCGGGACGCGATCGGCGCCGAACGACAAAGACTCTCCCCGTCCGCCCAAGGCTCAACAACCAGTCATGTACAAAGAATTACCCAGGAGATTTAATTCTATATCATACATGACAAGAAGATGCACCTAAAGGTGCGAACGACAACAAGAGCAAGGTACAAGTATTTTATACAAGTAATATAAAGAGAGAAGGGTCTAACTATTACAATCATTCAACATTCGTTTACATTGTTTAACTTCAAAATATAATTACATGTTCATCTCCCAAAATATAGGTTACATCATTTCTTTATACAATTTTGACTCCAAAATATACCACGGGTGGCTCTAATGCAAGTAGGTGGCCACTATCAACTAGGGCGCGATGCCCTTACCACGATCCTCCTCGACCGCCCGTGAGCTAGTACGTGATAGAGCTGGGGTGAGAACTAACTTCCTTAGTTCCCAGCTGGGCTCGGCCACCGACCCCACCGATCTCCCCACTAGGTCTAAGCAGTAATAGCGTATAGATATTTATCTTAAAGTCAGAATACTAAGTAAAGCATAATAGAAGAAATGCAATAACTACCTTGCCTGTAACAACAAGGTAAGAGTAATGCTCTAGCCATGTAACCACCAACATGCTAATAGAACTCTATCAAGTAAATTGCAATTCTATCATGCTCAATATGTACTTTTGTACCCAATCTCATAACTCTTTGGAGTTTGTTACCCAATCCATGGCTAGCCCGTAGGCACGCCCACGACTCAACACATTCAACCTCATGGGTTGTCTCGCGGACCCCACATAGGCTATCCCTCGGGACCCCACATAGGCTATCCCTATCGAATCACGTGCCAAGACCTCCGGAGACTCGCACTACTCGTGTGGAGCGACCAACCACGAGCGCTGAGCAGACTGTGTGAGTATGATCATCTCCTCCACTTTGGAGGGCATCCATACAAGGGCATCCAACACAGGGGAATCATGCATAAGTGTTCTATACACTATGTTTCCATGTCAATGTCGTCAAGTTGTTTACTTGGTTCATGTCACTAGTGTCGCTACACTATGTCATATGTCATTGTCATTCATCAAGTTCTATGCTTGGTTCATATAGCTCTAGTGTTCTTTACACTAAGTTATTGCACAATATCATAAAGTCATGTTGTCATTGTCATTCATCAAGTTCTATACTTGATTCATATATCTCTAGGTGGCAATCATGCATAACTAAATCATAGTTCTTGTCTCTAGGGTTCGATGTCATTATACTCATTCCTTTGCTTCCTATGTCCAAATGCAAGCCTATGGTGCCGCACGATAAGGAAGGTATGCAAGCATACTCCTATGTCCTAATGCAACACCATAGTCACGCACGATAAGGAGGCACACTAGAATAGTCATTTAATCATACCAACCCTATCATGCATGAAAACTATATACATATGTACATATATGTGCAATATGACCAATATTTACTTAGACATAAAAGGGAGCCCAACGGCTTCGGTAAAGCACCCCCCACCTTTTGGGATGTTCCACGAGATTAGAATGCCGCTCTCGACGCTTCTAACCACTACTTTGACTCCCCGGCCCAATATCGAAGCTGACAGCCTTCGTTTGGCTCGGATCGCTTAAACCGTTCGCCGAATCGACGAACCGTCGGCTCGCACGCGTTCGTGGACCTAACAATATGTTAGAAATGAGGTTAAAAGAGATCAAAACCTCATATTTAGAAAACCCCCAATTTGAGCCCTAGAAATTGCCCCGAGCAAAATCTTGCGCTAGAGCTCAAATCGACCGTGTAGATCACTTCTTAGAGAAGCTAGGGTTCCAAGAAAATTATTTCTAAGAGGTACAAAACACTCTAGAAGAAGCTACCATGAAAGCTCTCTAGGGCTTACCTCTATGGTGAGCTCCAATGGTGGAGAGGAAGAAGAAGACTCCAAGGATCTTCCTCTAAGTATGCTTCTCCACCAAAATCTCAACCTTTTTCTCCTTCTCTTTCTTCTATCCTCTTCTCCTTCTTCTTGCTGCTAGAGAGAGAGAGAGGAGAGTGATCGGGTGAGGGAGGTGAGGAAATAACAGGGAGAGAGAGAGTGGTACCCTCTATAAGCTCTATCGTAACAAGATGCTAAAAGGACCCTCAACTATGCACACTGCACCAACTGGGCATTTATCGGGCTCAGAGACCGGTCTCCCTAATCCAGAACCGGCCCCAGAAAGCCTTGCTCCACTCTCGCACTGGGGACCGGTCTCCCCTTACGAGACCGGTCCCTGCAGAGCTCGCTCTCGCGGACAGCCTTCCGAGACCGGCCTCCTTTTCGTAGACCGGTCCCCCTGTGGACCATCACCCACTCCAAGGACTTAGCCAAATTTTCGCCTTTTCGTCGTTTATTCTCCGTTTTCGCTCGTTTGGCATCCGATTCTTTTCAAATCCAACCGAGACTTTGCAAACATGTTTTCGAACACGTTTTCATCATCTTTTCATCCACGCTAATGCCGGATTTAGCTCACGACCCAACATAGCTTTTCGGGTTCCGTTTTCGCGCCTACGCGCACAAAAACGCCCGAAAGCTTCCGAACTTCACCGGGAGCAACTCCGATGCACTTTTTGCCTTCGGATCAACTTCGAACTTTCTGAAGTCCATCCATTCGACAATCGCCGATTCTAAACGTGGTGCAACTCTGATTTCGAGAATTCACATCCTTACGCTAGTGGCGCAACGAGGAGTCTAATGTTGTTCCGCTTTGGTTCGTGAACGTGACATCGATATGTTGCAAATTTACTCTCCTGGGCATAATAGAACAATATAATTAGGTTTTACTCTTTGTTCGGTGGAATGAGAAAAAGTACTGTTTCTAAAGTTATACTGTTAGGGCGCAACTGAGTAGTCTAATGTTGTTCCGGTTTTGGTTCTTGTGAACGTAGACAACGATACGTTGCCAATATACACTCTTGGGGCAAAATAAAACAATATAATTGGGTTTCACTCTTTGTTCGGTTGAATGAGAAAAAGTACTGTTTCTAGAGTTATACCGTTAGGGCGCAACTGAGTAGTCTAATGTTGTTCCGGTTTTGGTTCTTGTGAACGTAGACAACGATACGTTGCCAATATACACTCTTGGGGCAAAATAAAACAATATAATTGGGTTTCACTCTTTGTTCGGTTGAATGAGAAAAAGTACTGTTTCTAGAGTTATACCGTTAGGGCGCAACTGAGTAGTCTAATATTGTTCCGGTTTTGGTTCTTGCGAACGTAGGCAACGATACGTTGCCGATATTCACTCCCTGGGCATAATAGAACAATATAATTGGGTTTCACTCTTTGTTCGGTTGAATGAGAGAAAGTACTGTTTCAAAAGTTATACTATTAGTGCGCAACTGAGTTGTCTAATGTTGTTCCGATTTTGGTTCTTGTGAACGTAGTCAACGATACGTTGCCAATATACACTCTTGGGGCAAAATAGAACAATATAATTGGGTTTCACTCTTTGTTCGGTTGAATGAGAAAAAGTACTGTTTCTAAAGTTATACTGTTAGGGCGCAACTGAGTAGTCTAATGTTGTTCCGGTTTCGGTTCTTGTGAACGTAGACAACGATACGTTGCCAATATACACTCTTGGGGCATAATAAAACAATATAATTGGGTTTCACTCTTTGTTCGGTTGAATGAGAAAAAGTACTGTTTCTAAAGTTATACTGTTAGGGCGCAACTGAGTAGTCTAATGTTGTTCCGAGTTTGGTTCTTGTGAACATAGACAACGATACGTTGCCAATAGACACTCTCGGGGCATAATTGAACAATATATTTAGGTTTTACTATTTTTTCGGTGGAATGAGAAAAAGTACTGTTTCCAAAGTTATACTGTTAGGGCGCAACTGAGGAGTCTAATGTTGTTCCGATTTTGGTTCTTGTGAACGGTGACATCGATATGTTGCAAATTTACACTCCCGGGGCACAATAGAACAATATAATTAGGTTTTACTCTTTGTTCGGTGGAATGAGAAAAAGTACTGTTTCCAAAGTTATGCTGTTAGGGCGCAACTGAGTTGTCTAATGTTGTTCCCGTTTTGGTTCTTGTGAATGTAGTCAACGATACGTTGCCAATATACACTCTCGGGGCAAAATAGAACAATATAATTGGGTTTCACTCTTTGTTCGGTTGAATGAGAAAAAGTACTGTTTCTAAAGTTATACTGTTAGGGCGCAACTGAGTAGTCTAATGTTGTTCCGGTTTCGGTTCTTGTGAACGTAGACAACGATACGTTGCCAATATACACTCTTGGGGCATAATAAAACAATATAATTGGGTTTCACTCTTTGTTCGGTTGAATGAGAAAAGTACTGTTTCTAGAGTTATACCGTTAGTATAACCGAGTAGTCTAATGTTGTTCCTGTTTTGGTTCTTGCGAACGTAGACAACGATACGTTGCCGATATTCACTCCCTGAGCATAATAGAACAATATAATTGGGTTTCACTCTTTGTTCGGTTGAATGAGAGAAAGTACTGTATCTAAAGTTATACTATTAGTGCGCAACTGAGTTGTCTAATGTTGTTCCGATTTTGGTTCTTGTGAACGTAGTCAACGATACGTTGCCAATATACACTCTTGGGGCAAAATAGAACAATATAATTGGGTTTCACTCTTTGTTCGGTTGAATGAGAAAAAGTACTGTTTCTAAAGTTATACTGTTAGGGCGCAACTGAGTAGTCTAATGTTGTTCCGGTTTCAGTTCTTGTGAACGTATACAACGATACGGTGCAAATATACACTCTCGGGGCATAATAGAACAATATAATTGGGTTTCACTCTTTGTTCGGTTGAATGAGAGACAGTACTGTTTCTAAAGTTATACTGTTAGGGAGCAACTGAGTTGTCTAATGTTGTTCCGATTTTGGTTCTTGTGAACAAAGTCAACGATACGTTGCCAATATACACTCTCGGGGCAAAATAGAACAATATAATTGGGTTTCACTCTTTGTACGGTTGAATGAGAAAAAGTACTGTTTCTAAAGTTATACTGTCAGGGCGCAACTGAGTAGTCTAATGTTGTTCCGGTTTCGGTTCTTGTGAACGTAGACAACGATACGTTGCAAATATACACTCTCGGGGCATAATAGAACAATATAATTGGGTTTCACTCTTTGTTCGGTTGAATGAGAAAAAGTACTGTTTCTAAAGTCTACTGTTAGGGCGCAACTGAGTAGTCTAATATTGTTCCGGGTTTGGTTCTTGTGAACATAGACAACGATACGTTGCCAATAGACACTCTCGGGGCATAATTGAACAATATATTGAAGTTTTACTCTTTGTTCTGGAATGAGAAAAGTAATCGTTTCCAAAGTTATACGTTAGGCGCAACGAGGAGTCTAATGTTATTCCGCTTTTGGTTCTTGTGAACGGTGACATCGATATGTTGCAAATTTACACTCCCGGGGCATAATAGAACAATATAATTAGATTTCACTCTTTGTTCGGTGGAATGAGAAAAAGTACTGTTTCCAAAGTTATGCTGTTAGGGCGCTACTGAGTTGTCTAATGTTGTTCCGGTTTTGGTTCTTGTGAACGTAGTCAACGATACGTTGCCAATATACACTCTTGGGGCAAAATAGAACAATATAATTGGGTTTCACTCTTTGTTCGGTTGAATGAGAAAAAGTACAGTTTCTAAAGTTATACTGTTAGGGCGCAACTGAGTAGTCTAATGTTGTTCCGGTTTCGGTTCTTGTGAACGTAGACAACGATACGTTGCCAATATACACTCTCGGGGCATAATAGAACAATATAATTAGATTTCACTCTTTGTTCGGTGGAATGAGAAAAAGTACTGTTTCCAAAGTTATGCTGTTAGGGCGCTACTGAGTTGTCTAATGTTGTTCCGGTTTTGGTTCTTGTGAACGTAGTCAACGATACGTTGCCAATATACACTCTTGGGGCAAAATAGAACAATATAATTGGGTTTCACTCTTTGTTCGGTTGAATGAGAAAAAGTACTGTTTCTAAAGTTATACTGTTAGGGCGCAACTGAGTAGTCTAATGTTGTTCCGGTTTCAGTTCTTGTGAACGTATACAACGATACGGTGCAAATATACACTCTCGGGGCATAATAGAACAATATAATTAGATTTCACTCTTTGTTCGGTGGAATGAGAAAAAGTACTGTTTCCAAAGTTATCTTTGTTAGGGGCGCTACGAGTTGTCTAATGTTGTTCGGTTTGGTTCTTGTGAACGTAGTCAACGATACGTTGCCAATATACACTCTTGGGGCAAAATAGAACAATATAATTGGGTTTCACTCATTCTTCGGTTGAATGAGAAAAAGTACTGTTTCTAAAGTTATACTGTTAGGGCGCAACTGAGTAGTCTAATGTTGTTCCGGTTTCGGTTCTTGTGAACGTATAGAACGATACGTTGCAAATATACACTCTCGGGGCATAATAGAACAATATAATTGGGTTTCACTCTTTGTTCGGGTGAATGAGAAAAATCTTGTTTCTAAAGTTATACTGTTAGGGCGCAACTGAGTAGTCTAATGTTGTTCCGGTTTTGGTTCTTGTGAACATTGACAACGATACGTTGCCAATAGACACTCTCGGGGCATAATTGAACAATATATTTGGTTTTTCTTCTTTGTTGGGTGGATTGAGAAAAATCTTGTTTCTAAAGTTATCTTATTAGGCCGAAACGGAGTAGTCTAATGTTGTTCGGTTTTGGTTCTTGTGAACGTAGACAACGATACGTTGCCAATATACACTCTCCGGGCATAATAGAACAATATAATTGGGTTTCACTCTTTGTTCAGTTGAATGAGAAAAAGTACTGTTTCTAAAGTTATACTGTTAGGGCGCAACTGAGTAGTCTAATGTTGTTCCGGTTTTGGTTCTTGTGAACGTAGACAACGATACGTTGCCAATATACACTCTCGGGGCAAAATAGAACAATATAATTGGGTTTTACTCTTTGTTCGGTTGAATGAGAAAAAGTACTGTTTCTAAAGTTATCTTTGTTAGGCGCAATGAGTAGTCTAATGTTGTTCGGTTTCGGTTCTTGTGAACGTAGTCAACGATACGTTGCCAATATACACTCTTGGGGCAAAATAGAACAATATAATTGGGTTTCACTCTTTGTTCGGTTGAATGAGAAAAAGTACTGTTTCTAAAGTTATACTGTTAGGGCGCAAGAAGTAGTCTAATATTGTTCCGGTTTTGGTTCTTGCGAACGTAGGCAACGATACGTTGCGATATTCACTCCACAGGCATAATAGAACAATATAATTGGGTTTCACTCTTTGTTCGGTTGAATGAGAAAATCTTGTTTCAAAAGTTATACTATTAGTTAAGTTGTCTAATGTTGTTCGATTTTGGTTCTTGTGAACGTAGTCAACGATACGTTGCCAATATACACTCTTGGGGCAAAATAGAACAATATAATTGGGTTTCACTCTTTGTTCGGTTGAATGAGAAAAAGTACTGTTTCTAAAGTTATACGTTAGGCGCAATGAGTAGTCTAATGTTGTTCCGGTTTTGGTTCTTGTGAACGTATACAACGATACGTTGCCAATATACACTCTCGGGGCATAATAGAACAATATAATTGGGTTTCACTCTTTGTTCGGTTGAATGAGAAAAATCTTGTTTCTAAAGTTATCTTGTTAGGCGCAAGTGAGTAGTCTAATGTTGTTCAGTTTGGTTCTTGTGAACATAGACAACGATACGTTGCCAATAGACACTCTCGGGGCATAATTGAACAATATATTTAGGTTTTACTATTTTTTTCGGTGGAATGAGAAAAGAAATCTGTTTCCAAAGTTATCTTGTTAGGGCGCAACGGAGGAGTCTAATGTTGTTCGATTTTGGTTCTTGTGAACGGTGACATCGATATGTTGCAAATTTACACTCCGGGGCACAATAGAACAATATAATTAGGTTTTACTCTTTGTTCGGTGGAATGAGAAAAATCTTGTTTCCAAAGTTATCTTTGTTAGGGGGCAAGCGAGTTGTCTAATGTTGTTCCGTTTTGGTTCTTGTGAATGTAGTCAACGATACGTTGCCAATATACACTCTCGGGGCAAAATAGAACAATATAATTGGGTTTCACTCTTTGTTCGGTTGAATGAGAAAAATCTTGTTTCTAAAGTTATCTTGTTAGAATGAGTAGTCTAATGTTGTTCGGTTTGGTTCTTGTGAACGTAGACAACGATACGTTGCCAATATACACTCTTGGGGCATAATAAAACAATATAATTGGGTTTCACTCTTTGTTCGGTTGAATGAGAAAAATCTTGTTTCTAGAGTTATACCGTTAGGCGCAAGAGTAGTCTAATGTTGTTCGGTTTTGGTTCTTGTGAACGTAGACAACGATACGTTGCGATATTCACTCCGAGCATAATAGAACAATATAATTGGGTTTCACTCTTTGTTCGGTTGAATGAGAGAAATCTTGTTTCTAAAGTTATACTATTAGTGCGCAACTGAGTTGTCTAATGTTGTTCCGATTTTGGTTCTTGTGAACGTAGTCAACGATACGTTGCCAATATACACTCTTGGGGCAAAATAGAACAATATAATTGGGTTTACTCTTTGTTCGGTTGAATGAGAAAAAGTACTGTTTCTAAAGTTATACTGTTAGGGCGCAACTGAGTAGTCTAATGTTGTTCCGGTTTCGGTTCTTGTGAACGTATACAACGATACGTTGCAAATATACACTCTCGGGGCATAATAGAACAATATAATTAGGTTTTACTCTTTGTTCGGTTGAATGAGAGAAAATCTTTCTAAAGTTATCTTTGTTAGGGCAAGAGTTGTCTAATGTTGTTCCGATTTTGGTTCTTGTGAACAAAGTCAACGATACGTTGCCAATATACACTCTCGGGGCAAAATAGAACAATATAATTGGGTTTCACTCTTTGTACGGTTGAATGAGAAAAAGTACTGTTTCTAAAGTTATACTGTCAGGGCGCAACTGAGTAGTCTAATGTTGTTCCGGTTTTGGTTCTTGTGAACGTAGACAACGATACGTTGCCAATATACACTCTCGGGGCATAATAGAACAATATAATTGGGTTTCACTCTTTGTTCGGTGGAATGTGAAAAAGTACTGTTTCCAAAGTCTTTGTTAGGCGCTGAGTAGTCTAATATTGTTCCGGGTTTGGTTCTTGTGAACATAGACAACGATACGTTGCCAATAGACACTCTCGGGGCATAATTGAACAATATATTGAAGTTTTACTCTTTGTTCGGTGGAATGAGAAAAAGTACTGTTTCCAAAGTTATACTGTTAGGGCGCAACGGAGGAGTCTAATGTTATTCCGGTTTTGGTTCTTGTGAACGTTGACATCGATATGTTGCAAATTTTCACTCTCGGGGAATAATAGAACAATATAATTAGGTTTTACTCTTTGTTCGGTGGAATGAGAAAAATCATTTCCAAAGTTATCTTTGTTAGGGCGCTCGAGTTGTCTAATGTTGTTCCGATTATGGTTCTTGTGAACGTAGACAACGATACGTTGCCAATATACACTCTCGGGGCAAAATAGAACAATATAATTGGGTTTACTCTTTGTTCGGTTGAATGAGAAAAAGTACTGTTTCTAAAGTTATACTGTTAGGCGCAACTGAGTAATCTAATGTTGTTCCGGTTTCGGTTCTTGTGAACGTAGACAACGATACGTTGCCAATATACACTCTCGGGGCATAATAGAACAATATAATTAGATTTCACTCTTTGTTCGGTGGAATGAGAAAAAGTACTGTTTCTAAAGTTATCTTGTTAGGCGCTCGAGTTGTCTAATGTTGTTCCGGTTTTGGTTCTTGTGAACGTAGTCAACGATACGTTGCCAATATACACTCTTGGGGCAAAATAGAACAATATAATTGGGTTTCACTCTTTGTTCGGTTGAATGAGAAAAAGTACTGTTTCTAAAGTTATACTGTTAGGGCGCAACTGAGTAGTCTAATGTTGTTCGGTTTGGTTCTTGTGAACGTATACAACGATACGGTGCAAATATACACTCTCGGGGCATAATAGAACAATATAATTAGATTTCACTCTTTGTTCGGTGGAATGAGAAAAAGTACTGTTTCCAAAGTTATGCTGTTAGGGCGCTACTGAGTTGTCTAATGTTGTTCCGGTTTTGGTTCTTGTGAACGTAGTCAACGATACGTTGCCAATATACACTCTTGGGGCAAAATAGAACAATATAATTGGGTTTCACTCTTTGTTCGGTTGAATGAGAAAAAGTACTGTTTCTAAAGTTATACTGTTAGGGCGCAACTGAGTAGTCTAATGTTGTTCCGGTTTCGGTTCTTGTGAACGTATAGAACGATACGTTGCAAATATACACTCTCGGGGCATAATAGTGTTACGGATTTTATGTTGGCATATTTCGTGAAGTTAGTTCGGAGTCTTGAAGGTTTAGAGAAGATGAGACGAAGATCGAAGACTCGCAGACTCGAAACGTAAATCCACAATGCTCGGTAAGTTCAAATACTGATGATGATGATTTATATACTTTAACAAGTGTTTAGAAGACATTAGGATTGTTGAAATTGAGTTTTAACTAATTTGGTTCTTCACTCTGCATATCTGGTTGAGAGGACCGGTCTCCACATTGAGAGGACCGGTCCCAGTAAGTACCCTCTGCGCACCTTTGAACAGAGGACCGGTCTCCACAAGCCCGGAAGACCGGTCCCGGAGAAACTCCCTATGCGCAACTTTGCACAGAGGACCGGTCTCCACAAAGGGAGGACCGGTCCCAGAGGCTGGAAATTCACATATCGCTGAATAAGACCGGTCCCCTGGCATGTGAGACCGGTCCCTCGGTGATTAATATTTTATTGCGCAAGGGAGGACCGGTCTCTGATCTGGAGGACCGGTCCCTCGATACGAAATCTGTTTTAAAGATTTATTTTTTCTAATCCAAATCTATCTAGAAGTCTTCTAAACCTATAAATAAGATGTAGGGGTGTTTCAAAAAGATGATTAAGCCTAGATTATTTATGAAAAACCCTAGAAGCTTGTAGGTAGCCGTTTTCCTCATCTTCTACATCAAGCTTCTCCCAAATTGATTCTCGGTGCCCTAATTCTTAATGTTTTTCTAGAATCAATTTGAGAATTGCTTAGAGATTATTCCCATAGATCTTTAATGAGAATCTAAGCAATAAATCATCATCGATCGTATTGTTTTTGCTCGGACGGAGTGCGCTCGTGGATTCGAGTGGGCGTCGTGGATTCGGCGCGATCAAGGCTTCGTGGATTCGAAGTGGAGGCGTTTCGTGGATTCGGGACGTGGCGTTCGTGGACTCGGACGTGAGGCGTGGACAACCCGAAGGAGGATTGCGCGGAGATCCATAGGAGAGTTAGAGAGGTCGAGTCGTGGAGTTCGGTATCACCTTGTAATCTTTTCTCTTATTGATTGTTTATTCGCGTGTTGGTCCCGTGGGTTTTTACTCCGAGTTTGGAGTTTTCCCACGTAAATCTCGGTGTGCTTTTTATTTTCCGCATTTACTTTTATCGCATCGAGAATTTGTGGTTTTTGGCCGATACACCTATTCACCCCCTCTAGGTGTTGTTTGATACAATCTAGATAGATCCTTGGGGCTTCCCCGTAACTCACAATTGGTATCGGAGCGGGATCTAGATATATTGTTATCTAATGGCGAAGGTGGTAACATTAATCGACCACCGCTCTTCGACGGCACGAATTATGCCTATTGGAAAGTTCGCATGAGAGCTTTTCTAATAGCGATCGATGAGCGGGTGTGGCAAGCGATTGAATTCGGATGGAAACATCCAATCGAAAAGGTCGATAATGTTGAAACGCCGAAACCACGAAATAAGTGGACGAAAGATGAAAACGAGTCATCTTCGTTTAACGGTAAAGGAATTAATGCTTTATTCAATTCTTTATCGCAAACGGAGTTTACTCGCGTTTCGGCTTGTAACACCGCGAAGGAAATTTGGGATACTCTACAAATTACACATGAGGGTACAAGTCTAGTAAAAATTCAAAAGATCCAGATGTTGACAAGTAAAATTGAATATATTTGAATGGAGGAGCATGAATCGTTTCGATTATTATACTAGACTTCAAGACATTATCAATACATGTGCTAATTTGGGAGAGAAAATCCGAGTCTAAAGTAGTTAGAAAAATTCTTCGAACTCTCTTAGGAACGCTTTAGGGCAAAAGTTGCCGCAATTGAAACGGTAAAGCATCCGGATGAGATGAAAGTCGAAGAGTTAGTAGGTGCTTTACAAACGTATGAGATGACTTTTCCTACTAATCAATCTTCTTCCAAGTCTTTTTCTAAAAGCACAGGGATTGCACTCAAATCAACTAAGGAAGAAGACGACGACACGGATTCCGACGGAGATGTTTCGCTCGCAAATTTCGAACATCAATTGGCGCGTCTAACGAAGAAATTTCGCCGGAATTACCGAAAGAAGAACGATGCTTCATCTGCGAAGCAAAAATTATTTTCTAAATCTTCTTCATCTTCTAAATTGAAAGATAAAAAACTTGCAAAGTCCGCAAAAGAAAAGAATGAATTTGAAGGGGAGATCCAATGCTATAAATGCAAAGGCTATGGTCATATAGCACCGGACTGTCCTTCAAAGAAAAGTTACAAACAAAAAGTTTTGCAAGCAAAAACTTGGGATGATTCTACTTCGGGTGAATCAAGTTCAAGTGACGAAGAGAACAACGAAAATCTTGCGTTATTTACTAATACTTTTTTGCCTTCGTCTTCTAATGTAGCTTGTTTATCTTCAATTGTATCTAACTCAAATCTTTCTCTCTCTTCGCATGGGTCTTCGAGCGACATCGACGAAAGCGAGGAGGAATCGAACGACGAGGATATAGCCGAAGCATACAATCAACTTCTTGTTGAGTCGCGAAAGATGGCGAAACTCAATAAGAAGTTGAGGCGTCGTTTATTCGATCTTGAAGAAGAGAACAAGAATTTGAAGACAACAAATAAGACTCTTGAGGAGGAACGGGAATCGATTTTGAACAACAATTCGGTCCTCCAAAAGAAGCTAGAAGAAGCGGATTCTGTTAGTCATATGCCCTAGAAGCCTATCAGGCTGACGCATTTTATTTTTTATGGGACATATTTTTGTACTTAATCTTTATTATTTATATAATTGGGCCTTTTATTCCATTCATGTTTAATGTGTCCGTGAATCGTCCTTTGGATTAATAAGATGATAATATGTATTCTCAAGAGTTGAGAATTTGAGATACATATTATTGGTGATTAATTCATAAATGCTCTCAATCGGAGGATCATCATGGGGACGATGATTGATCCGGTAAGATTGATGCGTGTGTCGCTTCTCTTTTGGGATGATGAATCTCAAGTCATCAGTGTGGGGACACTGGAGCGAACATGCAGGTGGTTGTTGGAGAACAAAAGTGCGGCGTGACCAACTACGAACGATTACATGGATGTCTACTCGTTCGTCGATTAACTAGTTCGATGTTGCGGTGGTACAACTAATCCTTAGCTGCGACACCACGGCCATTTAATATGAGGCTACTATAGTTTGACTATGCAACAAACTATGATCCTAACCATGGGTCTTAGTAGTATATGTTGGCTTGATCGGTTCATATCGGGAATGGGTGTGTGTTTATAGGGGATCTATCGCTCTCGGTAGAAGATAATTAGTTCTATGCTATTTGTAAGGCAAAGCTCAGAAATCCTCGGCCGAGGTAATATGGTGTATGGAAAGATGTTTCCAAGAGTAACCATAAGAGCTTGTGTCCTATCAAATTTGTCATAAGACGGGTGATGGGGTTTGACGAATATTCCATGACCTCCACTCAGTTGGAACTATGCGATAGAAGGATTGTATTGTACGGTAAGCGCACTAGAGGTTCGATCAGATATTCACTTATTTGGATTGCCACTATATCTTTGCTAGGCGTCACGGTGGATTGTGGGAACCAATAGAAATAATTATAGATAATTAATTATTCTATTAGGGTAGAATCAAAAGAGTTTGAGCCATCGAAAGGAGTTTCGATGATGATGTTGATGGGGATCGCATCATATCTCACTACCAGACAGAATTGAACCTATTAGGTCACACACATAAGAAATCGCGCATGATCGATATTAAGGAGACAATAAAAGAAGTTTATCGGATGGATTAATACTAAAGTTTACTAATTTATTAGTAAAAGGACTAATTTGCAATTGTTGTAAATTAGAGGTATTTATGTGTAAAAGTTACATGGTGTATTTACTAATCGTTAGTAAATAATATGAGGACTTATGTGTAAATGTTACACACGAATCGAATTAGAATTAGGATTCGAATTCGGTTAATATCATAACCAACTTATGGGTTAATGGATAATCCAATTGGAATAGGATTTCGATTAGGATTAGGATTACGTTAGGGTTTTCTCATTATAAATATATGTCATATGACATATTGAAAAGGTGGAAAAATTAATACAAAGAGATAGAAAACCCTAGTCAATCCTCTTTCTTCCTTAAGTCCTCCTCGATTAATCCATCGGTTTCGATCTTCAAAAGGTTGCTAGCACATCTAGAAGATTGATTCATCTTCCTCAAGTCGACGCAAGGATTAATTCGTGATCGGATCACGGATTGAAGCGGTCGACTAATTTGATCAAGGGCGTGATTTCGTGTGGACGCGAGTAGAGGCCGGGCGCGTGCGCGGCTAAACGAGGACGAATAAATTTTAACAACGATTGTCGACTTCGCGGTGATCTCGACCCGTGCAAGGTGAATAATTAGATCATATTTGATTAGATCAACTAGATCTATTATTAATGATCTAAAACGAAACACGAGGTGATCTTTGGTTTTTCAAGAAAATTTTAATTATGCTATTATCTTCCGCTGCGTACACATGATTTTCTTACAGTGGTATCAGAGCCACCCTCGTCGTTTGTTTTAGATCTAATCTCTTTTTCGATGTTAATTGAGTTTTTCGGAACGATCGAATCAAAAACGATGAAGATCGATTTTTCGAACAATACTTGATTGTTTCGAATCAATGATAAGATCGTAATAAAATTTAATTCGTCTATATCGCTGTTGTTAAAATATAATTGCAACGATATAGCGCAACTATTGGCAGACGTTCTTGCATCGCGTGTGATGAGCATGTAGCGCATGCAGCATGCGGCCATATCTTGACCGTACATGCTTGACTCCACGTGGCATTCATGGCTTCACGTGCATAAACTTTCTACACATTATGATTCTTAATGTTTGCTAATGTTAATTAAGATTTCATGATGTATAGGACGACATGAAAAATTAATTAAGCTTGCATGGCCAGATTGATATACATAATTAATTTATTTTTATGTATGGCATGATAATTAATTGACTTCTCTACACTACATGCCACGTGAGCCATGAACATGCAGCGAGTATACAGAATACTGCGCAGAACTATGAATTAAATATTAATCCGAAACCCAATTATTTAGAATTCGAATTAGAGAATTTAATATTATTTGCATGTGATGTATATGAGGTGATGATCATGGATAGCGACCTTGTGATGTGCATGTATCATGTGATGATGAGAATTGTTCTAATTTAATAAGGACCCAGTATTAGATTATTTTTTGTGCCTGCGCGTGCCAATTAAATTATGTAATTTGGAGACCTGCGAGTCTCATTATTTTTATGGGTTGTAAAGTTCTTGTTGTAAAATTAATATGGGAAAAAGGGTAGTTTAGGCTCCAAGAGGATTTGTTGCATTCAAGAGTTGATGCGATGCGGATCAAGTTTGGACCAGATGCTGATCAAGGGAGAAGACAAGAGTTGATCAACTCCATTCCGATCAAGACGCAGAATAAGAAAAGGTTTTCTTGTGTGTAATCCCCTTATGACCCGATTCCGGCCTAGTGGCTCAGGCCCGAATCAAGATAAAATCCATGATCATCACCGGTAGTTATTTTCTTTTATATATGTGATATATGTATGCATGTGATGCGATGGTTTGCATGAGATGTAAATTAATAATAAATTAAAAACTGATGACAAGTATTAATCTCCCTAAATAAAATATTAAGTTAATGGTGTTATGAACCCATTAACGGCCTTCTTGTTGTAGGGTGTGGGCGTCTCTTTAGTGTTGATTGATGCACCCGGATACGGGGGTCAGTTGCATTAGGGAGCCGCAACCATTCTATTGGCATGAGATGCTGTGCGATAAGAAAGGGGTTGAATCCAAGAATCTGTCAGGATGAGGATTTAATGACATTCTTATTTGCACGATGAACGGTGGGTCTAACTTAACCATGAGATAAGGCCAAGAATGTGTCAGGATGAGGTCTATATCTTATGGAGTCCAAAGATAAGATTGTAATTTGCTTGAGAAGTAGTGAACATGGGTTGTTCTCTCATTTTTGTGCTCATTGCCAAGAATCTGTTCGGATGAGGTAATGCGTAAATAGATGGGACCGCAATACCCACTAGAAACTTTTAAATAAAGTTTCCGTTTTCTCCGCTCGGGGAGTGTGGAGATTCGTCAAATTAGTGGGAGGCACCATTTAGATTTAAAGACCCTAATCAAATGGATTACGATTGAGTACACAACTAATTAGAATCTTCACCGAGAAAATGGATGTATCTAACCCGCTTGCCAAAATACTTGATACTAATCGCTTAAGCTGGACCGAATTTCACCGATTGGGTGAGAATTTGAGAATTGTTCTCAATTACGAGAAACTAGCCTATGTGTTGGACACAGATGCTCCAGCAGTGAATGAAAATTCGATGACTCAACAAAGAGCTGCAAGAAATAAATGGACTGATGACGATATGATGGTAAAATGTTACATGCTTGCGTCTATGAGCAATGAGTTGCAACGCCAGCATGAGCACATGGGGAGTGCTGCTGATATTCTACTTCATCTCAAGGAGTTGTATGATGAAGAAAGTCGAACTGACTCACTACGAGGTGTCGAAAGCATTGTTCAAGGCTAAGATATCGCAGATTCATGTCATTGAAACTACTAACTTATCAGTTTGTTCTACTTTAACATGGGTCATTGACTCTGGATGCACCTCACATTTGTGTATTTCAATGCAAGGGCTAAAACAAAGTAGAAGACTTATGGATGGAGAGCTTACTCTACGCGTTGGAAACGGAGCAAAAGTTGCTGCTGTTGCCGTGGGGACTTATCCTTTATGTCTGCCGACATGAGTAGTTTTAGAACTTAGAGATTGTCTTTATGTTCCTAGTGCGACTAGAAACCTTATTTCTATTTCACGTTTGGTAATGGACGGTTATAAGTTTATTTTTGAATCAAACGTTTGTTCAATTTATTTGAGAAATAATTTGATCGGTTATGGTTCTTTAATTGACAATCTCTATCACTTACATATGGATGTTAGTGTTAATACAGTTGATAATGGCATGAATGAGAATATCATTGGTTTTAAAAGACCAAGAGCGGAGGTAAATAAAACATACTTGTGGTTTCTTAGACTTGGTCACATTGGTGAGGATAGGATTAACAAGTTGGCCAAGAATGGTGTCTTAGGGTCCTTACCCTCTCGAACCATATCCATTTGTGAATCATGTCTTCAAGGAAAATGACTAAGTCTCCCTTTGTTGGACAAGGAGAGAGAGCTACTGAAGTACTCGTCCTAATACATAGTGATGTATGTGGACCATTTGATGTGTCTGCTTGGGGTGGCTATCTCTACTTCATTACCTTTACTGATGATTATTCACGGTATTGGTACGTGTACCTAATTAAACACAAGTCTGAAGCCTTTGAAAAGTTTAAAGAGTTTAGACAAGAAGTAGAAAAGCAAATGGGAAAACCAATTAAGGCTCTTCGATCAGATCGAGGAGGGGAATACCTTAGTACGGATTTCCTAACCTACCTCAAGGACAATGGTATTGTCTCCCAATGGACTCCTCCTGGAACGCCAGAATTGAATGGGGTATCTGAACGGAGGAATCGAACTTTATTAGATATGGTTCGATCCATGATGAGTTTTACAGATTTACCTATATCGTTTTGGGGTTATGCACTTCTTACGGCTATTTATATTTTGAACAGAGTGCCTTCCAAATCTGTTCCGACCACACCATATGAGATGTGGCATGGTAGGAATCCAAGTTTTACTCATATTAAAACTTGGGGGTGTCCGGCTTCTATTAAGAAATTAAAGACGGACAAGTTGGAAAGCAGATCAGTAACGGGTAGATTCATTGGGTATCCCAAAGAATCACTTGGATACTATTTTTATCTTCCAGAAGGCCATAATGTGATTGTGAGCCGTCATGCTTTCTTTCTTGAAAGTGAATATATTTCCGCTGGAGGCAGTGGGAGAAAAATAGAACTAGAGGAGAAAGTCTCTTTAGAATCGAATATTCCAAGAACCCTCCCTGATAACTCTGTGATACCAGAGGTTACACCACCACCTCGCAAGTCTAGTAGGATCTCCCATCCTCCTGATAGATACATGGGATTATTTATAGAGGAGATGGAGGAAATGTTCCTAATGGGAGATAAGGACCATAGAGATGATCCTAAGACTTATAGCGAGGCGATGTCAGACATCGACTCCGATAAATGGTTGGAAGCTATGAAGTCTGAAATAGACTCAATGTACTCCAATCAAGTATGGACTTTGGTTGATCCACCGGAGGGTATTGTACCCATTGGATGTAAATGGATCTTCAAGAGAAAGATTGGTTCTGATGGAAAGGTAGAGACCTATAAAGCTAGGCTAGTAGCAAAAGGTTATAGTCAACGCGAAGGCATTGACTATCAGGATACCTTTTCACCTGTAGCTATGCTTAAGTCTATCAGAACTCTGCTTGCTATTGCTGCACACTATGACTATGAGATCTGGCAAATGGATGTGAAAACTGCTTTCCTAAATGGATATCTTGAAGAAGATATCTATATGGAGCAGCCTTTGGGTTTCACTTCCAAAGATGAGAGTCATAAGGTGTGCAAGCTTCAACGATCCATTTATGGATTGAAGCAAGCTTCTCGGAGTTGGAACACTCGTTTCAATGATGCAATCGAATCGTTCGATTTTACCAGAAATGAGGAAGAGCCGTGTGTATATAAAAAGATTAGTGGGAGTGCTGTTACTTTCCTCGTACTGTACGTGGACGACATACTCCTGATTGGGAATGACATTCCTATGCTGACATCGGTCAAGTTATGGTTATCAAAAGAGTTTTCTATGAAAGACCTTGGAGAAGCAACTTATATCCTAGGGATAAAGGTCTATAGGGATAGATCTAAGAAGTTGCTTGGTTTATCGCAAGCTATGTACATAGATGAAGTGTTGAAAAGATTCAGCATGAGAATTCCAAACGGGGTATGGTACCTCTAAGGCATGGAATTCACCTCTCTAAGACTATGTCTCCTAAGACACCTGAAGAGAGAAGTCGCATGAGTAGGATCCCTTATGCTTCGGCAATAGGGAGCTTAATGTATGCGATGTACTCGACCTGATATAGCACAGGCTGTGAGTGTCACGAGCCGATATCAGTCGAACCCAGGAGAGGAACACTGGGTAGCGGTAAAGAATATCCTTAAGTACTTGAGAAGAACGAAGGATATGTTCTTGGTTTTTGGAGGAGGAGAACTCAAAATTGATGGCTATGCGGATTCAGACTTTATGTCTGATATAGACGATAGAAAGTCTACGTCTGGGTATCTATTTATTTGCAATGGTGGGTCAATAGTTTGGAAAAGTTCCAAGCAAGAGACGATTTCAGATTCTACTTTGGAAGCGGAGTACATCGCTGCATCCGAAGCCGCCAAGGAAACCGTTTGGATCAAGAAATTTGTCACCGAGCTTGGCGTGGTTCCTTCCAAGAAGGATCCCTTGCCACGATAATGTGATAATAATGGCGCCATAGCATTAGCTAAGGAGCCAAGGTCTCATCAGAAATCCAAGCACATTGAGCGGCGGTATCACAAGATCAGAGAGTACATCAAGGATAAACATATTGAAGTACAGAAGGTTGCCTCCGCGGATAACGTGGCGGACCCGCTAACTAAGGCATTGACTCAGCAGAAACTTGAGACTCATCTTGAGAAGATGGGCATTAGATACATGGCTGATTGGCTTTAGTGCAAGTGGGAGATTGTTAGTCATATGCCCTAGAAGCCTATCAGGCTGACGCATTTTATTTTCTATAGGACATATTTTGTACTTAATCTTTATTATTTATATAATTGGGCTTTTTATTCCATTCATGTTTAATGTGTCCGTGAATCGTCCTTTGGATTAATAAGATGATAATATGTATTCTCAAGAGTTGAGAATTGGAGATACATATTATTAGTGATTAATTCATAAATGCTCTCAATCGGAGGATCATCATGGGACGATGATTGATCCGGTAAGATTGATGCGTGTGTCGCTTCTCTTTTGGGATGACGAATCTCGAGTCATCAGTTTGGGGACACTGGAGCGAACATGCAGGTGGTTGTTGGAGAACAAAGTGCGGCGTGACCAACTACGAACGATTACATGGATGTCTACTCGTTCGTCGATAACTAGTTCGATGTTGCGATGGTACAAGCTGTTCCTTAGACTGCGACACCACGGCCATTCAATATGAGGCTACTGTAGTTTGACTATGCAACAAACTCTGATCCTAGCCATGGGGCTTAGTAGTATATGTTGGCTGCAGTCGGTTCATATCAGGAATGGGTGTGTGTTTATAGGGGATCTATCGCTCTCGGTAGAGAGATAATTAGTTCTATGCTATTTGTAAGGCAAAGCTCGAAATCCTCGGCCAGGGGTAATATGGTGTATGGAAAGATGTTTCCAAGAGTAACCATAAGAGCTTCGTCCTATCAAATTTGTCATAAGACGGGTGATGGGGTTTGACGAATATTCCATGACCTCCACTCGGTTGGAACTATGCGATAGAAGGATTGTATTGTACGGAATCGCACCTAGAGGTTCGATCCGATATTCACTTATCGGATTGCCACTACATGCTGCTAGGCGTCACTAGTGGATTGTGGGAACCAATAGAAATAATTATAGATAATTAATTATTCTATTAGGGTAGAATCAAAAAAGTTTGAGCCATCGAAAGGAGTTTCGATGATGATGTTGATGGGGATCGCATCATATCTCACTACCAGACAGAATTGAACCTATTAGGTCACACACATAAGAAATCGCGCATGATCGATATTAAGGAGACGATAAAAGAAGTTTATCGGATGGATTAATACTAAAGTTTACTAATTTATTAGTAAAAGGACTAATTTGCAATTGTTGTAAATTAGAGGTATTTATGTGTAAAAGTTACATGGTGTATTTACTAACTGTTAGTAAATAATATGAGGACTTATGTGTAAATGTTACACACGAATCGAATTAGAATTAGAATTAGAATTCGAATTGTTAATATCATAACCAACTTATGGGTTAATGGATAATCCAATTGGAATGGGATTTCGATTAGGATTAGGATTACATTATTTCTTCAAGATATCCATTTAGGAAAGCAGTTTTCACATCCATTTGCCAGATCTCATAGTCATAGTGTGCAGCAATAGCAAGCAGAGTTCTGATAGACTTAAGCATAGCTACAGGTGAAAAGGTATCCTGATAGTCAATGCCTTCGGTTGACTATAACCTTTTGCTACTAGCCTAGCTTTATAGGTCTCTACCTTTCCATCAGAACCAATCTTTCTCTTGAAGATCCATTTACATCCAATGGGTACAATACCCTCCGGTGGATCAACCAAAGTCCATACTTGATTGGAGTACATTGAGTCTATTTCAGATTTCATAGCTTCCAACCATTTATCGGAGTCGATGTCTGACATCGCCTCGCTATAAGTCTTAGGATCACCTCTATGGTCCTTATCTCCCATTAGGAACATTTCCTCCATCTCCTCTATAAATAATCCCATGTATCTATCAGGAGGATGGGAGATCCTACTAGACTTGCGAGGTGGCGGTGTAACCACTGGTGCCACAGAGTTATCAGGGAGGGTTCTTAGAATATTCGATTCTAAAGAGACTTTCTCCTCAAGTTCTATTTTTCTCCCACTGCCTCCAGTGGAAATAAATTCACTTTCTAGAAAGAAGGCATGACGGCTCACAATCACATTATGGCCTTCTGGAAGATAAAAATAGTATCCAAGTGATTCTTTGGGATACCCAATGAATCTACCCTTTCTTGATCTGCTTTCCAACTTGTCCGTCTTTAATTTCTCAATATAAGCCGGACACCCCCAAGTTTTAATATGAGTAAAACGTGGATTCCTACCATGCCACATCTCATATGGTGTGGTCGGAACAGATTTGGAAGGCACTCTGTTCAAAATATAAATAGCCGTAAGAAGTGCATAACCCCAAAACAATATAGGTAAATTTATAAAACTCATCATGGATCGAACCATATCTAATAAAGTTCGATTCCTCCGTTCAAATACCCCATTCAATTCTGGCGTTCCAGGAGGAGTCCATTGGGAGACAATACCATTGTCCTTGAGGTAGGTTAGGAAATCGGTACTAAGGTATTTCCCTCCTCGATCTGATCGAAGAGCCTTAATTGGTTTTCCCATTTGCTTTTCTACTTCTTGTCTAAACTCTTTAAACTTTTCAAAGGCTTCAGACTTGTGTTTAATTAGGTACACGTACCCATACCGTGAATAATCATCAGTAAAGGTAATGAAGT
This sequence comes from Aechmea fasciata, assembly GCA_025177825.1. Lineage (NCBI taxonomy): Eukaryota > Viridiplantae > Streptophyta > Magnoliopsida > Poales > Bromeliaceae > Aechmea > Aechmea fasciata. Next base: position 2,293,246 of record CM045938.1, read on the forward strand.
AGAGATAGCCACCCCAAGCAGACACATCAAATGGTCCACATACATCACTCGTATTAGGGCGAGTACTTCGGTAGCTCTCTCTCCTTGTCCAACAAAGGAGACTTAGTGATTTTTCCTTGAAGACATGATTCACAAGCTGGATATGGTTCAGAGGGTAAGGACCCTAAGACACCATTCTTGGCCAACTTGTTAATCCTATCCTCTCCAATGTGACCAAGTCTAAGATGCCACAAGTACGTTTTATTTACCTCCTCTCTTGGTCTTTTAAAACCAATGATATTCTCATTCATGCCATTATCAACTGTATTAACACTAACATCCATATGTAAGTGATAGAGATTGTCAATTAAAGAACCATAACCGATCAAATTATTTCTCAAATAAATTGAACAAACGTTTGATTCCAAAATAAACTTATAACCGTCCAATACCAAATGTGAAATAGAAATAAGGTTTCTAGTCGCACTAGGAACATAAAGACAATCTCTAAGTTCTAAAACTACTCCTGTCGGCAGACATAAAGGATAAGTCCCCACGGCAACAGCAGCAACTTTTGCTCTATTTCCAACGCGTAGGGTAAGCTCTCCATCCCTAAGTCTTCTACTTTGTTTTAGCCCCTGCATTGAAATACATAAATGCGAGGTACATCCAGAGTCAACGACCCATGTAAAAGTAGAACAAACCGATAAGTTACTAGTTTCAATGACATGAAGCTCGGACATACCTTCAAAAGTCTTGTCCTTTTCCTTGTCTTTCAGGCTAGCCAAATAGTCCGGGCAATTCCTTTTCCAGTGGCCATCCTTTTGACAGTGGAAACAAGTTCCTTTAGCGGCCTTCCTTTTAGGAATTACCTTTGCAGATTCAGTCTTTGGCTTTTTCGCAGGCTTCTTCTTTCTCCATTTAGACTTTCTTTTGGAGGAAGTCCGTTCAATAGCCAAAACTGACCCCTTATTGACTTTTAGCATTCCTTCAGCTGTGACCAACATATTCAACAGTTCGGCGAGAGTGCAAGTAATTTTATTCATTTGGAAATTTAAGGTGAACTGAGAAAATGAATATGGTAAAGATTGTAAGTTCAAATCGTTTGGAGTTCCGCGTCCATAGTCATTCCGAGCTTCTCAAGCTCCTCAATGTCTTTAATCATTGCCAAGCAATGGTCATTGACACAGTGACCATCAGACATTTTTGCCTTGAACAATCGCTTCGACACCTCGTAGCGGGCTGTTCGACTTTGCTCATCATACAACTCCTTGAGATGAAGCAGAATATCAGCAGCACTTTCCATGTGCTCATGCTGGCGTTGCAACTCATTGCTCATAGACGCAAGCATGTAGCACTTTACTTTCATATCATCATCAGTCCATTTATTTCTTGCAGTTCTTTGCTGAGCTGTTGGATTTTCGTGCACCGCTGGAGCCTCCGTGTCTAACACATAGGCTAATTTCTCAGAATTGAGAACAATTCTCAAATTCCTCAGCCAATCGGTGAAATTCGGTCCAGTTAAGCGATTAGTATCAAGTATTTTGGCAAGTGGGTTAGATGCAGCCATTTTCTGCAGAAGGTTAAGATTATAATTAGTTGTGTACTCAATCGTAATCCATTTGATTAGGGTCTTTAAATCTAAATGGTGCCTCCCACTAATTTGACGAATCTCCACACTCCCCGAGCGGAGAAAACGGAAACTTTATTTAAAAGTTTCTAGTGGGTATTTCGGTCCCATCTTTTTACGCATCACCGCATCCTAACAGATTCTTGGCAATGAGCAAACAAATGAGTGAACAACTCTTGTTCAATGCTTCTCAAGCAAATTGCAATCTTATCTTTGGCCTCCATAAGATATAGACCTCATCCTGACAGATTCTTGGCCTTATCTCATGGTTAAGTTAGACCCACCGTTCATCGTGCAAATAAGAATGTCATTAAATCCTCATCCTGACAGATTCTTGGATTCAACCCCTTTCTTACCGCACAGCATCTCATGCCAATAGAATGGTTGCGGCTCCCTAATGCAACTGACCCCCGTATCCGGGTGCATCAATCAACACTAAAGAGACGCCCACACCCTACAACAGTGGAAGGCCACTAATGGGTTCATAACACCATTAACTTAATATATTATTTAGGGAGATTAATACTTGTCTCATCAGTTTTTAATTTATTATTAATTTACATCTCATGCAAACCATCGCATCACATGCATACATATATCGCATATATAAAAGAAAATAACTACCGTGATGATCATGGATTTTATCTTGATTCAGGCCTGAGCCACTAGGCCGGAATCGGGTCATAAGGGTATTACACACAAGAAAACCTTTTCTTATTCTGCGTCTTGATCGGAATGGAGTTGATCAACTCTTGTCTTCTCCCTTGATCAGCATCTGGTCCAAACTTGATCCGCTTCGCATCAACTACTCTTGAATGCAACAAATCCTCTTGGATTCTAAACTACCCTTTTCCCTTATTAATTTTACAACAAGAACTTTACAACTCATAAAATTAATGAGACACGCAGGTCTCCAAATTACATAATTTAATTGGCACGCGCAGGCACCAAAAATAATCTAATACTGGGTCCTTATTAAATTAGAACAATTCTCATCATCACATGATACATGCACATCACAAGGTCGCTATCCATGATCATCACCTCATATACATCACATGCATATAATATTAAATTCTCTAATTCGAATTCTAATTAATTGGGTTTAGGATTAATTAAAAATAAATCTTTATTTATTTCAAGAATCGCAATTTTCAGGAAATTATTAAAAGGATCTAATACATCTCATGTATTAAATTTTAAAATTTAAAACTAATTTAAATTGCGATTCACGATGCACGCATGACTTAATTAGCCGCATCCTAGCCGCGTCACACGCGAACACCGCACGGCATCTCATAGCCCGCATGGTACGCACGGACCCGCACCATGTGTATGTGGTCAATGTGCATCGCGGCAAGCACATGAAATCGAAAACAAGAACTAATTAATTAGTGATGCTACCAATTCCCATGGCCATCCTAATTAAAGAGATCATATGTGAAACATTAATAATTAGCATGTGCATGCATGCGTGTCATCAAGATGACGGATTCATGCAAGTTCTAATTGCACGTTGCGTGCGCATCGCCCGCATGCCGACTGCCGCGGCCGAGTAAACCCGCAACATGGAATTATTCTACATGCAATTTAATTAACGTTTCAAACAATCAAAATTGTTCAAATCATAATCTTCATCGTTTTGATTTCAATCAATCCGAATACCCAACCAATATCGAAAAAGAGATTTGATCTAAAACAAGCAGCGAGGTGGCTCGATACCCTTTGTAAGAAAATCATGTATCGCAGTGGAAAATTAATGCAAGAGAAATAGAAAACCCTAGCCGTCAATCCTCTTTTCTTCCTTAAGTCCTCCTCGATTAATCCATCGGTTTCGATCTTCAAAAGGTTGCTAGCACATCTAGAAGATTGATTCATCTTCCTCAAGTCGACGCAAGGATTAATTCGTGATCGGATCACGGATTGAAGCGGTCGTTTAATTCGATCAAGGGCGTGATTTCGTGTGGACGCGAGTAGAGGCCGGGCGCATGCGCGGCTAAACGAGGACGAACAAATTTTAACAAAGATTGTCGACTTCGCGGTGATCTCGACCCGCGCAAGGTGAATAATTAGATCATATTTGATTAGATCAACTAGATCTATTATTAATGATCTAAAACGAAACACGAGGTGATCTTTGGTTTTTCAAGAAAATTTTAATTATGCTATTATCTTCCGTATACATGATTTTCTTACACTTGTGAACGTAGTCAACGATACGTTGCCAATATACACTCTCGGGGCAAAATAGAACAATATAATTGGGTTTCACTCTTTGTTCGGTTGAATGAGAAAAAGTACTGTTTCTAAAGTTATACTGTTAGGGCGCAACTGAGTAGTCTAATGTTGTTCCGGTTTCGGTTCTTGTGAACGTAGACAACGATATGTTGCCAATATACACTCTTGGGGCATAATAAAATAATATAATTGGGTTTCACTCTTTGTTCGGTTGAATGAGAAAAAGAAATCTTGTTTCTAGAGTTATACCGTTAGGCGCAACCGAGTAGTCTAATGTTGTTCGGTTTTGGTTCTTGCGACAACGATTAACGATACGTTGCCGATATTCACTCCACAGGCATAATAGAACAATATAATTGGGTTTCACTCTTTGTTCGGTTGAATGAGAGAAAGTACTGTTTCTAAAGTTATACTATTAGTGCGCAACTGAGTTGTCTAATGTTGTTCCGATTTTGGTTCTTGTGAACATAGTCAACGATACGTTGCCAATATACACTCTTGGGGCAAAATAGAACAATATAATTGGGTTTCACTCTTTGTTCGGTTGAATGAGAAAAAGTACTGTTTCTAAAGTTATACTGGCAGGGCGCACCAGAGTAGCCTGATGTTGTTCCGGTTTTGGTTCTTGTGAACGTAGACATCGATACGTTGCCAATATACACTCTTGGGGCATAATAAAACAATATAATTGGGTTTCACTCTTTGTTCGGTTGAATGAGAAAAAGTACTGTTTCTAAAGTTATACTGTTAGGCGCAATGAGTAGTCTAATGTTGTTCGGTTTTGGTTCTTGCGAGCATGACAACGATACGTTGCCGATATTCACTCCACAGGCATAATAGAACAATATAATTGGGTTTCACTCTTTGTTCGGTTGAATGAGAGGAAGTACTGTTTTTAAAGTTATACTATTAGTGCGCAACTGAGTTGTCTAATGTTGTTCCGATTTTGGTTCTTGTGAACGTAGTCAACGATACGTTGCCAATATACACTCTTGGGGCAAAATAGAACAATATAATTAGGTTTCACTCTTTGTTCGGTTGAATGAGAAAAAGTACTGTTTCTAAAGTTATACTGTTAGGGCGCAACTGAGTAGTCTAATGTTGTTCCGGTTTTGGTTCTTGTGAACGTATACAACGATACGTTGCCAATATACACTCTCGGGGCATAATAGGACAATATAATTGGGTTTCACTCTTTGTTCGGTTGAATGAGAAAAATCTTGTTTCTAAAGTTATCTTTGTTAGGGCGCAAAGTAGTCTAATGTTGTTCCGAGTTTGGTTCTTGTGAACATAGACAACGATACGTTGCCAATAGACACTCTCGGGGCATAATTGAACAATATATTTATGTTTTACTCTTTGTTCGGTGGAATGAGAAAAAGTACTGTTTCGAAAGTTATATTGTTAGGGCGCAACGGAGGAGTCTAATGTTGTTTCGGTTTTGGTTCTTGTGAACGGTGACATCGATATGTTGCAAATTTACACTCCCGGGGCATAATAGAACAATATAATTAGGTTTTACTCTTTGTTCGGTGGAATGAGAAAAATCTTGTTTCCAAAGCTATCTTTGTTAGGGCGCAACTGAGTTGTCTAATGTTGTTCCGGTTTTGGTTCTTGTGAACGTAGTCAACGATACGTTGCCAATATACACTCTTGGGGCAAAATAGAACAATATAATTGGGTTTCACTCTTTGTTCGGTTGAATGAGAAAAAGTACTGTTTCTAAAGTTATACTGTTAGGGCGCAACTGAGTAGTCTAATGTTGTTCCGGTTTTGGTTCTTGTGAACGTAGACATCGATACGTTGCCAATATACACTCTTGGGGCATAATAAAACAATATAATTGGGTTTCACTCTTTGTTCGGTTGAATGAGAAAAGTACTGTTTCTAGAGTTATACTGTTAGGGCGCAACTGAGTAGTCTATTGTTGTTCCGGTTTTGGTTCTTGTGAACGTAGACAACGATACGTTGCCGATATTCACTCCCTGGGCATAATAGAACAATATAATTGGGTTTCACTCTTTGTTCGGTTGAATGAGAGAAAGTACTGTTTCTAAAGTTATACTATTAGTGCGCAACTGAGTTGTCTAATATTGTTCCGATTTTGGTTCTTGTGAACGTAGTCAACGATACGTTGCCAATATACACTCTTGGGGCAAAATAGAACAATATAATTAGGTTTCACTCTTTGTTCGGTTGAATGAGAAAAAGTACTGTTTCTAAAGTTATACTGTTAGGGCGCAACTGTGTAGTCTAATGTTGTTCCGGTTTCGGTTCTTGTGAACGTATACAACGATACGTTGCAAATATACACTCTCGGGGCATAATAGGACAATATAATTGGGTTTCACTCTTTGTTCGGTTGAATGAGAAAAAGTACTGTTTCTAAAGTTATACTGTTAGGGCGCAACTGAGTAGTCTAATGTTGTTCCGAGTTTTGTTCTTGTGAACATAGACAACGATACGTTGCCAATAGACACTCTCGGGGCATAATTGAACAATATATTTAGGTTTTACTCTTTGTTCGGTTGAATGAGAAAAAGTACTGTTTCCAAAGTTATACTGTTAGGGCGCAACTGAGTAGTCTAATGTTGTTCCGGTTTTGGTTCTTGTGAACGGTGACATCGATATGTTGCAAATTTACACTCTAGGGGCATAATAGAACGGTATAATTACGTTTTACTCTTTGTTCGGTGGAATGAGAAAAAATCTTGTTTCCAAAGCTATCTTTGTTAGGCGCAAGCGAGTTGTCTAATGTTGTTCCCGTTTTGGTTCTTGTGAACGTAGTCAACGATACGTTGCCAATATACACTCTCGGGCAAAATAGAACAATATAATTGGGTTTCACTCTTTGTTCGGTTGAATGAGAAAAAATCTTGTTTCTAAAGTTATCTTGTTAGGCGCAAGTGAGTAGTCTAATGTTGTTCCGGTTTCGGTTCTTGTGAACTTAGACAACGATACGTTGCCAATATACACTCTTGTGGCATAATAAAACAATATAATTGGGTTTCACTCTTTGTTCGGTTGAATGAGAAAAAGTACTGTTTCTAGAGTTATACCGTTAGGGCGCAACTGAGTAGTCTAATGTTGTTCCGGTTTTGGTTCTTGCGAACGTAGACAACGATACGTTGCCGATATTCACTCCCTGGGCATAATAGAACGATATAATTGGGTTTCACTCTTTGTTAGGTTGAATGAGAGAAAGTACTGTTTCTAAAGTTATACTATTAGTGCGCATCTGAGTTGTCTAATGTTGTTCCGATTTTGGTTCTTGTGAACGTAGTCAACGATACGTTGCCAATATACACTCTTGGGGCAAAATAGAACAATATAATTGGGTTTCACTCTTTGTTCGGTTGAATGAGAAAAAGTACTGTTTCTAAAGTTATACTGTTAGGGCGCAACTGAGTAGTCGAATGTTGTTCCGGTTTCGGTTCTTGTGAATGTATACAACAATACGTTGCAAATATACACTCTCGGGGCATAATAGAACAATATAATTGGGTTTCACTCTTTGTTCGGTTGAATGAGAAAAAGTACTGTTTCTAAAGTTATACTGTTAGGGCGCAACTGAGTAGTCTAATGTTGTTCGGGTTTGGTTCTTGTGAACATAGACAACGATACGTTGCCAATAGACACTCTCGGGGCATAATTGAACAATATATTTAGGTTTTACTCTTTGTTCGGTGGAATGAGAAAAATCTTTGTTTCCAAAGTTATACTGTTAGAGCGCAACGCAGGAGTCTAATGTTGTACCGGTTTTGGTTCTTGTGAACGGTGACATCGATATGTTGCAAATTTACACTCTCGGGGCATAATAGAACAATATAATTAGGTTTTACTCTTTGTTCGGTGGAATGAGAAAAAGTACTGTTTCCAAAGTTATACTGTTAGGGCGCTACTGAGTTGTCTAATGTTGTTCCGATTTTGGTTCTTGTGAACGTAGTCAACGATACGTTGCCAATATACACTCTCGGGGCAAAATTGAACAATATAAATGGATTTCACTCTTTGTTCGGTTGAATGAGAAAATGTGCTGTTTCTAAAGTTATAATGTTAGGCGCAATGAGTAATCTAATGTTGTTCGGTTTTGGTTCTTGTGAACGATGGCATCGATACGTTGCCAATATACACTCTCGGGGCATAATAGAACAATATAATTGGGTTTCACTCTTTGTTCGGTTGAATGAGAAAAAGTACTGTTTCTAAAGTTATACTGTTAGGGCGTAACTGAGTAGTCTAATGTTGTTCCGGTTTCGCTTCTTGTGAACGTAGACAACGATACGTTGCCAATATACACTCTCGGGGCATAATAGAACAATATAATTGGGTTTCACTCTTTGTTCGGTTGAATGAGAGAAAGTACTGTTTCTAAAGTTATACTGTTAGTGCGCAACTGAGTAGTCTAATGTTGTTCCGGTTTTGGTGCTTGTGAACGTAGACAACGATACGTTGCCAATATACACTCTCGGGGCATAATAGAACAATATAATTGGGTTTCACTCTTTGTTCGGTTGAATGAGAGAAATCTTGTTTCTAAAGTTATACTATTAGTGCGCAATCGAGTTGTCTAATGTTGTTCGATTTTGGTTCTTGTGAACATAGTCAACGATACGTTGCCAATATACACTCTTGGGGCAAAATAGAACAATATAATTGGGTTTCACTCTTTGTTCGGTTGAATGAGAAAAAAATCTTGTTTCTAAAGTTATCTTTGTTAGGCGCAATGAGTAGTCTAATGTTGTTCCGGTTTTGGTTCTTGTGAACGTAGACAACGATACGTTGCCAATATACACTCTTGGGGCATAATAAAACAATATAATTGGGTTTCACTCTTTGTTCGGTTGAATGAGAAAAATCTTGTTTCTAGAGTTATACCGTTAGTGCGCAACTGAGTAGTCTAATGTTGTTCCGGTTTTGGTTCTTGTGAACGTAGACAACGATACGTTGCCAATATACACTCTCGAGGCATAATAGAACAATATAATTGGGTTTCACCCTTTGTTCGGTCGAATGAGAAAAAGTACTGTTTCTAAAGTTATACTATTAGTGCGCAACTGAGTTGTCTAATGTTGTTCCGATTTTGGTTCTTGTGAACGTAGTCAACGATACGTTGCCAATATACACTCTTGGGGCAAAATAGAACAATATAATTGGGTTTCACTCTTTGTTCGGTTGAATGAGAAAAAGTACTGTTTCTAAAGTTATACTGTTAGGGCGCAACTGAGTAGTCTAATGTTGTTCCGGTTTCGGTTCTTGTGAACGTAGACATCGATACGTTGCCAATATACACTCTTGGGGCATAATAAAACAATATAATTGGGTTTCACTCTTTGTTCGGTTGAATGAGAAAAATCTTGTTTCTAGAGTTATACGTTAGGCGCAAGCGAGTAGTCTAATGTTGTTCGGTTTTGGTTCTTGCGACAACGAACGATACGTTGCCGATATTCACTCCCTGGGCATAATAGAACAATATAATTGGGTTTCACTCTTTGTTCGGTTGAATGAGAGAAAGTACTGTTTCTAAAGTTATACTATTAGTGCGCAACTGAGTTGTCTAATGTTGTTCCGATTTTGGTTCTTGTGAACGTAGTCAACGATACGTTGCCAATATACACTCTTGGGGCAAAATAGAACAATATAATTAGGTTTCACTCTTTGTTCGGTTGAATGAGAAAAAGTACTGTTTCTAAAGTTATACTGTTAGGGCGCAACTGAGTAGTCTAATGTTGTTCCGGTTTTGGTTCTTGCGAACGCAGACAACGATACGTTGCCGATATTCACTCCCTGGGCATAATAGAACAATATAATTGGGTTTCACTCTTTGTTCGGTTGAATGAGAGAAAGTACTGTTTCTAAAGTTATACTGTTAGGGCGCAACTGAGTAGTCTAATGTTGTTCCGGTTTTGGTTCTTGTGAACATAGTCAACGATACGTTGCCAATATACACTCTCGGGGCAAAATAGAACAATATAATTGGGTTTCACTCTTTGTTCGGTTGAATGAGAAAAAGTACTGTTTCTAAAGTTATACTGTTAGCGCGCAAGTGAGTAGTCTAATGTTGTTCCCGGTTTGGTGCTTGTTAACGTAAACAACGATACATTGCCAATATACACTCTTGGGGCATAATAAAACAATATAATTGGGTTTCACTCTTTGTTCGGTTGAATGAGAAAAATCTTGTTTCTAGAGTTATACCGTTAGGCGCAATGAGTAGTCTAATGTTGTTCCGGTTTTGGTTCTTATGACAGAACAACGATACGTTGCCGATATTCACTCCCTCATAATAGAACAATATAATTGGGTTTCACTCTTTGTTCGGTTGAATGAGAGAAAATCTTGTTTCTAAAGTTATACTATTAGTGCGCATGAGTTGTCTAATGTTGTTCGATTTTGGTTCTTGTGAACGTAGTCAACGATACGTTGCCAATATACACTCTTGGGGCAAAATAGAACAATATAATTAGGTTTCACTCTTTGTTCGGTTGAATGAGAAAAATCTTGTTTCTAAAGTTATACTGTTAGGGCGCAACTGAGTAGTCTAATGTTGTTCCGGTTTTGGTTCTTGTGAACGTAGACAACGATACGTTGCCAATATACACTCTCGGGGCATAATAGGACAATATAATTGGGTTTCACTCTTTGTTCGGGTGAATGAGAAAAAGTACTGTTTCTAAAGTTATACTGTTAGGGCGCAACTGAGTAGTCTAATGTTGTTCCGAGTTTGGTTCTTGTGAACATAGACAACGATACGTTGCCAATAGACACTCTCGGGGCATAATTGTACAATATATTTAGGTTTTACTCTTAGTTCGGTGGAATGAGAAAAAGTACTGTTTCCAAAGTTATATTGTTAGATCGCAACGGAGGAGTCTAATGTTGTTCCGGTTTTGGTTCTTGTGAAAGGGGACATCGATATGTTGCAAATTTACACTCCCCGGGCATAATAGAACGGTATAATTACGTTTTACTCTTTGTTCGGTGGAATGAGAAAAATCTTGTTTCCAAAGCTATCTTTGTTAGGGCGCAAGCGAGTTGTCTAATGTTGTTCCCGTTTTGGTTCTTGTGAACGTAGTCAACGATACGTTGCCAATATACACTCTCGAAAATAGAACAATATAATTGGGTTTCACTCTTTGTTCGGTTGAATGAGAAAAATCTTGTTTCTAAAGTTATACTGTTAGGGCGCAACTGAGTAGTCTAATGTTGTTCCGGTTTCGGTTCTTGTGAACGTAGACAACGATACGTTGCCAATATACACTCTTGTGGCATAATAAAACAATATAATTGGGTTTCACTCTTTGTTCGGTTGAATGAGAAAAATCTTGTTTCTAGAGTTATACGTTAGGCGCAAGCGAGTAGTCTAATGTTGTTCGGTTTTGGTTCTTGCGACGTAGACAACGATACGTTGCCGATATTCACTCCACTGGGCATAATAGAACAATATAATTGGGTTTCACTCTTTGTTCGGTTGAATGAGAGAAATCTTGTTTCTAAAGTTATACTATTAGTGCGCATGAGTTGTCTAATGTTGTTAGATTTTGGTTCTTGTGAACGTAGTCAACGATACGTTGCCAATATACACTCTTGGGGCAAAATAGAACAATATAATTGGGTTTCACTCTTTGTTCGGTTGAATGAGAAAAAATCTTGTTTCTAAAGTTATACTTTGTTAGGCGCAAGCGAGTAGTCTAATGTTGTTCCGGTTTCGGTTCTTGTGAACTTATACAATAATACGTTGCAAATATACACTCTCGGGGCATAATAGAACAATATAATTGGGTTTCACTCTTTGTTCGGTTGAATGAGAAAAAGTAATGCTTCTAAAGTTATACTGTTAGGGCGCAACTGAGTAGTCTAATGTTGTTCCGAGTTTGGTTCTTGTGAACATAGACAACGATACGTTGCCAATAGACACTCTCGGGGCATAATTGAACAATATATTTAGGTTTTACTCTTTGTTCGGTGGAATGAGAAAAAGTACTGTTTCCAAAGTTATACTATTAGGGCGCAACGGAGGAGTCTAATGTTGTACCGGTTTTGGTTCTTGTGAACGGTGACATCGATACGTTGCCAATATACACTCTCGGGGCATAATAGAACAATATACTTAGGTTTTACTCTTTGTTCGGTGGCATGCGAAAAATCTTGTTTCCAAAGTTATCTTTGTTAGGGGCGCTCTTTGAGTTGTCTAATGTTGTTCGATTTTGGTTCTTGTGAACGTAGTCAACGATACGTTGCCAATATACACTCTCGGGGCAAAATTGAACAATATAAATGGTTTCACTCTTTGTTCGGTTGAATGAGAAAATGTCTTGTTTCTAAAGTTATCTTGTTAGGCGCAATGAGTAATCTAATGTTGTTCGGTTTCGGTTCTTGTGAACGTAGACAACGATACGTTGCCAATATACACTCTCGGGGCATAATAGAACAATATAATTAGATTTCACTCTTTGTTCGGTTGAATGAGAAAAATCTTGTTTCTAAAGTTATCTTGTTAGGCGTAAGCGAGTAGTCTAATGTTGTTCGGTTTCTTGGGAACGTAGACAACGATACGTTGCCATTATACACTCTCGGGGCATAATAGAACAATATAATTGGGTTTCACTCTTTGTTCGGTTGAATGAGAAAAAGTACTGTTTCTAAAGTTATACTGTTAGGGCGTAACTGAGTAGTCTAATGTTGTTCCGGTTTCGCTTCTTGTGAACGTAGACAACGATACGTTGCCAATATACACTCTCGGGGCATAATAAAACAATATAATTGGGTTTCACTCTTTGTTCGGTTGAATGAGAGAAAATCTTGTTTCTAAAGTTATACTATTAGTGCGCAAGCGAGTTGTCTAATGTTGTTCCGATTTTGGTTCTTGTGAACATAGACAACGATACGTTGCCAATATACACTCTCGGGGCATAATAGAACAATATAATTGGGTTTCACTCTTTGTTCGGATGAACGAGAAAAAATCTTGTTTCTAAAGTTATCTTGTTAGGGTAGTCTAATGTTGTTCGGTTTCGGTTCTTGTGAACGTAGACAACGATACGTTGCCAATATACACTCTTGGGGCATAATAAAACAATATAATTGGGTTTCACTCTTTGTTCGGTTGAATGAGAAAAGAAATCTTTGTTTCTAGAGTTATACGGGTTAGGCGCAACGGAGTAGTCTAATGTTGTTCGGTTTTGGTTCTTGCGAACGTAGAACGATACGTTCTTAGATATTCACTCCCTGGGCATAATAGAACAATATAATTGGGTTTCACTCTTTGTTAGGTTGAATGAGAGAAAGTACTGTTTCTAAAGTTATACTATTAGTGCGCAGAGTTGTCTAATGTTGTTCGATTTTGGTTCTTGTGAACGTAGTCAACGATACGTTGCCAATATACACTCTTGGGGCAAAATAGAACAATATAATTGGGTTTCACTCTTTGTTCGGTTGAATGAGAAAAATCTTGTTTCTAAAGTTATCTTTGTTAGGGCGCAATGAGTAGTCTAATGTTGTTCGGTTTCGGTTCTTGTGAACGTAGACATCGATACGTTGCCAATATACACTCTTGGGGCATAATAAAACAATATAATTGGGTTTCACTCTTTGTTCGGTTGAATGAGAAAAAGTACTGTTTCTAGAGTTATCCTGTTAGGGCGCAACTGAGTAGTCTAATGTTGTTCCGGTTTTGGTTCTTGCGACATGAGACAACGATACGTTGCCGATATTCACTCCCTGGGCATAATAGAACAATATAATTGGGTTTCACTCTTTGTTCGGTTGAATGAGAAAAAGTGCTGTTTCTAAAGTTATACTATTAGTGCGCAAGCGAGTTGTCTAATGTTGTTCGATTTTGGTTCTTGTGAACGTAGTCAACGATACGTTGCCAATATACACTCTTGGGGCAAAATAGAACAATATAATTAGGTTTCACTCTTTGTTCGGTTGAATGAGAAAAATCTTGTTTCTAAAGTTATCTTTGTTAGGCGCAATGTGTAGTCTAATGTTGTTCGGTTTGGTTCTTGTGAACGTATACAACGATACGTTGCAAATATACACTCTCGGGGCATAATAGGACAATATAATTGGGTTTCACTCTTTGTTCGGTTGAATGAGAAAAATCTTGTTTCTAAAGTTATCTTTGTTAGGCGCAAGCGAGTAGTCTAATGTTGTTCCGAGTTTGGTTCTTGTGAACATAGACAACGATACGTTGCCAATAGACACTCTCGGGGCATAATTGAACAATATAATTAGGTTTTACTCTTGTTCGGTGGAATTAGAAAAATCTTGTTTCCAAAGTTATATTGTTAGGGCGCAACGGAGGAGTCTAATGTTGTTTCGGTTTTGGTTCTTGTGAACGGTGACATCGATATGTTGCAAATTTACACTCCCGGGGCATAATAGAACAATATAATTAAGTTTTACTCTTTGTTCGGTGGAATGAGAAAAATCTTGTTTCCAAAGTTATCTTTGTTAGGCGCAAGCGAGTTGTCTAATGTTGTTCCGGTTTTGGTTCTTGTCAACTTAGTCAACGATACGTTGCCAATATACACTCTCGGGGCAAAATAGAACAATATAATTGGGTATCACTCTTTGTTCGGTGGAATGAGAAAAAGTACTGTTTCCAAAGTTATGCTGTTAGGGCGCAACTGAGTTGTCTAATGTTGTGCCGAATTTGGTTCTTGTGAACGTAGTCAACGATACGTTGCCAATATACACTCTCGGGGCAAAATTGAACAATATAATTGGGTTTCACTCCTTGTTCGGTTGAATGAGAAAATGTCTTTGTTTCTAAAGTTATCTTTGTTAGGGCGCAATGAGTAATCTAATGTTGTTAGGTTTCGGTTCTTGTGAACGTAGACAACGATACGTTGCCAATATACACTCTCGGGGCATAATAGAACAATATAATTAGATTTCACTCTTTGTTCGGTTGAATGAGAAAAAAAATCTTGTTTCTAAAGTTATCTTGTTAGGCGTAGGAGTAGTCTAATGTTGTTAGGTTTGGTTCTTGTGAACGTAGACAACGATACGTTGCCAATATACACTCTCGGGGCATAATAGAACAATATAATTGGGTTTCACTCTTTGTTCGGTTGAATGAGAAAAATCTTGTTTCTAAAGTTATCTTTGTTAGGGCGTAAGCAGTAGTCTAATGTTGTTCCGGTTTGGTTCTTGTGAACGTAGACAACGATACGTTGCCAATATACACTCTCGGGGCATAATAGAACAATATAATTGGGTTTCACTCTTTGTTCGGTTGAATGAGAGAAATCTTGTTTCTAAAGTTATACTATTAGTGCGCAGGAGTTGTCTAATGTTGTTCCGATTTTGGTTCTTGTGAACATAGTCAACGATACGTTGCCAATATACACTCTTGGGGCAAAATAGAACAATATAATTGGGTTTCACTCTTTGTTCGGTTGAATGAGAAAAAGTACTGTTTCTAAAGTTATACTGTTAGGGCGCAACTGAGTAGTCTAATGTTGTTCGGTTTCGGTTCTTGTGAACGTAGACAACGATACGTTGCCAATATACACTCTTGGGGCATAATAAAACAATATAATTGGGTTTCACTCTTTGTTCGGTTGAATGAGAAAAATCTTGTTTCTAGAGTTATACGTTGGTAGTTAATGTTGTTCGGTTTTGGTTCTTGTGAACGTAGTCAACGATACGTTGCCGATATTCACTCTGGGCATAATAGAACAATATAATTGGGTTTCACTCTTTGTTAGGTTGAATGAGAGAAAATCTTGTTTCTAAAGTTATACTGTTAGGGCGCAACTGAGTTGTCTAATGTTGTTCGCATTTTGGTTCTTGTGAACGTAGTCAACGATACGTTGCCAATATACACTCTTGGGGCAAAATAGAACAATATAATTTGGTTTCACTCTTTGTTCGGTTGAATGAGAAAAAGTACTGTTTCTAAAGTTATACTGTTAGGGCGCAACTTAGTAGTCTAATGTTGTTCGGTTTCGGTTCTTGTGAACGTAGACATCGATACGTTGCCAATATACACTCTTGGGGCATAATAAAACAATATAATTGGGTTTCACTCTTTGTTCGGTTGAATGAGAAAAATCTTGTTTCTAGAGTTATACGTTAGGCGCAGTGAGTAGTCAAATGTTGTTCGGTTTTGGTTCTTGTGAACGTAACGATACGTTGCGATATTCACTCACAGGCATAATAGAACAATATAATTGGGTTTCACTCTTTGTTCGGTTGAATGAGAGAAATCTTGTTTCTAAAGTTATACTATTAGTGCGCAAGTTGTCTAATGTTGTTCGATTTTGGTTCTTGTGAACGTAGTCAACGATACGTTGCCAATATACACTCTTGGGGCAAAATAGAACAATATAATTAGGTTTCACTCTTTGTTCGGTTGAATGAGAAAAATCTTGTTTCTAAAGTTATCTTTGTTAGGCGCAAGTGTAGTCTAATGTTGTTAGGTTTCGGTTCTTGTGAACGTATACAACGATACGTTGCAATATACACTCTCGGGGCATAATAGGACAATATAATTGGGTTTCACTCTTTGTTCGGTTGAATGAGAAAAAGTACTGTTTCTAAAGTTATCTTGTTAGGGCGCAAGCGAGTAGTCTAATGTTGTTCGAGTTTGGTTCTTGTGAACATAGACAACGATACGTTGCCAATAGACACTCTCGGGGCATAATTGAACAATATATTTAGGTTTTACTCTTAGTTCGGTGGAATGAGAAAAATCTTGTTTCCAAAGTTATATTGTTAGGGCGCAACGGAGGAGTCTAATGTTGTTCGGTTTTGGTTCTTGTGAACGGTGACATCGATATGTTGCAAATTTACACTCGGGGCATAATAGAACAATATAATTACGTTTTACTCTTTGTTCGGTGGAATGAGAAAAAATCTTTGTTTCCAAAGCTATCTTTGTTAGGGCGCAACTGAGTTGTCTAATGTTGTTCCCGTTTTGGTTCTTGTGAACGTAGTCAACGATACGTTGCCAATATACACTCTCGGGGCAAAATAGAACAATATAATTGGGTACCACTCTTTGTTCGGTTAAATGAGAAAAATCTTGTTTCTAAAGTTATCTTTGTTAGGCGCAATGAGTAGTCTAATGTTGTTCCGGTTTCGGTTCTTGTGAACGTAGACAACGATACGTTGCCAATATACACTCTTGTGGCATAATAAAACAATATAATTGGGTTTCACTCTTTGTTCTGTTGAATGAGAAAAAGTAATGTTTCTAGAGTTATACCGTTAGGGCGCAACTGAGTAGTCTAATGTTGTTCTGATTTTGGTTCTTGTGAACGTAGACAACGATACGTTGCCGATATTCACTCCCTGGGCGTAATAGAACAATATAATTGGGTTTCACTCTTTGTTAGGTTGAATGAGAGAAATGTCTTGTTTCTAAAGTTATACTATTAGTGCGCAACTGAGTTGTCTAATGTTGTTCCGATTTTGGTTCTTGTGAACGTAGTCAACGATACGTTGCCAATATACACTCTTGGGGCAAAATAGAACAATATAATTGGGTTTCACTCTTTGTTCGGTTGAATGAGAAAAAGTACTGTTTCTAAAGTTATCTTTGTTAGGCGCAAAGTAGTCGAATGTTAGGTTTGGTTCTTGTGAATGTATACAACAATACGTTGCAAATATACACTCTCGGGGCATAATAGAACAATATAATTGGGTTTCACTCTTTGTTCGGTTGAATGAGAAAAATCTTGTTTCTAAAGTTATACTATTAGGCGCAAGCGAGTAGTCTAATGTTGTTCCGGGTTTGGTTCTTGTGAACATAGACAACGATATGTTGCCAATAGACACTCTCGGGGCATAATTGAACAATATATTTAGGTTTTACTCTTTGTTCGGTGGAATGAGAAAAAGTACTGTTTCCAAAGTTATACTATTAGGGCGCAACGGAGGAGTCTAATGTTGTTCCGGTTTTGGTTCTTGTGAACGGTGACATCGATATGTTGCAAATTTACACTCCCGGGGCATAATAGAACAATATACTTAGGTTTTACTCTTTGTTCGGTGGAATGAGAAAAATCTTGTTTCCAAAGTTATCTTTGTTAGGCGCTGAGTTGTCTAATGTTGTTCCGATTTTGGTTCTTGTGAACGTAGTCAACGATACGTTGCCAATATACACTCTCGGGGCAAAATAGAACAATATAATTGGGTTTCACTCTTTGTTCGGTAGAATGAGAAAAAGTACAGTTTCTAAAGTTATACTGTTAGGGCGCAACTGAGTAGTCTAATGTTGTTCCGGTTTTGGTTCTTGTGAACGTAGACAACGATACGTTGCCAATATACACTCTCGGGGCATAATAGAACAATATAATTGGGTTTCACTCTTTGTTCGGTTGAATGAGAAAAAGTACTGTTTCTGAAGTTATACTGTTAGGGCGCAACTGAGTTGTCTAATGTTGTTCTGGTTTTGGTTCTTGTGAACGTAGACAACGATACGTTGCCAATATACACTCTCGGGGCATAATAGAACAATATAATTGGGTTTCACTCTTTGTTCGGTCGAATGAGAAAAATCTTGTTTCTAAAGTTATCTTTGTTAGGGCGTAAGCGAGTAGTCTAATGTTGTTCGGTTTCGGTTCTTGTGATCGTAGACAACGATACGTTGCCATTATACACTCTCGGGGCATAATAGAACAATATAATTGGGTTTCACTCTTTGTTCGGTTGAATGAGAGAAAATCTTGTTTCTAAAGTTATACTATTCTTGCGCAAGTGAGTTGTCTAATGTGTTTCCGATTTTGGTTCTTGTGAACCTAGTCAACGATACGTTGACAATATACACTCTCGGGGCATAATAGAACAATATAATTGGGTTTCACTCTTTGTTCGGTTGAATGAGAAAAAGTACTGTTTCTAAAGTTTTCTTGTTAGGCGCAAGCGAGTAGTCTAATGTTGTTCGGTTTCGGTTCTTGTGAACGTAGACAACGATACGTTGCCAATATACACTCTTGGGGCATAATAAAACAATATAATTGGGTTTCACTCTTTGTTCGGTTGAATGAGAAAAATCTTGTTTCTAGAGTTATACCGTTATTAGGTAATGTTGTTCCGGTTTTGGTTCTTGTGAACGTAGACAACGATACGTTGCCAATATACACTCTCGGGGCATAATAGAACAATATAATTGGATTTCACTCTTTGTTCGGTTGAATGAGAGAAAATCTTGTTTCTAAAGTTATACTATTAGTGCGCAATGAGTTGTCTAATGTTGTTCGATTTTGGTTCTTGTGAACGTAGTCAACGATACGTTGCCAATATACACTCTTGGGGCAAAATAGAACAATATAATTAGGTTTCACTCTTTGTTCGGTTGAATGAGAAAAATCTTGTTTCTAAAGTTATCTTTGTTAGGCGCAACTGAGTAGTCTAATGTTGTTCCGGTTTTCGTTCTTGTGAACGTAAACAACGATACGTTGCAAATATACACTCTCGGGGCATAATAGAATAATATAATTGGGTTTCACTCTTTGTTCGGTTGAATGAGAAAAAGTACTGTTTCTAAAGTTATCTTTGTTAGGGCGCAGTGAGTAGTCTAATGTTGTTCGAGTTTGGTTCTTGTGAACATAGACAACGATACTTTGCCAATAGACACTCTCGGGGCAAAATTGAACAATATATTTAGGTTTTACTCTTAGTTCGGTGGAATGAGAAAAAGTACTGTTTCCAAAGTTATATTGTTAGGGCGCAACGGAGGAGTCTAATATTGTTCCGGTTTTGGTTCTTGTGAACGGTGACATCAATATGTTGCAAATTTATACTCTTGTGGCATAATAGAACAATATAATTACGTTTTACTCTTTGTTCGGTGGAATGAGAAAAATCTTGTTTCCAAAGCTATCTTTGTTAGGCGCAAGCGAGTTGTCTAATGTTGTTCCGTTTTGGTTCTTGTGAACGTAGTCAACGATACGTTGCCAATATACACTCTCGGGCAAAATAGAACAATATAATTGGGTTTCACTCTTTGTTCGGTTGAATGAGAAAAAAATCTTGTTTCTAAAGTTATCTTTGTTAGGCGCAATGAGTAGTCTAATGTTGTTCGGTTTCGGTTCTTGTGAACGTAGACAACGATACGTTGCCAATATACACTCTTGTGGCATAATAAAACAATATAATTGGGTTTCACTCTTTGTTCGGTTGAATGAGAAAAAGTACTGTTTCTAGAGTTATACCGTTAGGGCGCAACTCAGTAGTCTAATGTTGTTCCGGTTTTGGTTCTTGCGAACGTAGACAACGATACGTTGCCGATATTCACTCCCTGGGCATAATAGAACAATATAATTGGGTTTCACTCTTTGTTAGGTTGAATGAGAGAAAGTACTGTTTCTAAAGTTATACTATTAGTGCGCAACTGAGTTGTCTAATGTTGTTGCGATTTTGGTTCTTGTGAACGTAGTCAACGATACGTTGCCAATATACACTCTTGGGGCAAAATAGAACAATATAAGTGGGTTTCACTCTTTGTTCGGTTGAATGAGAAAAATCTTGTTTCTAAAGTTATCTTGTTAGGCGCAGCGAGTAGTCTAATGTTGTTCGGTTTCGGTTCTTGTGAATGTATACAACAATACATTGCAAATTTACACTCCCGGGGCATAATAGAACAATATACTTGGGTTTCACCCTTTGTTCGGTTGAATGAGAAAAAGTACTGTTTCTAAAGTTATACTATTAGGGCGCAAATGAGTAGTCTAATGTTGTTCCGAGTTGGTTCTTGTGAACATAGACAACGATACGTTGCCAATAGACACTCTCGGGGCATAATTGAACAATATATTTAGGTTTTACTCTTTGTTCGGTGGAATGAGAAAAAGTACTGTTTCCAAAGTTATACTGCTAGGGCGCAACGGAGGAGTCTAATGTTGTACCGGTTTTGGTTCTTGTGAACGGTGACATCGATATGTTGCAAATTTACACTCTCGGGGCATAATAGAACAATATACTTAGGTTTTACTCTTTGTTCGGTGGAATGAGAAAAATCTTTGTTTCCAAAGTTATCTTTGTTAGGGCGCTACTGAGTTGTCTAATGTTGTTCCGATTTTGGTTCTTGTGAACGTAGTCAACGATACGTTGCCAATATACACTCTCGGGGCAAAATTGAACAATATAAATGGGTTTCACTCTTTGTTCGGTTGAATGAGAAAAAGTACTGTTTCTAAAGTTATACAGTTAGGCGCAACTGAGTAATCTAATGTTGTTCCGGTTTCGGTTCTTGTGAACGTAGACAACGATACGTTGCCAATATACACTCTCGGGGCATAATAGAACAATATAATTAGATTTCACTCTTTGTTCGGTTGAATGAGAAAAATCTTGTTTCTAAAGTTATCTTTGTTAGGGCGTAAGCGAGTAGTCTAATGTTGTTCGGTTTCGCTTCTTGTGAACGTAGACAACGATACGTTGCCAATATACACTCTCGGGGCATAATAGAACAATATAATTGGGTTTCACTCTTTGTTCGGTAGAATTAGAAAAAGTACTGTTTCTAAAGTTATACTGTTAGGGCGCAACTGAGTAGTCTAAGGTTGCTCCTGTTCTGGTTCTTGTGAACGTAGACAACGATACGTTGCCGATATTCACTCCCGGGGCATAATAGAACAATATAATTGGGTTTCCCTCTTTGTTCGGTTGAATGAGAGAAAGTACTGTTTCTAAAGTTATACTGTTAGGGCGCAACTGAGTAGTCTAATGTTGTTCCGGTTTCGGTTCTTGTGAATGTATACAACGATACATTGCAAATATACACTCTCGGGGCATAATAGAACAATATAATTGGGTTTCACTCTTTGTTCGGTTGAATGAGAAAAAGTACTGTTTCTAAAGTTATACTGTTAGGGCGCAACTGAGTAGTCTAATGTTGTTCCGGGTTTTGTTCTTTTGAACATGGACAACGATACGTTGCCAATAGACACTCTCGGGGCATAATTGAACAATATATTTAGGTTTTACTCTTTGTTCGTTGGAACGAGGAAAAGTACTGTTTCCAAAGTTATACTATTAGGGCGCAACGGAGGAGTCTAATGTTGTACCGGTTTTGGTTCTTGTGAACGGTGACATCGATATGTTGCAAATTTACACTCCCGGGGCATAATAGAACAATATACTTAGGTTTTACTCTTTGTTCGGTGGAATGAGAAAAATCTTGTTTCTAATGTTATGCTGTTAGGGCGCAACTGAGTTGTCTAATGTTGTTCCCGTTTTGGTTCTTGTGAACGTAGTCAACGATACGTTGCCAATATACACTCTCGGGGCAAAATAGAACAATATAATTGGGTTTCACTCTTTGTTCGGTTGAATGAGAAAAATCTTGTTTCTAAAGTTATCTTGTTAGGCGCAAGAGTAGTCTAATGTTGTTAGGTTTCGGTTCTTGTGAACGTAGACAACGATACGTTGCCAATATACACTCTTGTGGCCTAATATAACAATATAATTAGGTTTCACTCTTTGTTCGGTTGAATGAGAAAAAGTACTGTTTCTAAAGTTATCTTGTTAGGCGCAAGCGAGTAATCTAATGTTGTTCGGTTTCGGTTCTTGTGAACGTAGACAACGATACGTTGCCAATATACACTCTTGGGGCAAAATAGAACAACATAATTGGGTTTCACTCTTTGTTCGGTTGAATGAGAAAAATCTTGTTTCTAGAGTTATACGTTAGGCGCAATGTAGTCTAATGTTGTTCCGGTTTTGGTTCTTGTGAACGTAGACAACGATACGTTGCCGATATTCACTCCGTGGGCATAATAGAACAATATAATTGGGTTTCACTCTTTGTTCGGTTGAATGAGAGAAATCTTTCTAATGTTATACTATTAGTGCGCAACTGAGTTGTCTAATGTTGTTCCGATTTTGGTTCTTGTGAACGTAGTCAACGATACGTTGCCAATATACACTCTTGGGGCAAAATAGAACAATATAATTGGGTTTCACTCTTTGTTCGGTTGAATAAGTAAAAGTACTGTTTCTAAAGTTATAATGTTACGGCGCAACTGAGTAGTCTAATGTTGTTCCGGTTTCGGTTCTTGTGAACGTATACAACGATACGTTGCAAATATACACTCTCGGGGCATAATAGAACAATATAATTCGGTTTCACTCTTTGTTCGGTTGAATGAGAAAAAGTACTGTTTCTAAAGTTATACTGTTAGGGCGCAACTGAGTAGTCTAATGTTGTTCCGGTTTTGGTTCTTTTTGACGTTGGCAACGATACGTTGCCAATAGACACTCTCGGGGCATAATTGAACAATATATTTAGGTTTTACTCTTTGTTCAGTGGAATGAGAAAAAGTACTGTTTCCAAAGTTATACTATTAGGGCGCAACGGAGGAGTCTAATGTTATTCCGGTTTTGGTTCTTGTGAATGGAGACATCGATATGTTGCAAATTTACACTCCGGGGCATAATAGAACAATATAATTAGGTTTTACTCTTTGTTCGGTGGAATGAGAAAAATCTTGTTTCCAAAGTTATCTTTGTTAGGGCGCAACTGAGTAGTCTAATGTTGTTCCGGTTTTGGTTCTTGTGAACGTAGACAACGATACGTTGCCAATATTCACTCTCGGGGCATAATAGAACAATATAATTGGGTTTCACTCTTTGTTCGGTTGAATGAGAAAATGTTCTGTTTCTAAAGTTATACTGTTAGGGCGCAACTGAGTAGTCTAATGTTGTTCCGGTTTCGGTTCTTGTGAACGTATACAACGATACGTTGCAAATATACACTCTCGGGGCATAATAGAACAATATAATTGGGTTTCACTCTTTGTTCGGTTGAATGAGAAAAATCTTTCTAAAGTTATCTTGTTAGGCGCAAGAGTAGTGTAATGTTGTTCCGGGTTTGGTTCTTGTGAACATAGACAACGATACGTTGGCAATAGACACTCTCGGGGCATAATTGAACTATATATTTAGGTTTTACTCTTTGTTCGGTGGAATGAGAAAAAGTACTGTTTCCAAAGTTATACTGTGAGGGCGCAACGGCTGAGTCTAATGTTGTACCGATTTTGGTTCTTGTGAACGGTGACATCGATATGTTGCAAATTTACACTCCCGGGGCATAATAGAACAATCTACTTATGTTTTACTCTTTGTTCGGTGGAATGAGAAAAATCTTGTTTCCAATGTTATCTTGTTAGGCGCAGAGTTGTCTAATGTTGTTCCGATTTTGGTTCTTGTGAACGTAGTCAACGATACGTTGCCAATATACACTCTCGGGGCAAAATAGAACAATATAATTGGGTTTCTCTCTTTGTTCGGTTGAATGAGAAAAAGTACTGTTTCTAAAGTTATACTGTTAGGGCGCAACTGAGTAGTCTAATGTTGTTCCGGTTTCGGTTCTTGTGAACGTAGACAACGATACGTTGCCAATATACACTCTTGTGGCCTAATAAAACAATATAATTGGGTTTCACTCTTTGTTCGGTTGAATGAGAAAAAGTACTGTTTCTAAAGTTATCTTGTTAGGCGCAACTGAGTAATCTAATGTTGTTCCGGTTTCGGTTCTTGTGAACGTAGACAACGATACGTTGCCAATATACACTCTTGGGGCAAAATAGAACAACATAATTGGGTTTCACTCTTTGTTCGGTTGAATGAGAAAAAGTACTGTTTCTAGAGTTATACCGTTAGGCGCAAGCGAGTAGTCTAATGTTGTTCGGTTTTGGTTCTTGCGAACGTAGACAACGATACGTTGTCGATATTCACTCTGGGCATAATAGAACAATATAATTGGGTTTCACTCTTTGTTCGGTTGAATGAGAGAAATCTTGTTTCTAAAGTTATACTATTAGTGCGCAAGCGAGTTGTCTAATGTTGTTCCGATTTTGGTTCTTGTGAACGTAGTCAACGATACGTTGCCAATATACACTCTTGGGGCAAAATAGAACAATATAATTGGGTTTCACTCTTTGTTCGGTTGAATAAGTAAAAGTACTGTTTCTAAAGTTATACTGTTAGGCGCAAGCGAGTAGTCTAATGTTGTTCGGTTTCGGTTCTTGTGAACGTATACAACGATACGTTGCAAATATACACTCTCGGGGCATAATAGAACAATATAATTGGGTTTCACTCTTTGTTCGGTTGAATGAGAAAAAGTACTGTTTCTAAAGTTATACTGTTAGGGCGCAACTGAGTAGTCTAATGTTGTTCCGGGTTTGGTTCTTGTGAACATAGACAACGATACGTTGCCAATAGACACTCTCGGGGCATAATTGAACAATATATTTAGGTTTTACTCTTTGTTCGGTGGAATGAGAAAAAGTACTGTTTCCAAAGTTATACTATTAGGCGCAACGGAGAGTCTAATGTTATTCGGTTTTGGTTCTTGTGAATGGAGACATCGATATGTTGCAAATTTACACTCGGGCATAATAGAACAATATAATTAGGTTTTACTCTTTGTTCGGTGGAATGAGAAAAATCTTGTTTCCAAAGTTATGCTGTTAGGGCGCTACTGAGTTGTCTAATGTTGTTCCGGTTTTGGTTCTTGTGAACGTAGTCAACGATACGTTGCCAATATACACTCTCGGGGCAAAATTGAACAATATAATTGGGTTTCACTCTTTGTTCGGTTGAATGAGAAAAAGTACTGTTTCTAAAGTTATACTGTTAGGGCGCAACTGAGTAGTATAATGTTGATCTGGTTTCGGTTCTTGTGAACGTATACAACGATACGTTGCAAATATACACTCTCGGGGCATAATAGAACAATATAATTGGGTTTCACTCTTTGTTCGGTTGAATGAGAAAAAAATCTTGTTTCTAAAGTTATCTTTGTTAGGGCGCAACTGAGTAGTCTAATGTTGTTCCGGGTTTGGTTCTTGTGAACATAGACAACGATACGTTGGCAATAGACACTCTCGGGGCATAATTGAACTATATATTTAGGTTTTACTCTTTGTTCGGTGGAATGAGAAAAAGTACTGTTTCCAAAGTTATACTGTTAGGGTGCAACGGAGCAGTCTAATGTTGTACCGGTTTTGGTTCTTGTGAACGGTGACATCGATATGTTGCAAATTTACACTCCCGGGGCATAATAGAACAATATACTTAGGTTTTACTCTTTGTTCGGTGGATTGAGAAACAGTACTGTTTCCAATGTTATGCTGTTAGGGCGCAACTGAGTTGTCTAATGTTGTTCCGGTTTTGGTTCTTGTGAACTTAGTCAACGATACGTTGCCAATATACACTCTCGGGGCAAAATTGAACAATATAATTGGGTTTCAATCTTTGTTCGGTTGAATGAGAAAATGTAGTGTTTCTAAAGTTATACTGTTAGGGCGCAACTGAGTAATCTAATGTTGTTCCGGTTTCGGTTCTTGTGAACGTAGACAACGATACGTTGCCAATATACACTCTTGGGGCAAAATAGAACAATATAATTGGGTTTCACTCTTTGTTCGGTTGAATGAGAAAGAAATCTTGTTTCTACGGTTATACGTTAGGCGCAATGAGTAGTCTAATGTTGTTCGGTTTTGGTTCTAGCGAACGTAGACAACGATACGTTGCCAATATACACTCTCGGGGCATAATAGAACAATATAATTGGGTTTCACTCTTTGTTCGGTTGAATGAGAGAAAATCTTTGTTTCTAAGGTTATACTGTTAGTGCGCAACTGAGTTGTCTAATGTTGTTCCCGTTTTGGTTCTTGTGAACGTAGTCAACGATACGTTGCCAATATACACTCTCGGGGCATAATAGAACAATATAATTGGGTTTCACTCTTTGTTCGGTTGAATGAGAAAAAGTACTGTTTCTAAAGTTATACTGTTAAGGCGCAACTGAGTAGTCTAATGTTGTTCCGGTTTCGGTTCTTGTGAATGTATACAACGATACGTTGCAAATATACACTCTCGGGGCATAATAGAACAATATAATTGGGTTTCACTCTTTGTTCGGTTGAATGAGAAAAAGTACTGTTTCTAAAGTTAAACTGTTAGGGCGCAACTGAGTAGTCTAATGTTGTTCCGGGTTTGGTTCTTGTGAACATAGACAACGATACGTTGCCAATAGACACTCTCGGGGCATAATTGAACAATATATTTAGGTTTTACTCTTTGTTCGGTGGAATGAGAAAAAGTACTGTTTCCAAAGTTATACTGTTAGGGCGCAACTGAGTAGTCTAATGTTGTTCCGGTTTCGGTTCTTTTGAACGTAGACAACGATACGTTGCCAATATACACTCTTGTGGCATAATAAAACAATATAATTGGATTTCACTCTTTGTTCGGTTGAATGAGAAAAAGTACTGTTTCTAGAGTTATACCGTTAGGGCGCAACTGAGTAGTCTAATGTTGTTCCGGTTTTGGTTCTTGCTAACGTAGACAACGATACGTTGCCGATTTTCACTCCCTGGGCATAATAGAACGATATAATTGGGTTTCACTCTTTGTTAGGTTGAATGAGAGAAAGTACTGTTTCTAAAGTTATACTATTAGTGCGCAACTGAGTTGTCTAATGTTGTTCCGATTTTGGTTCTTGTGAACGTAGTCAACGATACGTTGCCAATATACACTCTTGGGGCAAAATAGAACAATATAATTGGGTTTCACTCTTTGTTCGGTTGAATGAGAAAAATCTTGTTTCTAAAGTTATCTTTGTTAGGCGCAAGGAGTAGTCTAATGTTGTTCCGGTTTCGGTTCTTGTGAATGTATACAACTATACGTCGCAAATATACACTCTCGGGGCATAATAGAACAATATAATTGGGTTTCACTCTTTGTTCGGTTGAATGAGAAAAAGTACTGTTTCTAAAGTTATCTTTGTTAGGCGCAAGAGTAGTCTAATGTTGTTCGGTTTGGCTCTTGTGAACATAGACAACGATACGTTGCCAATAGACACTCTCGGGGCATAATTGAACAATATATTTTGGTTTTACTCTTTGTTCGGTGGAATGCGAAAAAAATCTTGTTTCCAAAGTTATCTTGTTAGGGCGCAACGGAGGAGTCTAATGTTGTACCGGTTTTGGTTCTTGTGAACGGTGACATCGATATGTTGCAAATTTACACTCCCGGGGCATAATAGAACAATATACTTAGGTTTTACTCTTTGTTCGGTGGAATTAGAAAAAGTAATGTTTCCAATGTTATGCTGTTAGGGCGCAACTGAGTTGTCTAATGTTGTTCCCGTTTTGGTTCTTGTGAACGTAGTCAACGATACGTTGCCAATATACACTCTCGGAGCAAAATAGAACAATATAATTCGGTTTCACTCTTTGTTCGGTTGAAAGAGAAAAAGTACTGTTTCTAAAGTTATACTGTTAGGGCGCAACTGAGTAGTCTAATGTTGTTCCGGTTTCGGTTTTTGTGAACGTAGACAACGATACGTTGCCAATATACACTCTCGGGGCAAAATAAAACAATATAATTGGGTTTCACTCTTTGTTCGGTTGAATGAGAAAAAGTACTGTTTCTAGAGTTATACTGTTAGGGCGCAACTGAGTAGTCTAATGTTGTTCGGTTTTGGTTCTTGCGGCATGACAACGATACGTTGCCGATATTCACTCCCGGGGCATAATAGAACAATATAATTGGGTTTCACTCTTTGTTCGGTTGAATGAGAGAAAGTACTGTTTCTAAAGTTATACTATTAGTGCGCAACTGAGTTGTCTAATGTTGTTCCGATTTTGGTTCTTGTGAACGTAGTCAACGATACGTTGCCAATATACACTCTTGGGGCAAAATAGAACAATATAATTGGGTTTCACTCTTTGTTCGGTTGAATGAGAAAAAGTACTGTTTCTAAAGTTATACTGTTAGGGCGCAACTGAGTAGTCTAATGTTGTTTCGGTTTCGGTTCTTGTGAACGTATACAACGATACGTTGCAAATATACACTCTCGGGGCATAATAGAACAATATAATTGGGTTTCACTCTTTGTTCGGTTGAATGAGAAAAATCTTGTTTCTAAAGTTATCTTGTTAGGCGCAAGTAGTCTAATGTTGTTCCGGTTTGGTTCTTGTGAACGTAGACAACGATACGTTGCCAATAGACACTCTCGGGGCATAATTGAACAATATAATTAGGTTTTACTCTTTGTTCGGTGGAATGAGAAAAAGTACTGTTTCCAAAGTTATACTATTAGGGCGCAACGGAGGAGTCTAATGTTATTCCGGTTTTGGTTCTTGTGAATGGAGACATCGATATGTTGCAAATTTACACTCCCGGGGCATAATAGAACAATATAATTAGGTTTTACTCTTTGTTCGGTGGAATGAGAAAAAATCTTGTTTCCAAAGTTATCTTTGTTAGGCGCTGCGAGTTGTCTAATGTTGTTCCGGTTTTGGTTCTTGTGAACGTAGTCAACGATACGTTGCCAATATACACTCTCGGGGCAAAATTGAACAATATAAATGGGTTTCACTCTTTGTTCGGTTGAATGAGAAAATGTACTGTTTCTAAAGTTATACTGTTAGGGCGCAACTGAGTAATCTAATGTTGTTCCGGTTTCGGTTCTTGTGAACGTAGACAACGATACGTTGCCAATATACACTCTCGGGGCATAATAGAACAATATACTTAGGTTTCGCTCTTTGTTCGGTTGAATGAGCAAAGAAATCTTGTTTCTAAAGTTATCTTTGTTAGGGCGTAAGCGAGTAGTCTAATGTTGTTCGGTTCTTGTGAACGTAGTCAACGATACGTTGCCAATATACACTCTCGGGGCAAAATAGAACAATATAATTGGGTTTCACTCTTTGTTCGGTTGAATGAGAAAAAGTACTGTTTCTAAAGTTATACTGTTAGGGCGCAACTGAGTAGTCTAAGGTTGCTCCTGTTCTGGTTCTTGTGAACGTAGACAACGATACGTTGCCGATATTCACTCCCGGGGCATAATAGAACAATATAATTGGGTTTCACTCTTTGTTCGGTTGAATGAGAGAAAGTACTGTTTCTAAAGTTATGCTGTTAGGGCGCAACTGAGTTGTCTAATGTTGTTCCCGTTTTGGTTCTTGTGAACGTAGTCAACGATACGTTGCCAATATACACTCTCGGGGCAAAATAGAACAATATAATTGGGTTTCACTCTTTGTTCGGTTGAATGAGAAAAAGTACTGTTTCTAAAGTTATACTGTTAGGGCGCAACTGAGTAGTCTAATGTTGTTCCGGTTTCGGTTCTTGAGAACGTAGACAACGATACGTTGCCAATATACACTCTTGGGGCATAATAAAACAATATAATTGGGTTTCACTCTTTGTTCGGTTGAATGAGAAAAAGTACTGTTTCTAGAGTTATACCGTTAGGGCGCAACAGAGTAGTCTAATGTTGTTCCGGTTTTGGTTCTTACGAACGCAGACAACGATACGTTGCCGATATTCACTCCCTGGGCATAATAGAACAATATAATTGGGTTTCACTCTTTGTTCGGTTGAATGAGAGAAATTACTGTTTCTAAAGTTATACAATTAGTGCGCAACTGAGTTGTCTAATGTTGTTCGGGTTTTGGTTCTTGTGAACGTAGTCAACGATACGTTGCCAATATACACTCTTGGGGCAAAATAGGACAATATAATTGGGTTTCACTCTTTGTTCGGTCGAATGAGAAAAAGTACTGTTTCTAAAGTTATACTGTTAGGGCGCAACTGAGTAGTCTAATGTTGTTCCGGTTTTGGTTCTTGTGAACGTATACAACGATACGTTGCCAATATACACTCTCGGGGCATAATAGGACAATATAATTGGGTTTCCCTCTTTGTTCGGTTGAATGAGAAAAAGTACTGTTTCTAAAGTTATACTGTTAGGGCGCAACTGAGTAGTCTAATGTTGTTCCGGTTTTGGTTCTTGTGAACGTAGACAACGATAGTTTGCCAATAGACACTCTCGGGCATAATTGAACAATATATTTAGGTTTTACTCTTTGTTCGGTGGAATGAGAAAAAGTACTGTTTCCAAAGTTATATTGTTAGGGCGCAATGGAGGAGTCTAATGTTGTTCCGGTTTTGGTTCTTGTGAACGGTGACATCAATATGTTGCAAATTTACACTCCCGGGGCATAATAGAACAGTATAATTAGGTTTTACTCTTTGTTCGGTGGAATGAGAAAAAGTACTGTTTCTAAAGTTATACTGTTAGGGCGCAACTGAGTAGTCTAATGTTGTTCCCGTTTTGGTTCTTGTGAACGTAGTCAACGATACGTTGCCAATATACACTCTCGGGGCAAAATAGAACAATATAATTGGGTTTCACTCTTTGTTCGGTTGAATGAGAAAAAAATCTTGTTTCTAAAGTTATCTTGTTAGGCGCAATGAGTAGTCTAATGTTGTTCCGGTTTCGGTTCTTGTGAACGTAGACAACGATACGTTGCCAATATACACTCTTGTGGCATAATAAAACAATATAATTGGGTTTCACTCTTTGTTCGGTTGAATGAGAAAAAATCTTGTTTCTAGAGTTATACGTTAGGCGCAAGTGAGTAGTCTAATGTTGTTCCGGTTTTTGTTCGTGCGAACGTAGACAAAGATACGTTGCGGATTTTCACTCCCTGGGCATAATAGAACAATATAATTGGGTTTCACTCTTTGTTTGGTTGATTGAGAAAAAGTACAGTTTCTAAAGTTATACTGTTAGGGCCCAACTGAATAGTCTAAAGTTGTTGCGATTTTGGTTCTTGTGAACGTAGACAACGATACGTTGCCAATATACACTCTCGGGGCATAATAGAACAATATAATTGGGTTTCACTCTTTATTTGGTTGAATGAGAAAAAATCTTGTTTCTAAAGTTATCTTTGTTAGGCGCAATGAGTAGTCTAATGTTGTTCCGGTTTTGGTTCTTGTGAACGTAGACAACGATACGTTGCCAATATACACTCTCGGGGCATAATAGAACAATATAATTGGGTTTCACTCTTTGTTCGGTTGAATGAGAAAAAGTACTGTTTCTAAAGTTATACTGTTAGGGCGCAACTGAGTAGTCTAATGTTGTTCGGGTTTGGTTCTTGTGAACATAGACAACGATACGTTGCCAATAGACACTCTCGGGGCAGAATTGAACAATATATTTAGGTTTTACTCTTTGTTCGGTGGAGTGAGAAAAAGTACTGTTTCCAAAGCTATACTGTTAGGGCGCAACGGAGGAGTCTAATGTTGTACCGGTTTTGGTTCTTGTGAACGGTGACATCGATATGTTGCAAATTTACACTCGCGGGGCATAATAGAACAATATAATTAGGTTTTACTCTTTGTTCGGTGGAATGAGAAAAAGTACTGTTTCCAAAGTTATGCCGTATGGGCGCAACTGAGTTGTCTAATGTTGTTCCCGTTTTGGTTCTTGTGAACGTAGTCAACGATACGTTGCCAATATGCACTCTCGGGGCAAAATAGAACAATATAATTGGGTTTCACTCTTTGTTCGGTTGAATGAGAAAAAGTACTGTTTCTAAAGTTATACTGTCAGGGCGCAACTGAGTAGTCTAATGTTGTTCCGGTTTCGGTTCTTGTGAACGTAGACAACGATACGTTGCCAATATACACTCTTGTGGCCTAATAAAACAATATAATTGGGTTTCACTCTTTGTTCGGTTGAATGAGAAAATGTACTGTTTCTAAAGTTATACTGTTAGGGCGCAACTGAGTAATCTAATGTTGTTCCGGTTTCGGTTCTTGTGAACGTAGACAACGATACGTTGCCAATATACACTCTTGGGGCAAAATAGAACAACATAATTGGGTTTCACTCTTTGTTCGGTTGAATGAGAAAAAGTACTGTTTCTAAAGTTATACTGTTAGGGCGCAACTGAGTAGTCTAATGTTGTTCCGGTTTTGGTTCTTGCGAACGTAGACAACGATACGTTGCCGATATTCACTCCGTGGGCATAATAGAACAATATAATTGGGTTTCACTCTTTGTTCGGTTGAATGAGAGAAAGTACTGTTTCTAAAGTTATACTATTAGTGCGCAACTGAGTAGTCTAATGTTGTTCCGATTTTGGTTCTTGTGAACGTAGTCAACGATACGTTGCCAATATACACTCTTGGGGCAAAATAGAACAATATAATTGGGTTTCACTCTTTGTTCGGTTGAATAAGTAAAAGTACTGTTTCTAAAGTTATAATGTTAGGGCGCAACTGAGTAGTCTAATGTTGTTAGGTTTCGGTTCTTGTGAACGTATACAACGATACGTTGCAAATATACACTCTCGGGCATAATAGAACAATATAATTGGGTTTCACTCTTTGTTCGGTTGAATGAGAAAAATCTTGTTTCTAAAGTTATACCGTTAGGGCGCAAGCGAGTAGTCTAATGTTGTTCGGGTTTGGTTCTTGTGAACATAGACAACGATACGTTGCCAATAGACACTCTCGGGGCATAATTGAACAATATATTTAGGTTTTACTCTTTGTTCAGTGGAATGAGAAAAAGTACTGTTTCCAAAGTTATACTATTAGGGCGCAACGGAGGAGTCTAATGTTATTCCGGTTTTGGTTCTTGTGAATGGAGACATCGATATGTTGCAAATTTACACTCCCGGGGCATAATAGAACAATATAATTAGGTTTTACTCTTTGTTCGGTGGAATGAGAAAAATCTTGTTTCCAAAGTTATCTTTGTTAGGGCGCTACCGAGTTGTCTAATGTTGTTCCGGTTTTGGTTCTTGTGAACGTAGTCAACGATACGTTGCCAATATACACTCTCGGGCCAAAATTGAACAATATAAATGGGTTTCACTCTTTGTTCGGTTGAATGAGAAAATGTCTTGTTTCTAAAGTTATACTTTGTTAGGCGCAATGAGTAGTCTAATTTTGTTCCGGTTTCGGTTCTTGTGAACGTATACAACGATACGTTGCAAATATACACTCTCGGGCATAATAGAACAATATAATTGGGTTTCACTCTTTGTTCGGTTGAATGAGAAAAAGAAATCTTGTTTCTAAAGTTATACTGTTAGGGCGCAACTGAGTAGTCTAATGTTGTTCCGATGTTGGTTCTTGTGAACATAGACAACGATACGTTGCCAATAGACACTCTCGGGGCATAATTGAACAATATATTTAGGTTTTACTCTTTGTTCGGTGGAATGAGAAAAATCTTGTTTCCAAAGTTATCTTGTTAGGGCGCAACGGATGAGTCTAATGTTGGTCCGGTTTTGGTTCTTGTGAACGTTGGCATGGATACGTTGCGAATATACCGTCTCGGGGCGTAATAGAACAATATACTTAGGTTTTACTCTTTGTTCGATTGAATGAGAAAAATCTTGTTTCCAATGTTATCTTTGTTAGGCGCAATCGAGTTGTCTAATGTTGTTCGGTTTTGGTTCTTGTGAACTTAGTCAACGATACGTTGCCAATATACACTCTCGGGCAAAATTGAACAATATAATTGGGTTTCACTCTTTGTTCGGTTGAATGAGAAAAAGTACTGTTTCTAAAGTTATACTGTTAGGGCGCAACTGAGTAGTCTAATGTTGTTCCGATTTTGGTTCTTTTGAACGTAGACAACGATACGTTGCCAATATACACTCTTGGGGCAAAATAGAACAATATAATTGGGTTTCACTCTTTGTTCGGTTGAATGAGAAAAAGTACTGTTTCTAGAGTTATACTGTTAGGGCGCAACTGAGTAGTCTAATGTTGTTCCGGTTTTGGTTCTTGTGAACGTAGACAACGATACGTTGCCGATATTCACTCCCGGGGCATAATAGAACAATATAATTGGGTTTCACTCTTTGTTCGGTTGAATGAGAGAAAATACTGTTTCTAAAGTTATACTGTTAGGGCGCAACTGAGTTGTCTAATGTTGTTCCGATTTTGGTTCTTGTGAACGTAGTCAACGATACGTTGCCAATATACACTCCCGGGGCAAAATAGAACAATATAATTGGGTTTCACTCTTTGTTCGGTTGAATGAGAAAAAGTACTGTTTCTAAAGTTATACTGTTAGGGCGCAACTGAGTAGTCTAATGTTGTTCCGGTTTCGGTTCTTGTGAATGTATACAACGATACGTTGCAAATAGACACTCTCGGGGCATAATTGAACAATATATTTAGGTTTTACTCTTTGTTCGGTGGAATGAGAAAAAGTACTGTTTCCAAAGTTATACTATTAGGGCGCAACGGAGGAGTCTAATGTTGTACCGGTTTTGGTTCTTGTGAACGGTGACATCTATATGTTGCAAATTTACACTCCCGGGTAATAATAGAACAATATACTTAGGTTTTACTCTTTGTTCGGTGGAATGAGAAAAAGTACTGTTTCCAATGTTATGCTGTTAGGGTGCAACTGAGTTGTCTAATGTTGTTCCGGTTTTGGTTCTTGTGAACGTAGACAACGATACGTTGCCAATATACACTCTCGGGGCAAAATAGAACAATATAATTGGGTTTCATTCTTTGTTCGGTTGAATGAGAAAAAGTACTGTTTCTAAAGTTATACTGTTAGGGCGCAACTGAATAGTCTAATGTTGTTCCGGTTTCGGTTCTTGTGAACGTAGACAACGATACGTTGCCAATATACACTCTTGTGGCCTAATAAAACAATATAATTGGGTTTCACTCTTTGTTCGGTTGAATGAGAAAAAGTACTGTTTCTAGAGTTATACCGTTAGGGCGCAACTGAGTAGTCTAATGTTGTTCCGGTTTTGGTTCTTGTGAACGTAGACAACGATACGTTGCCGATATTCACTCCCTGGGCATAATAGAACAATATAATAGGGTTTCACTCTTTGTTAGGTTGAATGAGAGAAATCTTGTTTCTAAAGTTATACTATTAGTGCGCAACTGAGTTGTCTAATGTTGTTCCGATTTTGGTTCTTGTGAACGTAGTCAACGATACGTTGCCAATATACACTCTTGGGGCAAAATAGAACAATATAATTGGGTTTCACTCTTTGTTCGGTTGAATGAGAAAAAAAATCTTGTTTCTAAAGTTATACTTTGTTAGGCGCGAGTAGTCTAATGTTGTTCGGTTTCGGTTCTTGTGAATGTATACAACTATACGTCGCAAATATACACTCTCGGGCATAATAGAACAATATAATTGGGTTTCACTCTTTGTTCGGTTGAATGAGAAAAAGTACTGTTTCTAAAGTTATACTGTTAGGGCGCAACTGAGTAGTCTAATGTTGTTCCGGTTTTGGTTCTTGTGAACATACACAACGATACGTTGCCAATAGACACCCTCGGGGCATAATTGAACAATATTTTTAGGTTTTACTCTTTGTTCGGTGGAATGAGAAAATGTACTGTTAGGGCGCAACGGAGGAGTCTAATGTTGTTCCGGTTTTGGTTCTTGTGAACGGTGACATCGATATGTTGCAAATTTACACTCCGGGGCATAATAGAACAATATACTTAGGTTTTACTGGTTGTTCGGTGGAATTAGAAAAAGTAATGTTTCCAATGTTATCTTTGTTAGGCGCAACTGAGTAGTCTAATGTTGTTCCGGTTTTGGTTCTTGTGAACGTAGACAACGATACGTTGCCAATATACACTCTCGGAGCAAAATAGAACAATATAATTCGGTTTCACTCTTTGTTCGGTTGAAAGAGAAAAAGTACTGTTTCTAAAGTTATACTGTTAGGGCGCAACTGAGTAGTCTAATGTTGTTCCGGTTTCGGTTTCTTGTGAACGTAGACAACGATACGTTGCCAATATACACTCTGGGGGCAAAATAAAACAATATAATTGGGTTTCACTCTTTGTTCGGTTGAATGAGAAAAATCGTTTCTAGAGTTATACCGTTAGGCGCATCGAGTAGTCTAAGGTTGTTCCGGTTTTGGTTCTTGTGAACGTAGACAACGATACGTTGCCGATATTCACTCCCGGGGCATAATAGAACAATATAATTGGGTTTCACTCTTTGTTCGGTTGAATGAGAGAAAATACTGTTTCTAAAGTTATACTATTAGAAAGCAACTGAGTTGTCTAATGTTGTTCCGATTTTGGTTCTTGTGAACGTAGTCAACGATACGTTGCCAATATACACTCTTGGGGCAAAATAGAACAATATAATTGGGTTTCACTCTTTGTTCGGTTGAATGAGTAAAAGTATTGTTTCTAAAGTTATACTGTTAGGGCGCAACTGAGTAGTCTAATGTTGTTTCGGTTTCGGTTCTTGTGAACGTATACAACGATACGTCGCAAATATACACTCTCGGGGCATAATAGAACAATATAATTGGGTTTCACTCTTTGTTCGGTTGAATGAGAAAAAGTACTGTTTCTAAAGTTATACTGTTAGGGCGCAACTGAGTAGTCTAATGTTATTCGGGTTTGGTTCTTGTGAACATAGACAACGATACGTTGCCAATAGACACTCTCGGGGCATAATTGAACAATATATTTAGGTTTTACTCTTTTTTGATTGGAATGAGAAAAAGTACTGCTTTCCAAAGTTATACTATTAAAGAACGAGAGTCTAATGTTATTCCTGCTTTGGTTCTTGTGAATGGAGACATCGATATGTTGCAAATTTACACTTGGGCATAATAGAACAATATAATTAGGTTTTACTCTTTGTTCGGTGGAATGAGAAAAGTACCGTTTCCAAAGTTATGTTAGGGCGCTACCGAGTTGTCTAATGTTGTTCGGTTTTGGTTCTTGTGAACGTAGTCAACGATACGTTGCCAATATACACTCTCGGGCAAAATTGAACAATATAAATGGGTTTCACTCTTTGTTCGGTTGAATGAGAAAATGTCTTGTTTCTAAAGTTATACCGTTAGGCGCAAATCGAGTAGTCTAATGTTGTTCCGGGTTTGGTTCTTGTGAACATAGACAACGATACGTTGCCAATAGACACTCTCGGGGCATAATAGAACAATATAATTAGATTTCACTCTTTGTTCGGTTGAATGAGAAAAAGTACTGTTTCTAAAGTTATACTGTTAGGGCGTAACTGAGTAGTCTAATGTTGTTCCGGTTTCGCTTCTTGTGAACGTAGACAACGATACGTTGCCAATATACACTCTCGGGGCATAATAGAACAATATAATTGGGTTTCACTCTTTGCTCGGTTGAATTAGAAAAAGTACTGTTTCTAAAGTTATACTTTTAGGGCGCAACTGAGTAGTCTAAGGTTGCTCCTGTTCTGGTTCTTGTGAACGTAGGCAACGATACGTTGCCGATATTCACTCCCGGGGCATAATAGAACAATATAATTGGGTTTCACTCTTTGTTCGGTTGAATGAGAGAAAGTACTGTTTCTAAAGTTATACTGTTAGGGCGCAACTGAGTTGTCTAATGTTGTTCCCGTTTTGGTTCTTGTGAACGTAGTCAACGATACGTTGCCAATATACACTCTCGGGGCAAAATAGAACAATATAATTGGGTTTCACTCTTTGTTCGGTTGAATGAGAAAAAGTACTGTTTCTAAAGTTATACTGTTAGGGCGCAACTGAGTAGTCTAATGTTGTTCCGGTTTCGGTTCTTGTGAACGTAGACAACGATACGTTGCCAATATACACTCTTGTGGCCTAATAAAACAATATAATTGGGTTTCACTCTTTGTTCGGTTGAATGAGAAAAAGTACTGTTTCTAGAGTTATAGCGTTAGGGCGCAACTGAGTAGTCTAAAGTTGTTCCGATTTTGGTTCTTCCGAACGTAGACAACGATACGTTGCCGATATTCACTCCCTGGGCATAATAGAACAATATAATAGGGTTTCACTCTTTGTTAGGTTGAATGAGAGAAAGTACTGTTTCTAAAGTTATACTATTAGTGCGCAACTGAGTTGTCTAATGTTGTTCCGAT
The DNA here is from genome assembly GCA_025177825.1 of Aechmea fasciata. NCBI lineage: Eukaryota > Viridiplantae > Streptophyta > Magnoliopsida > Poales > Bromeliaceae > Aechmea > Aechmea fasciata. The sequence goes on from CM045938.1 coordinate 2,331,771, forward strand.
TTTGGTTCTTGTGAACGTAGTCAACGATACGTTGCCAATATACACTCTTGGGGCAAAATAGAACAATATAATTGGGTTTCACTCTTTGTTCGGTTGAATGAGAAAAAGTACTGTTTCTAAAGTTATACCGTTAGGGCGCAACTGAGTAGTCTAATGTTGTTCCGGTTTTGGTTCTTGTGAATGTATACAACTATACGTCGCAAATATACACTCTCGGGGCATAATAGAACAATATAATTGGGTTGCACTCTTTGTTCGGTTGAATGAGAAAAAGTACTGTTTCTAAAGTTATACTGTTAGGGCGCAACTGAGTAGTCTAATGTTGTTCCGGTTTTGGTTCTTGTGAACGTAGACAACGATACGTTGCCAATATACACTCTCGGGCATAATTGAACAATATATTTTGGTTTTACTCTTTGTTCGGTGGAATGAGAAAAATCTTGTTTCTAAAGTTATACTGTTAGGGCGCAACGGATGAGTCTAATGTTGTACCGATTTTGGTTCTTGTGAACGGTGACATCGATATGTTGCAAATTTACACTCCCGGGGCATAATAGAACAATATACTTAGGTTTTACTCTTTGTTCGGTGGAATTAGAAAAAGTAATGTTTCCAATGTTATGCTGTTAGGGCGCAACTGAGTTGTCTAATGTTGTTCCCGTTTTGGTTCTTGTGAACGTAGTCAACGATACGTTGCCAATATACACTCTCGGGGCATAATAGAACAATATAATTGGGTTTCACTCTTTGTTCGGTTGAAAGAGAAAAAGTACTGTTTCTAAAGTTATACTGTTAGGGCGCAACTGAGTAGTCTAATGTTGTTCCGGTTTCGGTTCTTGTGAACGTAGTCAACGATACGTTGCCAATATACACTCTCGGGGCAAAATAGAACAATATAATTGGGTTTCACTCTTTGTTCGGTTGAATGAGAAAAAGTACTGTTTCTAGAGTTATACTGTTAGGGCGCAACTGAGTAGTCTAATGTTGTTCCTGTTCTGGTTCTTGTGAACGTAGACAACGATACGTTGCCGATATTCACTCCCGGGGCATAATAGAACAATATAATTGGGTTTCACTCTTTGTTCGGTTGAATGAGAGCAAGTACTGTTTCTAAAGTTATACTATTAGTGCGCAACTGAGTTGTCTAATGTTGTTCCGATTTTGGTTCTTGTGAACGTAGTCAACGATACGTTGCCAATATACACTCTTGGGGCAAAATAGAACAATATAATTGGGTTTCACTCTTTGTTCGGTTGAATGAGAAAAAGTACTGTTTCTAAAGTTATACTGTTAGGGCGCAACTGAGTAGTCTAATGTTGTTCCGGTTTTGGTTCTTGTGAACGTATACAACGATACGTTGCAAATATACACTCTCGGGGCATAATAGAACAATATAATTGGGTTTCACTCTTTGTTCGGTTGAATGAGAAAAAGTACTGTTTCTAAAGTTATACTGTTAGGGCGCAACTGAGTAGTCTAATGTTATTCCGGGTTTGGTTCTTGTGAACATAGACAACGATACGTTGCCAATAGACACTCTCGGGGCATAATTGAACAATATATTTAGGTTTTACTCTTTGTTCAGTGGAATGAGAAAAAGTAATGCTTTCCAAAGTTATACTATTAGGTCGCAACGAGGAGTCTAATGTTATTCCTGCTTTGGTTCTTGTGAATGGAGACATCGATATGTTGCAAATTTACACTCCGGGCATAATAGAACAATATAATTAGGTTTTACTCTTTGTTCGGAATGAGAAAAGTACGTTTCCAAAGTTATGTCATAGTGGCGCTACCGAGTTGTCTAATGTTGTTCCGGTTTGGTTCTTGTGAACGTAGTCAACGATACGTTGCCAATATACACTCTCGGGGCAAAATTGAACAATATAAATGGGTTTCACTCTTTGTTCGGTTGAATGAGAAAATGTACTGTTTCTAAAGTTATACTGTTAGGGCGCAACTGAGTAATCTAATGTTGTTTCGGTTTCGGTTCTTGTGAACGTAGACAACGATACGTTGCCAATATACACTCTCGGGGCATAATAGAACAATATAATTAGATTTCACTCTTTGTTCGGTTGAATGAGAAAAAGTACTGTTTCTAAAGTTATACTGTTAGGGCGCAACTGAGTAGTCTAATGTTGTTCCGGTTTTGCTTTTTTAGAACGTAGACAACGATACGTTGCCAATATACACTCTCGGGGCATAATAGAACAATATAATTGGGTTTCACTCTTTGCTCGGTTGAATTAGAAAAAGTACTGTTTCTAAAGTTATACTTTTAGGGCGCAACTGAGTAGTCTAAGGTTGCTCCTGTTCTGGTTCTTGTGAACGTAGGCAACGATACGTTGCCAATATACACTCTCGGGGCAAAATAGAACAATATAATTGGTTTTCACTCTTTGTTCGGTTGAATGAGAAAAAGTACTGTTTCTAAAGTTATACTGTTAGGGCGCAACTGAGTAGTCTAATGTTGTTCCGGTTTCGGTTCTTGTGAACGTAGACAACGATACGTTGCCAATATACACTCTTGGGGCATAATAAAACAATATAATTGGGTTTCACTCTTTGTTCGGTTGAATGAGAAAAAGTACTGTTTCTAGAGTTATACCGTTATGGGGCAACTGAGTAGTCTAATGTTGTTCCGGTTTTGGTTCTTATAACTGCATAACGATACGTTGCCGATATTCACTCCCCGGGCATAATAGAACAATATAATTGGGTTTCACTCTTTGTTCGGTTGAATGAGAGAAAGTCGTTTCTAAAGTTATACTATTGCGCAAGAATCGAGTTGTCTAATGTTGTTCCGATTTTGGTTCTTGTGAACGTAGTCAACGATACGTTGCCAATATACACTCTTGGGGCAAAATAGAACAATATAATTAGGTTTCACTCTTTGTTCGGTTGAATGAGAAAAAGTACTGTTTCTAAAGTTATACTGTTAGGGCGCAACTGAGTAGTCTAATGTTGTTTCGTTTTCGGTTCTTGTGAACGTAGACAACGATACGTTGCCAATATACACTCTCGGGGCATAATAGAACAATATAATTGGGTTTCACTCTTTGTTCAGTTGAAAGAGAAAAATCTTTCTAAAGTTATACTGTTAGGGCGCAACTGAGTAGTCTAATGTTGTTCCGAGTTTGGTTCTTGTGAACATAGACAACGATACGTTGCCAATAGACACTCTCGGGGCATAATTGAACAATATATTTAGGTTTTACTCTTTGTTCGGTGGAATGAGAAAAAGTACTGTTTCCAAAGTTATATTGTTAGGGCGCAACGGAGGAGTCTAATGTTGTTTCGGTTTTGGTTCTTGTGAACGTTGACATCGATATGTTGCAAATTTACACTCCCGGGGCATAATAGAACAATATAATTAGGTTTTACTCTTTGTTCGGTGGAATGAGAAAAAGTACTGTTTCCAAAGTTATGCAGTTAGGGCGCAACTGAGTAGTCTAATGTTGTTCCGGTTTTGGTTCTTGCGAACGTAGACAACGATACGTTGCCGATATTCACTCCCTGGGCATAATAGAACAATATAATTGGGTTTCACTCTTTGTTAGGTTGAATGAGAGAAAGTACTGTTTCTAAAGTTATACTATTAGTGCGCAACTGAGTTGTCTAATGTTGTTCCGATTTTGGTTCTTGTGAACGTAGTCAACGATACGTTGCCAATATACACTCTCGGGGCAAAATAGAACAATATAATTGGGTTTCACTCTTTGTTCGGTTGAATGAGAAAAAGTACTGTTTCTAAAGTCTACTGTTAGGGCGCAACTGAGTTGTCTAATATTGTTCCGGGTTTGGTTCTTGTGAACATAGACAACGATACGTTGCCAATAGACACTCTCGGGGCATAATAGAACAATATATTTAGGTTTTACTCTTTGTTCGGTGGAATGAGAAAAAGTACTGTTTCCAAAGTTATACTGTTAGGGCGCAACGGAGGAGTCTAATGTTGTACCGGTTTTGGTTCTTGTGAACGGTGACATCGATATGTTGCAAATTTACACTCCCGGGGCATAATAGAACAATATACTTAGGTTTTACTCTTTGTTCGGTGGAATGAGAAAAAGTACTGTTTCCAATGTTATGCTGTTAGGGCGCAACTGAGTTGTCTAATGTTGTTCCCGTTTTGGTTCTTGTGAACGTAGTCAACGATACGTTGCCAATATACACTCTCGGTGCAAAATAGAACAATATAATTGGGTTTCACTCTTTGTTCGGTTGAATGAGAAAAAGTACTGTTTCTAAAGTTATACTATTAGTGCGCAACTGAGTTGTCTAATGTTGTTCCGATTTTGGTTCTTGTGAACGTAGTCAACGATACGTTGCCAATATACACTCTTGGGGCAAAATAGAACAATATAATTGGGTTTCACTCTTTGTTCGGTTGAATGAGTAAAAGTACTGTTTCTAAAGTTATACTGTTAGGGCGCAACTGAGTAGTCTAATGTTGTTCCGGTTTCGGTTCTTGTGAACGTATACAACGATACGTTGCAAATATACACTCTCGGGGCATAATAGAACAATATAATTGTGTTTCACTCTTTGTTCGGTTGAATGAGAAAAAGTACTGTTTCCAAAGTTATACTATTAGGGCGCAACGGAGGAGTCTAATGTTGTACCGGTTTTGGTTCTTGTGAACGGTGACATCGATATGTTGCAAATTTACACTCTGGGCATAATAGAACAATATACTTAGGTTTTACTCTTTGTTCGGTGGAATGAGAAAAAGTACTGTTTCCAATGTTATGCTGTTAGGGCGCAACTGAGTTGTCTAATGTTGTTCCGGTTTTGGTTCTTGTGAACTTAGTCAACGATACGTTGCCAATATACACTCTCGGGGCAAAATTGAACAATATAATTGGGTTTCACTCTTTGTTCGGTTGAATGAGAAAATGTACTGTTTCTAAAGTTATACTGTTAGGGCGCAACTGAGTAATCTAATGTTGTTCCGGTTTCGGTTCTTGTGAACGTAGACAACGATACGTTGCCAATATACACTCTCGGGGCAAAATAGAACAATATAATTGGGTTTCACTCTTTGTTCGTTTGAATGAGAAAAAGTACTGTTTCTAAAGTTATACTGTTAGGGCGCAACTGAGTAGTCTAATGTTGTTCCGGTTTCGGTTCTTGTGAACATAGACAACGATACGTTGCCAATAGACACTCTCGGGGCATAATTGAACAATATATTTAGGTTTTACTCTTTGTTCGGTGGAATGAGAAAAAGTACTGTCACGCCCCGAGACCCGCTACCAATTTGGTCCGGTTCGGGCGCGTCGAACAGACGCCAGACGGACAGCACCTCCCCTGTCCGCCTAAGGCCGACAACGAGATTGTGTACAACAAGTGCCCAGAACAACTTGATACAATATACACAATCAACCACAAAGAGGGCACCACTAGTGCCAAAACACACGAGAGCAAGCGACACAAGTAATTCACAAGTGAAAAAGAGAGATAACTTACCTATTACATTCATTCATTTGTCTTATTACATTTAAACCCTCTTAATACATGAGTGGCTTACATACATCAAAACCTCACCACCTATACACAATCTACTCTCAAAAGGTAAAAGTAAGGTACTCTAATGCATAAGGAAAGGTAGACTAGTAATACCACTAGGGCGCCAAGCCCTTGCCGCGGTCCTCACCCGGTGTCGACGTACAAGGACCTGAAATAGAGTGGGGTGAGAACTATCTTCCATAGCTCCCAGTGTGTTCGGCCTCCGACTCCGCCGGTCTACCCACTAGGTCCAAGGAGGCAAAAGGTAGACGATAGATAGATACGAGAATATCTGAAAGCGGTAAGATGCTATAAAAAGTAAATGCTTAAATCTACTATGCCTCAAATCTGAAGTTATATGCATGCAACTCATAATAAAGGATAGCTATTACTCTATTATGCTCAATGAGTTCACAATTCCCTTGAATACCCAATCCACTTGGCTTGCCCAAAGGCTTGCCACACTCTCGCGTCCCTTGCCTCGACGACGAGGAGTCTAAACTGCTCAACTCGCCCGAGGCCGTCTGTGGATAGCTAGCCGTCGGCCAAGCCGCTACTACCATAGCCTGTGCCGAGTACTCCGGAGTGCACGTCTCGTGTGGAGCGACCACCACGAGGATTAAACAGACAACGCGAGCACGGTCCAATCCTCGCCCACGGAGGATACCCTAGCTAATAGGGATGTCATCACACTTGTTTTCGACTCTATAGTGTTCACACTAATTAATGCCACTCGTTCATGTTTACTAGGTGCCACTCGTTCATGTTTATACCACTCTGCTATATCACATACTAGTAGCCCTCAGCTCACATTACACCTAATTCTCATGCATATTAAGTTGAAAGCATAACGTAAGCTAGGTTGATTCATATATATATATATATTAGACATTCCGACTAGCACCCAATTTACACTTTATGGACGATATGCAAAGTTGTTCACTATTCTATGCTTGGACATAAGAAGTAGCCCGGTGACTTCGGGATGGACACCACCCACATTTTGACGTAGCAACACGGTGGAAAGTCTTGTTCTCACGTTCGCTTGTCGCCGCTTAGCACTTGAGCGGAAACGAAGTAGCGACGCACCTCACTTGGCGATATCTTTACTTAGACTCGACGGCTCGCAAAACGGTCGCCGCCAACGAGTTCAAACACCTATTAATTAGGTTTACAAGTGATCAAAAGAGATCAAGACTCAACATTAAGAGAAATCCCATTTTGATGCCCTAGGGCTCCACACATGGAAATCATGTGTTAGGAACCCTAGAAGCATGCATTTAGGGCCTAATAGCACCCCTAGGTTCTATCAAAACAACCCCAAAAGCTCAAAACCTAAAACCCTAGAAATCACCATTAGAGGGTTTGAGGCCTACCTTGAGCTTTGCTCCAATGGAGAGGAAGAAGATGTGGAGAAGGTGATGGTGTTCTTCTCCTTGGTCTTCTCCTTCTTCTTCTACTTCTTCTCCTTTGCTTCTTCAAGAGAGGAGAGGGAGCTTAGAGAGAGAAAGAGAGAGTGCTAGGGCTCATGGCATAAGGGGAAATGAGAGGGATCGTGTCCCCTTGTGCCCAAATAGCCTAATCTAGGCTAAAATTGCAAATAAGCCCCTCAACAATTCAAACTGCACCAAACTGGGCATTTTCGGGCTGCATTGTCCGGACAGCACCCCATTGTCCGGACAGCACTCTGCGAAATCCATTTTTGCCCATTTGATTTTATCGTGTCCGGACAAAGATCCATTGTCCGGACATCCATTGTCCGGACAAAGATTCCTTTGTCCGGACCTGGTCTCCTCACCCAACATTTAAGGACTTAGCCAAATTTCAAGACTTTTCGTTTCTTCTCCGTTTTCGTTGCTGCTGCCTTGCGTCCGATTCTTTTCAAATCGCACCGAGACTTTCCAAACATGTTTTCGAACACGTTTTCATCATCTTTTCATCCACGCTAATGTCGGATTTAGCTCGCGACCCGACATAGCTTTTCGGTTTCCGTTTTCGCGCCTATGCGCACAAAAACGCCCAAAGGCTTCCGAACTTCACCGGGAGCAACTCCGGTGCACTTTCTGCCTTCGGATCAACTTCGAACTTTCCGAAGTCCATCCAATCGACAATCAGTCGATTCTGAACATGGTGAAACTCTCGGATTTCGAGAATTCACTTCGTTACAAGTACTGTTTCCAAAGTTATACTATTAGGGCGCAACGGAGGAGTCTAATGTTGTACCGGTTTTGGTTCTTGTGAACGGTGACATCGATATGTTGCCAATATACACTCTCGGGGCATAATAGAACAATATACTTAGGTTTTACTCTTTGTTCGGTGGAATGAGAAAAAGTACTGTTTCCAATGTTATGCTGTTAGGGCGCAACTGAGTAGTCTAATGTGTTACGGATTTTATGTTGGCATATTTCGTGAAGTTAGTTCGGAGTCTTGAAGGTTTAGAGAAGATGAGACGAAGATCGAAGACTCGCAGACTCGAAACGTAAATCCACAATGCTCTAAGTTCAAATACCGATGATGATGATTTATATACTTTAACAAGTGTTTAGAAGACATTAGGATTGTTGAAATTGAGTTTTAACTAATTTGGTTCTTCACTCTGCATATCTGGTTGAGAGGACCGGTCTCCACATTGAGAGGACCGGTCCCAGTAAGCACCCTCTGCGCACCTTTGCAGCAGAGGACCTGGTCTCCACAACCGGAAGACCGGTCCCAGAGAGCTCCCTATGCGCAACTTTGCAGAGGACCGGTCTCCACAAAGGGAGGACCGGTCCCGCAGGCCGGAAATTCACATATCGTCAATAAGACCGGTCCCCCGGTACGTGAGACCGGTCCCCTATGATTAATATTTTATTGCGCAAGGGAGGACCTCTCTCGATCCGGGAGGACCGGTCCCTCGATACGAAATCTGTGTTAAAGATTTATTTTTTCTAATCCAAATCTATCTAGAAGTCTTCTAAACCTATAAATAAGATGTAGGGGTGTTTCAAAAAGATGATTAAGCCTAGATTATTTATGAAAAACCCTAGAAGCTTGTAGGTAGCCGTTTTCCTCATCTTCTACATCAAGCTTCTCCCAAATTGATTCTCGGTCCCCTAATTCTTAATGTTTTTCTAGAATCAATTTGAGAATTGCTTAGAGATTATTCCCATAGATCTTTAATGAGAATCTAAGCAATAAATCATCATCGATCGTATTGTTTTTGCTCGGACGGAGTGCGCTCGTGGATTCGAGTGGGCGTCGTGGATTCGGCGTGATCAAGGCTTCGTGGATTCGAAGTGGAGGCGTTTCGTGGATTCGGGACGTGGCGTTCGTGGACTCGGACGTGAGGGCGTGGACAACCCGAAGGAGGATTGCGCGGAGATCCATAGGAGAGTTAGAGAGGTCGAGTCCGTGGAGTTCGGATCACCTTGTAATCTTTTCTCTTATTGATTGTTTATTCGCGTGTTGGTCCCGTGGGTTTTTTACTCCGAGTTTGGAGTTTTCCCACGTAAATCTCGGTGTGCTTTTTATTTTCCGCATTTACTTTTATCGCATCGAGAATTTGTGGTTTTTGGCCGATACACCTATTCACCCCCCTCTAGGTGTTGTTTGATACAATCTAGATAGATCCTTGGGGCTTCCCCGTAACTCACAATTGGTATCAGAGCGGGATCTAGATATATTGTTATCTAATGGCCGAAGGTGGTAACATTAATCGACCACCGCTCTTCGACGGCACGAATTATGCCTATTGGAAAGTTCGCATGAGAGCTTTTCTAATAGCGATCGATGAGCGGGTGTGGCAAGCGATTGAATTCGGATGGAAACATCCAATCGAAAAGGTCGATAATGTTGAAACGCCGAAACCACGAAATAAGTGGACGAAAGATGAAAACGAGTCATCTTCGTTTAACGGTAAAGGAATTAATGCTTTATTCAATTCTTTATCGCAAACGGAGTTTACTCGCGTTTCGCTTGTAACACCGCGAAGGAAATTTGGGATACTCTCCAAATTACACATGAGGGTACACGTCTAGTAAAAATTCAAAAGCTCCAGATGTTGACTAGCAAATTTGATTCTATTCGAATGGAGGAGCATGAATCGTTTACCGAATATTATACTAGACTTCAAGACATTATCAATACATGTGCTAATTTGGAAGAGAAAATCACAGAGTCTAAAGTAGTTAGAAAAATTCTTCGGACTCTACTGGAGTGCTTTAGGGCAAAAGTTGCCGCAATTGAAACGGTAAAGCATCCGGATGAGATGAAAGTCGAAGAGTTAGTAGGTGCTTTACAAACGTATGAGATGACTTTTCCTACTAATCAATCTTCTTCCAAGTCTTTTTCTAAAAGCACAGGGATTGCACTCAAATCAACTAAGGAAGAAGACGACGACACGGATTCCGACGAGATGTTTCGCTCGCAAATTTCGAACATCAATTGGCGCGTCTAACGAAGAAATTTCGCCGGAATTACCGAAGAAGAACGATGCTTCATCTGCGAAGCAAAAATTATTTTCTAAATCTTCTTCATCTTCTAAATTGAAAGATAAAAAACTTGCAAAGTCCGCAAAAGAAAAGAATGAATTTGAAGGGGAGATCCAATGCTATAAATGCAAAGGCTATGGTCATATAGCACCGGACTGTCCTTCAAAGAAAAGTTACAAACAAAAAGCTTTGCAAGCAAAAACTTGGGATGATTCTACTTCGGGTGAATCAAGTTCAAGTGACGAAGAGAACAACGAAAATCTTGCGTTATTTACTAATATGTTTTTGCCTTCGTCTTCTAATGTAGCTTGTTTATCTTCAATTGTATCTAACTCAAATCTTTCTCTCTTCGCAGGGGTCTTCGAGCGACATCGACGAAAGCGAGGAGGAATCGAACGACGAGGATATAGCCGAAGCATACAATCAACTTCTTGTTGAGTCGCGAAAGATGGCGAAACTCAATAAGAAGTTGAGGCGTCGTTTATTCGATCTTGAAGAAGAGAACAAGAATTTGAAGACAACAAATAAGACTCTTGAGGAGGAACGGGAATCGATTTTGAACAACAATTCGGTCCTCCAAAAGAAGCTAGAAGAAGCGGATTCAACGATCAAATCACATCAAGACAAGATTGGATTTTTGGAGCAACAATTTAAGGAAACCTACACATCCAATCAAGAGCTAACCAAGCAAGTTCGTCAACTTAAGTCCGACATACAACAATTTTCTTCCGGATCGAAGAAATTGGATCATATGCTCGGATTGGGTCAATCGAACAAGTTGGGTCTCGGATATGAAAGGACGTATGTTGAGAATGATCAAAAGACGACATCAAAAGTCTCAACAACTTTGAAGGACAAGGTGTGTCATCGATGTGGCATCAAAGGACACATCAAAAAGAGTTGCCCGAACAAAAATTTCAAGTCTCAATCGGCAACTTCGAAACGACAATTGGTATTAACTAACACTCGACATCCCCCACGGAATCAAAAGAAAAATCAAGTTAGTCGAGTACCTCGTGCAAACCGAATCTCAAAACCGAACCATCAAGGGAGTTTTTAATTTGATTGAAAAATTTTTGAGAATGGAGATGATTGAAAATCATAAATGTAGAGAGATTAAAGGTTTTTCAAAAAGCCTTAACCGGTATTTAAAGTCAATTCAAATTGGACTAAATTCATATTAATTATCGGCTTTACTTCACTTGTTATTATTTTGACGATAATTTAATATGTGATTTCTTCTTACATACATTCATCAAAATGTTGAAATTAATTTTAATCTTTTAGTAATTAATTCATCTTGGTAGTGAATGATTGAATATAATTGATGGATATTTGCTAATTGACTAAGATTCGTCAAAATTATTTTCAATTATGAGATTGTCTAATTTAGGGGGAGTTTGAATATTTTTTTTAAAAAAAAGGAAAAACTCCTAAGTATAAAAGATGTGGAAAGAGTTACATCTGAAAGGAGTGTGAAAACTACCACCACATGTAGGAAAGAGCTACCACCCCGGTCGTCCGGTACGTGTGTGAAGCTACCACATGAGAAATTATATGAAAAACCGAAAAGGTTGAAAAAAAAATGTATATATGAATATTTTAATATTTTCGGCGATATAAGGTGATAGTTTGAAAAAGATGCTCAAAGAGCCACTCCTGCTTTATTAGTTAAATCTCTATTTTGAATCGAGTTGCGACAAATTGGTGTCAATTTGTCAAATTTCTAAAAATTATTTTTCATCAATTTCCATCTTGATGACTTTAAATCATTAGATTTTTCTTAATATCAAATTTTGATGAATTGATGTCTTTTGAAATCAAATAATATTTTATTTTCATCATAGTAATTTTTGAAGTGAAATCATTAATTTTATGAAATTAATCTAATTTTGAAGGATTTTTGAGAAAACAAGGCAAATTTTTTAATGAGGAGGACACGAAGTGATTTTACCTTTTTTTAGTCTCATTATCTATGTTTTATCTTTTTTCTCTACTTTTAACTGTGACGTGACTACTTTCTATTTGCTAGTTTGTTTTTCTCTCTATTTGTGTTTCTTTTTGGCAATTTTTGACAAAACGGGGGAGAAGAATTGGAAACTTGAATTGAATTTCAAGCGGGGGAGAGATTTTCATGAACAAAGGGGGAGAGATTGTTATTTTCATATATTAGATTTTCATGAACAAAGGGGGAGAGATTGTTATTGTCATATATTTTCTTTACTACTGACCTTGTTTATGAACTTTGTTCGTGGAGAAAATTGTCTTTTTGCGTTTTTGAAATCAAAACATCAAGACTCCTTGTGTCTAAGTCATAGAGTTTGTTTAGGAGTTGCAAAATTATAATTTTGTATTTCTTTGGATCTTTCACGCGAGAAGTTCATTGTTTTGGTGATGGCAATGAATTTCATTTTTTGTGAGTTGAGCGTTGTGAGTATTTTAATGTAATTTTGGGTTTTGTCACGAAATTGCCAAAGGGGAGATTGTTACGGATTTTATGTTGGCATATTTCGTGAAGTTAGTTCGAGTCTTGAAGGTTTAGAGAAGATGAGACGAAGATCGAAGACTCGCAGACTCGAAACGTAAATCCACAATGCTCTGGTAAGTTCAAATACCGATGATGATGATTTATATACTTTAACAAGTGTTTAGAAGACATTAGGATTGTTGAAATTGAGTTTTAACTAATTTGGTTCTTCACTCGCATATCTGTTGAGAGGACCGGTCTCCACATTGAGAGGACCGGTCCCGTAAGCACCCTCTCGCGCACCTTAGACAGAGGACCTGCCTCCACAATCGGAAGACCGGCCCCGAGAGCTCCCTATGCGCAACTTTAGACAGAGGACCGGTCTCCACAAAGGGAGGACCGGTCCCGAGGCCGGAAATTCACATATCGTCAATAAGACCGGTCCCCCGGCATGTGAGACCGGTCCCTCTGATTAATATTTTATTGCGCAAGGGAGGACTTGCCTCGATCCGGAGGACCGGTCCCTCGATACGAAATCTGCTTTAAAGATTTATTTTTTCTAATCCAAATCTATCTAGAAGTCTTCTAAACCTATAAATAAGATGTAGGGGTGTTTCAAAAAGATGATTAAGCCTAGATTATTTATGAAAAACCCTAGAAGCTTGTAGGTAGCCGTTTTCCTCATCTTCTACATCAAGCTTCTCCCAAATTGATTCTCGGTGCCCTAATTCTTAATATTTTTCTAGAATCAATTTGAGAATTGCTTAGAGATTATTCCCATAGATCTTTAATGAGAATCTAAGCAATAAATCATCATCGATCGTATTGTTTTTGCTCGGACGGAGTGCGCTCGTGGATTCGAGTGGGCGTCGTGGATTCGGCGTGATCAAGGCTTCGTGGATTCGAAGTGGAGGCGTTTCGTGGATTCGGGACGTGGCGTTCGTGGACTCGGACGTGAGGGCGTGGACAACCCGAAGGAGGATTGCGCGGAGATCCATAGGAGAGTTAGAGAGGTCGAGTCCGTGGAGTTCGGTATCACCTTGTAATCTTTTCTCTTATTGATTGTTTATTCGCGTGTTGGTCCCGTGGGTTTTTTACTCCGAGTTTGGAGTTTTCCCACGTAAATCTCGGTGTGCTTTTTATTTTCCGCATTTACTTTTATCGCATCGAGAATTTGTGGTTTTTGGCCGATACACCTATTCACCCCCCTCTAGGTGTTGTTTGATACAATCTAGATAGATCCTTGGGGCTTCCCCGTAACTCACATAATGTTGTTCCGGTTTCGGTTATTGTGAACGAAGACAACGATACGTTGCCAATATACACTCTTGTGGCCTAATAAAACAATATAATTGGGTTTCACTCTTTGTTCGGTTGAATGAGAAAAAGTACTGTTTCTAAAGTTATACTGTTAGGGCGCAACTGAGTTGTCTAATGTTGTTCCGGTTTTGGTTCTTGTGAACGTAGACAACGATACGTTGCCAATATACACTCTCGGGGCAAAATAGAACAATATAATTGGGTTTCACTCTTTGTTCGGTTGAATGAGAGAAAGTACTGTTTCTAAAGTTATACTATTAGTGCGCAACTGAGTTGTCTAATGTTGTTCCAAACGATACGTTGCCAATATACACTCTTGGGGCGCAACTGAGTAGTCTAATGTTGTTCCGGTGTTGGTTCTTGTGAACGTAGTCAACGATACGTTGCCAATATACACTCTTGGGGCAAAATAGAACAATATAATTGGGTTTCACTCTTTGTTCGGTTGAATGAGTAAAAGTACTGTTTCTAAAGTTATACTGTTAGGGCGCAACTGAGTAGTCTAATGTTGTACCGGTTTCGGTTCTTGTGAACGTATACAACGATACGTTGCAAATATACACTCTCGGGGCATAATAGAACAATATAATTGGGTTTCACTCTTTGTTCGGTTGAATGAGAAAAAGTACTGTTTCTAAAGTCTACTGTTAGGGCGCAACTGACTAGTCTAATATTGTTCCGGGTTTGGTTCTTGTGAACTTAGACAACGATACGTTGCCAATAGACACTCTCGGGGCATAATAGAACAATATATTGAGGTTTTACTCTTTGTTCGGTGGAATGAGAAAAGTACTGTTTCCAATGTTATGCTGTTAGGGCGCAACTGATGAGTCTAATGTTGTACCGGTTTGGTTCTTGTGAACGGTGACATCGATATCGCAAATTTGCACTCCGGGCGTAATAGAACAATATACTTAGGTTTTACTCTTTGTTCGGTGGAATGAGAAAAAGTACTATTTCCAATGTTATGCTGTTAGGGCGCAACTGAGTTGTCTAATGTTGTTCCGGTTTTGGTTCTTGTGAACTTAGTCAACGATACGTTGCCAATATACACTCTCGGGGCATAATTGAACAATATAATTGGGTTTCACTCTTTGTTCGGTTGAATGAGAAAAAGTACTGTTTCTAAAGTTATACTGTTAGGGCGCAACTGAGTAGTCTAATGTTGTTCCGGTTTCTGTTCTTGTGAACGTAGACAACGATACGTTGCCAATATACACTCTCGGGGCAAAATAGAACAATATAATTGGGTTTCACTCTTTGTTCGGTTGAATGAGAAAAAGTACTGTTTCTAAAGTTATACTGTTAGGGCGCAACTGAGTAGTCTAATGTTGTTCCGGTTTCGGTTCATGTGAACGTAGACATCGATACGTTGCCAATATACACTCTTTGGGCATAATAAAACAATATAATTGGGTTTCACTCTTTGTTCGGTTGAATGAGAAAAAGTACTGTTTCTAAAGTTATACTGTTAGGGCGCAACTGAGTAGTCTAATGTTGTTCCTGTTTCGCTTCTTGTGATCGTAGACAACGATACGTTGCCAATATAAATTCTCTGTGCATAATAGAACAGTATAATTGGGTTTCACTCTTTGTTCGGTTGAATGAGAAAAAGTACTGTTTCTAAAGTTATACCGTTAGTGGCGCAATCGAGTAGTCTAATGTTGTTCGGTTTGGTTCTTGTGAACATAGACAACGATACGTTGCCAATAGACACTCTCGGGGCATAATTGAACAATATATTTAGGTTTTACTCTTTGTTCGGTGGAATGAGAAAAAGTACTGTTTCCAAAGTTATACTGTTAGGGCGCAACGGATGAGTCTAATGTTGTACTGGTTTTGGTTCTTGTGAACGGTGACATCGATATGTTGCAAATTTACACTCCCGGGGCGTAATAGAACAATATACTTAGGTTTTACTCTTTGTTCGGTGGAATGAGAAAAAGTACTGTTTCCAATGTTATGCTGTTAGGGCGCAACTGAGTTGTCTAATGTTGTTCCGGTTTTGGTTCTTGTGAACTTAGTCAACGATACGTTGCCAATATACACTCTCGGGGCAAAATAGAACAATATAATTGGGTTTCACTCTTTGTTCGGTTGAATGAGAAAAAGTACAGTTTCTAAAGTTATACTGTTAGGGCGCAACTGAGTAGTCTAATGTTGTTCCGGGTTCGGTTCTTGTGAACGTAGACAACGATACGTTGCCAATATACACTCTCGGGCAAAATAGAACAATATAATTGGGTTTCACTCTTGTTCGGTTGAATGAGAAAAAGTACTGTTTCTAAAGTTATACTGTTAGGGCGCAACTGAGTAGTATAATGTTGTTCTGGTTTGGGTTCTTGTGAACGTATACAACGATACGTTGCCAATAGACACTCTCGGGGCATAATTGAACAATATATTTAGGTTTTACTCTTTGTTCGGTTGAATGAGAAAAAGTACTGTTTCCAAAGTTATACTGTTAGGGCGCAACGGAGGAGTCTAATGTTGTACCGGTTTTGGTTCTTGTGAACGGTGACATCGATATGTTGCAAATTTACACTCCCGGGGCATAATAGAACAATATACTTAGGTTTTACTCTTTGTTCGGAGGAATGAGAAAAAGTACTGTTTCCAATGTTATGCTGTTAGGGCGCAACTGATTTGTCTAATGTTGTTCCCGTTTTGGTTCTTGTGAACGTAGTCAACGATACGTTGCCAATATACACTCTCGGGGCAAAATAGAACAATATAATTGGGTTTCACTCTTTGTTCGGTTGAATGAGAAAATGTACTGTTTCTAAAGTTATACTGTTAGGGCGCAACTGAGTAGTCTAATGTTGTTCCGGTTTCGGTTCTTGTGAACGTAGACAACGATACGTTGCCAATATACACTCTCGGGGCAAAATAGAACAATATAATTGGGTTTCACTCTTTGTTCGGTTGAATGAGAAAAAGTACTGTTTCTAAAGTTATACTGTTAGGGCGCAACTGAGTAGTCTAATGTTGTTCCGGGTTTGGTTCTTGTGAACATAGACAACGATACGTTGCCAATAGACACTCTCGGGGCATAATTGAACAATATATTTAGGTTTTACTCTTTGTTCGGTGGAATGAGAAAAAGTACTGTTTCCAAAGTTATACTGTTAGGGCGCAACGGAGGAGTCTAATGTTGTACCGGTTTTGGTTCTTGTGAACGGTGACATCGATATGTTGCAAATTTACACTCCCGGGGCATAATAGAACAATATAATTAGGTTTTACTCTTTGTTCGGAGGAATGAGAAAAAGTACTGTTTCCAATGTTATGCTGTTAGGGCGCAACTGAGTTGTCTAATGTTGTTCCCGTTTTGGTTCTTGTGAACGTAGTCAACGATACGTTGCCAATATACACTCTCGGGGCAAAATAGAACAATATAATTGGATTTCACTCTTTGTTCGGTTGAATGAGAAAAAGTACTGTTTCTAAAGTTATACTGTTAGGGCGCAACTGAGTAGTCTAATGTTGTTCCGGTTTCGGTTCTTGTGAACGTAGACAACGATACGTTGCCAATATACACTCTTGTGGCCTAATAAAACAATATAATTGGGTTTCACTCTTTGTTCGGTTGAATGAGAAAAAGTACTGTTTCTAAAGTTATACTGTTAGGGCGCAACTGAGTAGTCTAAGGTTGCTCCTGTTCTGGTTCTTGTGAACGTAGACAACGATACGTTGCCGATATTCACTCCCGGGGCATAATAGAACAATATAATTGGGTTTCACTCTTTGTTCGGTTGAATGAGAGAAAGTACTGTTTCTAAAGTTATACTATTAGTGCGCAACTGAGTTGTCTAATGTTGTTCCGATTTTGGTTCTTGTGAACGTAGTCAACGATACGTTGCCAATATACACTCTTGGGGCAAAATAGAACAATATAATTGGGTTTCACTCTTTGTTCGGTTGAATGAGAAAAAGTACTGTTTCTAAAGTTATACTGTTAGGGCGCAACTGAGTAGTCTAATGTTGTTCCGGTTTCGGTTCTTGTGAACGTAGACAACGATACGTTGCAAATATACACTCTCGGGGCATAATAGAACAATATAATTGGGTTTCACTCTTTGTTCGGTTGAATGAGAAAAAGTACTGTTTCTAAAGTTATACTGTTAGGGCGCAACTGAGTAGTCTAATATTGTTCCGGTTTTGGTTCTTGTGAACGTAGACAACGATACGTTGCCAATAGACACTCTCGGGGCATAATAGAACAATATAATTAGGTTTTACTCTTTGTGCGGTTGAATGAGAAAAAGTACTGTTTCCAAAGTTATACTGTTAGGGCGCAACGGATGAGTCTAATGTTGTACCGGTTTTGGTTCTTGTGAACGGTGACATCGATATGTTGCAAATTTACACTCCCGGGGCGTAATAGAACAATATACTTAGGTTTTACTCTTTGTTCGGTGGAATGAGAAAAAGTAATCGTTTCCAATGTTATGTCGTTAGGGCGCAATCGAGTTGTCTAATGTTGTTCCCGTTTTGGTTCTTGTGAACGTAGTCAACGATACGTTGCCAATATACACTCTCGGGCAAAATAGAACAATATAATTGGGTTTCACTCTTTGTTCGGTTGCATGAGAAAATGTACTGTTTCTAAAGTTATACTGTTAGGGCGCAACTGAGTAATCTAATGTTGTTCCGGTTTCGGTTCTTGTGAACGTAGACAACGATACGTTGCCAATATACACTCTCGGGGCATAATAGAACAATATAATTGGGTTTCACTCTTTGTTCGGTTGAATGAGAAAAAGTACTGTTTCTAAAGTTATACTGTTAGGGCGCAACTGAGTAGTCTAATGTTGTTCCGGTTTGGTTCTTGTGAACATAGACAACGATACGTTGCCAATAGACACTCTCGGGGCATAATTGAACAATATATTTAGGTTTTACTCTTTGTTCGGTGGAATGAGAAAAAGTACTGTTTCCAAAGTTATACTGTTAGGGCGCAACGGAGGAGTCTAATGTTGTACCGGTTTTGGTTCTTGTGAACGGTGACATCGATATGTTGCAAATTTACACTCCCGGGGCATAATAGAACAATATACTTAGGTTTTACTCTTTGTTCGGAGGAATGAGAAAAGTCTGTTTCCAATGTTATGTCGTTAGGGCAACCGAGTTGTCTAATGTTGTTCCGGTTTTGGTTCTTGTGAACGTAGTCAACGATACGTTGCCAATATACACTCTCGGGGCAAAATAGAACAATATAATTGGGTTTCACTCTTTGTTCGGTTGAATGAGAAAAAGTACTGTTTCTAAAGTTATACTGTTAGGGCGCAACTGAGTAGTCTAATGTTGTTCCGGGTTTGGTTCTTGTGAACGTAGACAACGATACGTTGCCAATATACACTCTCGTGGAATAAAACAATATAATTGGGTTTCACTCTTTGTTCGGTTGAATGAGAAAAAGTACTGTTTCTAAAGTTATACTGTTAGGGCGCAACTGAGTAGTCGAATGTTGTTCCGGTTTTGGTTCTTGCGAACGTAGACAACGATACGTTGTCGATATTCACTCCCTGGGCATAATAGAACAATATAATTGGGTTTCACTCTTTGTTCGGTTGAATGAGAGAAAGTACTGTTTCTAAAGTTATACTATTAGTGCGCAACTGAGTTGTCTAATGTTGTTCCGATTTTGGTTCTTGTGAACGTAGTCAACGATACGTTGCCAATATACACTCTTGGGGCAAAATAGAACAATATAATTGGGTTTCACTCTTTGTTCGGTTGAATGAGTAAAAGTACTGTTTCTAAAGTTATACTGTTAGGGCGCAACTGAGTAGTCTAATGTTGAACCGGTTTCGGTTCTTGTGAACGTATACAACGATACGTTGCAAATATACACTCTCGGGGCATAATAGAACAATATAATTGGGTTTCACTCTTTGTTCGGTTGAATGAGAAAAAGTACTGTTTCTAAAGTTATACTGTTAGGGCGCAACTGAGTAGTCTAATGTTGTTCGGGTTTGGTTCTTGTGAACATAGACAACGAAACGTTGCCATTAGACCATCTCGGGGCATAATTGAACAATATATTTAGGTTTTACTCTTAGTTCGGTAGAATGAGAAAAGTATCGTTTCCAAAGTTATACCGTTAGGGCGCAACGGATGAGTCTAATGTTGTACCGGTTTTGGTTCTTGTGAACGGTGACATCGATATGTTGCAAATTTACACTCGGGCGTAATAGAACAATATACTTAGGTTTTACTCTTTGTTCGGTGGAATGAGAAAAAGTACGTTTCCAATGTTATGTCGTTAGGCGCAATCGAGTTGTCAAATGTTGTTCCTGGTTTTGGTTCTTGTGAACTTAGTCAACGATACGTTGCCAATATACACTCTCGGGGCAAAATTGAACAATATAATTGGGTTTCACTCTTTGTTCGGTTGAATGAGAAAATGTACTGTTTCTAAAGTTATACTGTTAGGGCGCAACTGAGTAATCTAATGTTGTTCCGGTTTCGGTTCTTGTGAACGTAGACAACGATACGTTGCCAATATACACTCTCGGGGCAAAATAGAACAATATAATTGGGTTTCACTCTTTGTTCGGTTGAATGAGAAAAAGTACTGTTTCTAAAGTTATACTGTTAGGGCGCAACTGAGTAGTCTAATGTTGTTCCGGTTTCGGTTCATGTGAACGTAGACATCGATACGTTGCCAATATACACTCTTTGGGCATAATAAAACAATATAATTGGGTTTCACTCTTTGTTCGGTTGAATGAGAAAAAGTACTGTTTCTAAAGTTATACTGTTAGGGCGCAACTGAGTAGTCTAATGTTGTTCCGGTTTCGCTTCTTGTGAACGTAGACAACGATACGTTGCCAATATACACTCTCGGGGCATAATAGAACAATATAATTGGGTTTCACTCTTTGTTCGGTTGAATGAGAAAAAGTACTGTTTCTAAAGTTATACTGTTAGGGGGGCATCGAGTAGTCTAATGTTGTTCCGGTTTGGTTCTTGTGAACATAGACAACGATACGTTGCCAATAGACACTCTCGGGGCATAATTGAACAATATATTTAGGTTTTACTCTTTGTTCGGTGGAATGAGAAAAAGTAATGTTTCCAAAGTTATACTGTTAGGGCGCAACGGATGAGTCTAATGTTGTACCGGTTTTGGTTCTTGTGAACGGTGACATCGATATGTTGCAAATTTACACTCCCGGGGCGTAATAGAACAATATACTTAGGTTTTACTCTTTGTTCGGTGGAATGAGAAAAAGTACTGTTTCCAATGTTATGCTGTTAGGGCGCAACTGAGTTGTCTAATGTTGTTCCGGTTTTGGTTCTTGTGAACTTATTCAACGATACGTTGCCAATATACACTCTCGGGGCAAAATTGAACAATATAATTGGGTTTCACCCTTTGTTCGGTTGAATGAGAAAATGTACTGTTTCTAAAGTTATACTGTTAGGGCGCAATCGAGTAGTCTTATGTTGTTCCGGTTTTGGTTCTTGTGAACGTAGACAACGATACGTTGCCAATATACACTCTCGGGGCATAATAGAACTATATAATTAGGTTTCACTCTTTGTTCGGTTGAATGAGAAAAAGTACTGTTTCTAAAGTTATACTGTTAGGGAGCAACTGAGTAGTCTAATGTTGTTCCGGGTTTGGTTCTTGTGAACATAGACAACGATACGTTGCCAATAGACACTCTCGGGGCATAATTGAACAATATATTTAGGTTTTACTCTTTGTTCGGTGGAATGAGAAAAAGTACTGTTTCCAAAGTTATACTGTTAGGGCGCAACGGAGTAGTCTAATGTTGTACCGGTTTTGGTTCTTGTGAACGTTGGCATCGATATGTTGCAAATTTACACTCTCGGGGCATAATAGAACAATATACTTAGGTTTTACTCTTTGTGTCACGCCCCGAGCCCGCCAATTCGGTCGGATTCGGCGCGCCGGCAGACCGCCGAACGGACAGAGTTTCCCCTGTACGTCCAAGGCGTCGCAATCGATATAATTACAAGAAGGTTCCAACTAGGAAGATTCAACATACAACGATTGCATAAGGAAGCTAGGTATCAAACAACATAAACACATCTTATGTTATTACATTCATTCCACATTGATTTTACATCACCGATTAATTTACATTAGACTTCCAAATACAATCTACTCATTATTACATCATTTCACCAGTTAGTTACATTTTGCTCACTACCCTCTAGTCCCCGCTATTAAAACGCCTGTGGGTCTCGCTACCTGTCTCCGGTAGGGCGCTATCTGCGTATCTACGCCTTGCCTCGCGCCGCCGCCGCGCCGCTCACGTGTATACCTGTACCCCCAAAACCACAACACGGGGGTGAGAACTATTGTCCATAGTGCTCGTGGGTACGGTCACCCAAGAGAACAGCTCGACCAATAGGTCCAAGGAGGCACTGCAAATATGTTAGTCCAAAAACATATATAGGTATATAACTTGCGACTAACATAAAAACATGCCTCACAAATGCAACATGCAAATTATTACTTTAGCTCTTAGCTTTTCTTTACCTTTTCGCTATTCTGTACTTTAGCTATTTCATTCTTACTTAGCTATTCATAACTCATACCCGTTGTAACTCTAAGGTTTCTACTTACCTTAGCTCATGTCATTAACTTCCAAGGTTTCTATAACCCTAGGTTTCCATCTCAAGTCCAACTTGCTTCTAAGGTATCTATTACCTTAGGTTCACCATACATATCACTAGCTCTCAAGGTTCTTTCTACCTGATTCCAGCTAGCCACCCGACTCGGCCACGAGTCAATCAATAGCGGATAATCCGCACTTTGCCTGGCTCGAGGTGAAGGACCCTGTCACATACACCTCAGCCTGCAAGCCAAGAACCACATCGCCCAACGGTCCGCCCGAAGGTCCGTGCACCGTGGTCAGGGATCCGCCAGTGGGAGAGGAACATGCCGCATACACCCATAGCCAAGATTCCCTGATAGGGAGAGGAACATGCCGCATACACCCTAGCGCTCACTTTGTTCTTGCTTAGTCACAATCCTCGAAGTTCTTCCGGTGGGAGAGGAACATGCCGCATACACCCGCGGAACCAGAACTATCGAGCTCACAATTACTGGGATTCCGGAATCCATTCCACTTGCTTGAGGGTTGGCCTTAACCCTCAAGAGTCGACCCAATAGGTCCATTGTTCTTTACATCCTAGGTCCACTTGACTCTAGGGTTCACTCCTTGTCACATAACCTAGGTTGTCTTAACTCTAGGTTCAATGTCATTCTAGCTCGACCTATGTTTGCTCACACTAGGTCCATTGCCATCGTTGTTCAACCTATGTCCTTGACACTAGGTTCAATGCCACTCACCTAGATCCATTGACTCTAGGTTTGCTATAACCCATGTTCATTACACTAGGTTAGATGCCACACTCCTAGGTCCATTGACTCTAGGTTTACTATAACCTATGTTCTTTACACTAGGTTAGATGCCACTCGATCTATATGTGCATTTAGTCCATGACTCACATTCTTTACTTGGCATTCTTTACTTGGCTCTCTTATGTCTATCAATCCACTCATATGCATGTTTCTATTATGCTAAGCATGCATTCTTTTACTCTTCTAGCATTGTACTTTATGCTATTATCATGCATTTCATTCATTTACTTGCATCTACTTAGCATTTTACTTTACCTCACTAGCATGCATTTCTACTCATGCATTATTGAACATGCATCAACAGAGTTAAGTAACTCTTAGACATATAGGCGACCTAGTCGCTTCAGAACGCACCCAATGCTTTTGCTCTCCGATTGCTCGTCGACACTTGCAATCGCCGCCCGCGGCACTCCGTGACCCGATTCGGCTCGACTCGTGCGCGACCAACCGAACGATCTCCGAATCTCGATCCGAGACTTCGTGCCGTTGCCCCACGTCTTCAAGTTGCCCCGGCTCCGTTTTCATGAATTTAGGGCTCCTATCTTGCGTGCTGCGGACATCTGGTATGAATATATTAAAATATTAATATCTTTGCAACCGCTCGTCGGATCACCGAACCGAGCGCGCCAACGCGTTCGTTGTACCCCCAATTAGGTTTCTATGGGGTCAAATGAGATCAATCTCATCTATTTTTAAAATCCCCATTTGGATGCCCTAGATGCTACTATAGCCAAATTCACCAAATCGATCTACGAAATGGGGAATACTCATCTTGCTAGCATGCTAGGGTTCCATAAATCCCAACTCTAGGGTTTAAGACCCACTACAAGGGGATCTACCATGAGAGAGAGAGAGAGGGAGAGCTCAAGCTTACCTCTCAAGAGCTTGCCCACATGAGGGAGAAGGAGGAGATGGTCATCATCATCATCACCATCATCTTCTTCTCCATCTCCTTCTTCCTTTTCTTCTTCTTCTTCTTCTTCTTCTACTTTCCGTCTTCTCTTCTTCTTCTTGTCAGGGAGAGAGAGAGAGAGAGGAGGGAGCGATCGAGTGAGGGAGAGAGAGAAAGAGAAGAGGTTTTATCCCTCTCTTTACAACTAACCCCCGCACAATTGCTATAAGGCCCTCAACTTTACAATAAATCGGCATTTTCGCTCGTAGACCTGCCTCCCTAACCCAGACCGGTCCCAGAGAGCCTTGCTCCACTGCGCACCGGAGACCGGTCTCCCCTTAAGAGACCGGTCCTGCAGAGCTCGCTCTCGCGGACAGCCTTCCGGGACCGGTCTCCTTTTCAGGGACCGGTCCCCCCAGGGACCATCAGCCTAGTCCAAGGACTTAGCCAAATTTTCAGCTTTTTCCGTTTCTTCTCCGTTCCAACTCACTCTTGGCTCGTTTGACCTCCGATTCTTTTCAAATCGAACCGAGCCTCTCCACACATGATTTAAATCATGTCCACATCATTATCTCATCCGCGCAAGCGCCGGATTTGGCTCACGGCCCAAAGTAGCCTTTCTGCCCGTTTCGCACCTAGTGCACCGAAACACCTGAAAGCTTCCAGACTTCACCGGAACCACTCTTATGGCCTTCTAAGCCAACATACCTCGTAACTTCAAGACTTTAGAAGTTCGATATGTCACATTCTCCCCTCCTTAAAAGAGTTTCGTCCGCGAAACTTACTCATTTCCATCAACTCACAATCCAATTTAATTTATCGAGTAATTTTGGAGATTCCAATGCACTTTTTGTCTTCGGAGCGGCCTTTCACTAATTAGAATCATTCACGGGCCCATAACGAAGAATGTGAGACTAGTTTCACTCACATTTGCTAAGCACAACTTCAAAAGTGCATTACAACTCCGATAAACATTAGTGGAAGCGCAAGTCGACATTCAACGACCTCTCACGCTCCAACATCACTTGCAACCAGTTCACAAGGAACTTCACCTTGCGTTTACTCGTCTCGTCTCTGAGCGCACTCGGATCCAATCACCCACATTGCCTAAAGCAACATCTTAGGAGCATCGCCTAATGGTGAGTGCCTCAATATCAACTGAATCTTGCTCTATCGTGAGATGGCACACTTTGGCGCATCTCGCCTCCATTCCGTAAAAGAGCATTATCCTCAATTGTCATGTGGCTTCTTCTATCGAAGTGTCTCCTAGAGACCACTTGCTTCAATTTCAATTGCCACGACTTATTCGGCTCCTTAGTCGCGATCACTTACACGAACACTTCGCTCGCGAATCCCGGTCAACTCTTCGTTAGAGTTATCAACTCACCGCTTACCTCGGTCTCTACGGTGGACCAATGGTCACCAACCCTACGTCATCCTATCGCTTAGACGTGTCTCAACTACGCTTAGCGTTCTCTCGTTAATGGCGTAGACCCAATCAGCACTTTCGGCGAAATTCTCACTTGGGAATTCGCACGCACTCCAATCAGGAGCAATCAAGACCCCAAACCACACTCAACTCTCGGATTGGGTCACAACCGCACTCTGCGCATTATCGATCTTAAGATCCAACACGTGGCATTTTCACGTTCTCGGTTCAAGCTCGGACTACCGTCCGACCAAAACTCTCGCCCTACCAACGGCCGTCGCCTTTCCGCGATCGATCGCCGCCCTAATGGGCCCAGTTCCGCAGCCTCAAATGGTCCAGGCACGGGTCTTCCCAAGCACTACCCTCTAACGTCGTCCTACACGACACGCTCTATAGAGCTACATAACTGTCGACTCCTAGGCACCTAGTGCAAGCCACCACCCTACGAGTGATCCATGGCCCGCTTCACACTTAGCAATGTCAAGTGCTACCGCCAATCCACTCTCTCACCGAATCGGAACCGCACTCTACGAGTACTGTACTCGGCGCTCCACGCCTCGTAGCGTTCTACGCTAGGTCTCACTTTGGGCAGATCGCGCCCCACGCACCGCCTACTAAGCAACTTTTCTAACCCCACATGGAGGTATCGCTAGGCCCACAAAGCCAAATCCAATGCTAACCAACTATTTCCTCAATAGTGGTTCTAACCACGCTGCATCTGGCCGCTCGGTCTATGCACTCCAACTACACGAGCACCCCTCGCCCACCTCAATTCGAGGTATCACTTGGCCTCACACGCGCGTACTCGGCGACTAGTCGATCATGCTCTCAACAGCGGTTCTACTTCCACCGTCTGGTCTATCGCACTACATCCGAAACAGTCTGATTACTCGGGTATCCTCAAGTATCACGGCTTAACTCTCGCAATCTACTACTCGTTGCCTCGAGAGTCGCCGCACCACTTCGTCTCTACCACGAGTCTTATCTCTCGCCGCCCACGAATCACAACTAGCCATTTGCTAGTGCCACTTGGCTTTCTACCTGCTCTAGCAGCGCCACACTTTCACACCGCAAGCATGCCCGGTATCTCCTCTCACCCGTCTCTAGGTCCCTACTATAATGATGTATCAATAGTAGCAATCGACCACTCAATGAATGCATGCAATGCATTAACTCAAAATCATGCGAAGTTCTCGCTGATTAAATTAACTCATACCGCCCCGAAATCGTCGCAGCAGACTCCGCAACCCGGTCGTAGGTCCGTGACCGCTGACGCCGCCGCGAACCCTCGGTTGCTTGATCACCACACCCCGCTCTCCGCACCGTGCCAAAGGCCGCACGTCCACAAAGTTGTCCGGGAGAGGAGAACATCGTCGCCATCATCGGGTATGACTCTCGCCTTGCGGCACTCATCCCGCATATGGCTCGGCGCCCACAACGGATACACCTTCCGTCACGCAGGCGCACACCGCCGCGCCCGGTGGGAGCCACCACGGATCACGCATCCGAGGAGGATCGGGTAGAGGACGACCTTGAGTGGTGTCTAGAACTTGATCGACCACCCAAATTGCTCAACGATGGCCTCGCCCTCCTCGCTCATGCCTACGAGATTCGC
This sequence comes from Aechmea fasciata, assembly GCA_025177825.1. NCBI lineage: Eukaryota > Viridiplantae > Streptophyta > Magnoliopsida > Poales > Bromeliaceae > Aechmea > Aechmea fasciata. Next base: position 2,358,886 of record CM045938.1, read on the forward strand.
GCTCCTCACGCACGAAAGCCTCGCCATGTTCGGCCCACAATGCCCGGTCCGACACCTCCGCAAAAGTTGTGAGCTTAAGGATTTGCACCTTCTTGTACATCCCCGGTCGAGTCCATGCAGAACCATTCGGCCCTTTCCTTGTCGTCCCGCACCACATCCGGACACAATTCACGATACGAGAAAACTCTCGCTCGTATTCTCTCACGTAGCGGTCTCCTTGTTGCAGCCTTCCCGAACTTGTCCCGAAGCTTTCTCCTTTCGGTCGGGGAAGTACGTAGAAAACACCAACCCCGAAACTCATTCCATGCCAGAGGGGGGAGGCTAGGCGATCGATTTCGTCGAATGCCTTTCCACCACGCCTTCGCTGACTGCTTCAAGCAATGCACAGCTAAAGGTACCTTGTCCCGCTCCAAGGTGCTCAGCTCCTCGAAAAGCGTTTCCATAGAGTCAATCCACATCTCCACGATCCATGGATCGACATTCTCTCCATCAAAGACAGACGGATCAAACTCTTTGAAGGCCATAAGGGCCGCCAAAGCCCGTTCTTTCTCTCGCTCCATTTCCACGTAACTGTGAGCCGCCGCTTCGACTCCGTCGCCATTCCCGTCAAGACACGGCTGCGCACGCCGGCGCAGCTCGCCGCACTGTCGTGCCAACACCATGGAGCCCTTGATCCGCTCCTCCCGTCGCAAAGACTACGCCCATAAGCGCACTCATCCATCCGCTCGCGGAGCACCGGGTCTCCACTCGCCTCGAATTGCTCGGAACATCACTTGTTCCCTCCCGCGCCGATCCGGATGAAGATCGCCACGCGGTGCCATCGTTTCCGAAACGCGACAACTCGATTAGTTCTCGACCAACTCGGGTCGAATACGAGACCACTAATACACGCTCAAGAGCCAATCGGCGAAAGTCACACGAGGGCGTCCATTCTCATCACCCGGTTTCATGTTGTGTCGACCCAACATGAACTCCTTCGCTTGAGAATAACCACACCTCAAGTCCACCTCTAATATCCGTCTTAGAGGATTATACAATACGACCAAATCCATAATCGCTTTCGCCACGAACCACAAGTCCTCGTCTCTCACGAGCCTTAACCTTTAAGGTTTCACTATCCTAGGGTCTCCTAGGTTCACCTAAACCATTGTCCCATTCACTACTTTATGCTCTGATACCAACTAATCTGTCACGCCCCGAGCCCGCCAATTCGGTCGGATTCGGCGCGCCGGCAGACCGCCGAACGGACAGAGTTTCCCCTGTACGTCCAAGGCGTCGCAATCGATATAATTACAAGAAGGTTCCAACTAGGAACAGTATTCAACATACAACGATTGCATAAGGAAGCTAGGTATCAAACAACATAAACACATCTTATGTTATTACATTCATTCCACATTGATTTTACATCACCGATTAATTTACATTAGACTTCCAAATACAATCTACTCATTATTACATCATTTCATCAGTTAGTTACATTTTGCTCACTACCCTCTAGTCCCCGCTATTAAAACGGCCTCAGGGTACTGCTACCTCTGGTCTCCTGGCAGGGCGCTATCTACAGATCTACGCTTGCCTCGCGCCGCCGCGCCGCTCACGTGTATACCCGTACCCCCAAAACCACAACACGGGGTGAGAACTATTGTCCATAGTTCTCGTGGGTACGGCCACCCAAGATAACAGCTCGACCAATAGGTCAAAGGAGGCTCTGCAAATATGTTAGTCCAAAAACATATATAGGTATATAACTTGCGACTAACATAAAAACATGCCTCACAAATGCAACATGCAAATTATTACTTTAGCTCTTAGCTTTTCTTTACCTTTTCGCTATTCTGTACTTTAGCTATTTCATTCTTACTTAGCTATTCATAACTCATACCCGTTGTAACTCTAAGGTTTCTACTTACCTTAGCTCATGTCATTAACTTCCAAGGTTTCTATAACCCTAGGTTTCCATCTCAAGTCCAACTTGCTTCTAAGGTATCTATTACCTTAGGTTCACCATACATATCACTAGCCCTCAAGGTTCTTTCTACCTGATTCCAGCTAGCCACCCGACTCGGCCACGAGTCAATCAATAGCGGATAATCCGCACTTTGCCTGGCTCGAGGTGTAGGACCCTGTCATATACACCTCACCCTGCAAGCCAAGAACCACATCGCCCAACGGTCCGCCCGAAGGTCCGTGCACCGTGGTCGTGGATCCGCCATGGGAGAGGAACATGCCGCATACACCCATAGCCAAGATTCCCTGATAGGGAGAGGAACATGCCGCATACACCCTAGCGCTCACTTTGTTCTTGCTTAGTCACAATCCTCGAAGTTCTTCCGGTGGGAGAGGAACATGCCGCATACACCCGCGGAACCAGAACTATCGAGCTCACAATTACTGGGATTCCGTAATCCATTCCACTTGCTTGAGGGTTGGCCTTAACCCTCAAGAGTCGACCCAATAGGTCCATTGTTCTTTACATCCTAGGTCCACTTGACTCTAGGGTTCACTCCTTGTCACATAACCTAGGTTGTCTTAACTCTAGGTTCAATGTCATTCTAGCTCGACCTATGTTTGCTCACACTGGGTCCATTGCCATCGTTGTTCAACCTATGTCCTTGACACTAGGTTCAATGCCACTCACCTAGATCCATTGACTCTAGGTTTGCTATAACCCATGTTCATTACACTAGGTTAGATGCCACACTCCTAGGTCCATTGACTCTAGGTTTACTATAACCTATGTTCTTTACACTAGGTTAGATGCCACTCGATCTATATGTGCATTTAGTCCATGACTCACATTCTTTACTTGGCATTCTTTACTTGGCTCTCTTATGTCTATCAATCCACTCATATGCATGTTTCTATTATGCTAAGCATGCATTCTTTTACTCTTCTAGCATTGTACTTTATGCTATTATCATGCACTTCATTCATTTACTTGCATCTACTTAGCATTTTACTTTACCTCACTAGCATGCATTTCTACTCATGCATTATTGAACATGCATCAACGGTCGTTAAGTAACTCTTAGACATATAGGCGACCTAGTCGCTTCAGAACGCACCCACTGCTTTTGCTCTCCGATTGCTCGTCGACACTTGCAATCGGCGCCCGCGGCACCCGTGACCCGATTCGGCTCGACTCGTGCGCGACCAACCGAACGATCTCCGAATCTCGATCTGAGACTTCGTGCCGTTGCCCCACGTCTTCAAGTTGCCCCAGTTCCGTTTTCGTGAATTTAGGGCTCCTATCTTGCGTGTCGCGACATCCGGTATGAATATATTAAAATATTAATATCTTTGCAACCGCTCGTTTGATCACCGAACCGAGCGCGCCAACGCGTACGTTGTACCCCCTATTAGGTTTCTATGGGGTCAAATGAGATCAATCTCATCTATTTTTAAAATCCCCATTTGGATGCCCTAGATGCTACTATAGCCAAATTCACCAAATCGATCTACGATATGGGGAATACTCATCTTGCTAGCATGCTAGGGGTCCATAAATCCCAACTCTAGGGTTTAAGACCCACTACAAGGGGATCTACCATGAGAGAGAGAGAGGGAGAGCTCAAGCTTACCTCTCAAGAGCTTGCCCACATGAGGGAGAAGGAGGAGATGGTCATCATCATCATCACCATCATCTTCTTCTCCATCTCCTTCTTCCTTTTCTTCTTCTTCTTCTTCTTCTTTTCTTTCCTTCTTCTCTTCTTCTTGCTGTCGAACAGAGAAGAGAGAGAGAGAGAGGGAGGGAGCGATCAGAGTGAGGGAGAGAGAGAAAGAGAAGAGGTTTTATCCCTCTCTTTACAACTAACCCCCTGCACAATTGCTATAAGGCCCCTCAACTTTACAACAAAATTTCAAATCGCATTTTCGGCTCGTAGACCGGTCTCCTAACAGACCGGTCCCAGAGAGCCTTGCTCCACTCGCACTGGAGACCGGTCTCCCCTTAAGAGACCGGTCCCGCAGAGCTCGCTCGCGGACAGCCTTCCGGGACCGGCCTCCTTTTCAGGGACCGGTACCCCCCAGGGACCATCAGCCTAGTCCAAGGACTTAGCCAAATTTTCAGCTTTTTCCGTTTCTTCTCCGTTCCAACTCACTCTTGGCTCGTTTGACCTCCGATTCTTTTCAAATCGAACCGAGCCTCTCCACACATGATTTAAATCATGTCCACATCATTATCTCATCCGCGCAAGCGCCGGATTTGGCTCACGGCCCAAAGTAGCCTTTCGGGCTCCGTTTTCGCACCTAGTGCACCGAAAACACCCGAAAGCTTCCAGACTTCACCGGAACCACTCTTATGGCCTTCTAAGCCAACATACCTCGTAACTTCAAGACTTTAGAAGTTCGATATGTCACACTTTGTTCGGTGGAATGAGAAAAATTACTGTTTCCAATGTTATGCTGTTAGGGCGCAACTGAGTTGTCTAATGTTGTTCCCGTTTTGGTTCTTGTGAACGTAGTCAACGATACGTTGCCAATATACACTCTCGGGGCAAAATAGAACAATATAATTGGGTTTCACTCTTTGTTCGGTTGAATGAGAAAAAGTACTGTTTCTAAAGTTATACTGTTAGGGCGCAACTGAGTAGTCTAATGTTGTTCTGGTTTCGGTTCTTGTGAACGTAGACAACGATACGTTGCCAATATACACTCTTGGGGCATAATAGAACAATATAATTGGGTTTCACTCTTTGTTCGGTTGAATGAGAAAAAGTACTGTTTCTAAAGTTATACTGTTAGGGCGCAACTGAGTAGTCTAATGTTGTTCCGGTTTTGGTTCTTGCGAACGTAGACAACGATACGTTGCCGATATTCACTCCCTGGGCATAATAGAACAATATAATTGGGTTTCACTCTTTGTTCGGTTGAATGAGAGAAAGTACTGTTTCTAAAGTTATACTATTAGTGCGCAACTGAGTTGTCTAATGTTGTTCCGATTTTGGTTCTTGTGAACGTAGTCAACGATACGTTGCCAATATACACTCTTGGGGCAAAATAGAACAATATAATTGGGTTTCACTCTTTGTTCGGTTGAATGAGTAAAAGTACTGTTTCTAAAGTTATACTGTTAGGGCGCAACTGAGTAGTCTAATGTTGAACCGGTTTCGGTTCTTGTGAACGTATACAACGATACGTTGCAAATATACACTCTCGGGGCATAATAGAACAATATAATTGGGTTTCACTCTTTGTTCGGTTGAATGAGAAAAAGTACTGTTTCTAAAGTCTACTGTTAGGGCGCAACTGAGTAGTCTAATGTTGTTCCGGGTTTGGTTCTTGTGAACATAGACAACGATACGTTGCCAATAGACACTCTCGGGGCATAATTGAACAATATATTTAGGTTTTACTCTTTGTTCGGTGGAATGAGAAAAAATCGTTTCCAAAGTTATACCGTTAGGGCGCAACGGATGAGTCTAATGTTGTACCTGCTTTTGGTTCTTGTGAACGGTGACAACGATACGTTGCCAATATACTCTTCCGGGGCATAATAGAACAATATAATTAGGTTTTACTCTTTGTTCGGTGGAATGAGAAAAAGTACTGTTTTCAAAGTTATACTGTTGGGGCGCAACTGAGTTGTCTAATGTTGTTCCGGTTTTGGTTCTTGTGAACTTAGTCAACGATACGTTGCCAATATACACTCTCGGGGCAAAATAGAACAATATAATTGGGTTCCACTCTTTGTTCGGTTGAATGAGAAAAAGTACTGTTTCTAAAGTTATACTGTTAGGGCGCAACTGAGTAATCTAATGTTGTTCCGGTATCGGTTCTTGTGAACGTAGACAACGATACGTTGCCAATATACACTCTGGGGGTATAATAAAACTATATAATTGGGTTTCACTCTTTGTTCGGTTGAATGAGAAAAAGTACTGTTTCTAAAGTTATACTGTTAGGGCGCAACTGAGTAGTCTAATGTTGTTCCGGGTTTGGTTCTTGTGAACATAGACAACGATACGTTGCAAATAGACACTCTCGGGGCATAATTGAACAATATATTTAGGTTTTACTCTTTGTTCGGTGGAATGAGAAAAAGTACTGTTTCCAAAGTTATACTGTTAGGGCGCAACGGAGTAGTCTAATGTTGTTCCGGTTTTGGTTCTTGTGAACGTAGACAACGATACGTTGCCAATAGACACTCTCGGGGCATAATAGAACAATATACTTGGGTTTTACTCTTTGTTCGGTGGAATGAGAAAAATCGTTTCCAATGTTATCCGTTAGGGCGCAATCGAGTCGTCTAATGTTGTTCCCGTTTCGGTTCTTGTGAACGTAGACAACGATACGTTGCCAATATACACTCTCGGGGCAAAATAGAACAATATAATTGGATTTCACTCTTTGTTCGGTTGAATGAGAAAAAGTACTGTTTCTAAAGCTATACTGTTAGGGCGCAACTGAGTAGTCTAATGTTGTTCCGGTTTCGGTTCTTGTGAACGTAGACAACGATACGTTGCCAATATACACTCTTGTGGCCTAATAAAACAATATAATTGGGTTTCACTCTTTGTTCGGTTGAATGAGAAAAAGTACTGTTTCTAAAGTTATACCGTTAGGGCGCAACTGAGTAGTCTAATGTTGTTCCGGTTTTGGTTCTTGTGAACGTAGACAACGATACGTTGCCAATATACACTCCCGGGGCATAATAGAACAATATAATTGGGTTTCACTCTTTGTTCGGTTGAATGAGAGAAAGTGCTGTTTCTAAAGTTATACTATTAGTGCGCAACTGAGTTGTCTAATGTTGTTCCGATTTTGGTTCTTGTGAACGTAGTCAACGATACGTTGCCAATATACACTCTTGGGGCAAAATAGAACAATATAATTGGGTTTCACTCTTTGTTCGGTTGAATGAGTAAAAGTACTGTTTCTAAAGTTATACTGTTAGGGCGCAACTGAGTAGTCTAATGTTGAACCGGTTTCGGTTCTTGTGAACGTATACAACGATACGTTGCAAATATACACTCTCGGGGCATAATAGAACAATATAATTGGGTTTCACTCTTTGTTCGGTTGAATGAGAAAAGTACTGCTTTCTAAAGTTATACCGTTAGTGTTAAATCGAGTAGTCTAATGTTGTTCCGGGTTTGGTTCTTGTGAACGTAGACAACGATACGTTGCCAATAGACACTCTCGGGGCATAATAGAACAATATAATTAGGTTTTACTCTTTGTTCGGTGGAATGAGAAAAAGTACTGTTTCCAAAGTTATACTGTTAGGGCGCAACTGAGTAGTCTAATGTTGTACCGGTTTTGGTTCTTGTGAACGTAGACAACGATACGTTGCAAATTTACACTCCGGGCGTAATAGAACAATATACTTAGGTTTTACTCTTTGTTCGATTGAATGAGAAAAAATCGTTTCCAATGTTATGTTAGGGCGCAACTGAGTAGTCTAATGTTGTTCCGGGTTTGGTTCTTGTGAACGTAGTCAACGATACGTTGCCAATATACACTCTCAGGGCAAAATTGAACAATATAATTGGGTTTCACTCTTTGTTCGGTTGAATGAGAAAATGTAATCGTTTCTAAAGTTATACCGTTAGGCGCAACTGAGTAATCTAATGTTGTTCCGGTTTCGGTTCTTGTGAACGTAGACAACGATACGTTGCCAATATACACTCTCGGGGCAAAATAGAACAATATAATTGGGTTTCACTCTTTGTTCGGTTGAATGAGAAAAAGTACTGTTTCTAAAGTTATCTTGTAACCGAGTAGTCTAAAGTTGGTTCGGGTTTGGTTCTTGTGAACGTAGACAACGATACGTTGCCATTATACACTCTCGGGGCATAATAGAACAATATAATTGGGTTTCACTCTTTGTTCGGTTGAATGAGAAAAAGTCCTGTTTCCAAAGTTATACTGTTAGGGCGCAACGGAGGAGTCTAATGTTGTACCGGTTTTGGTTCTTGTGAACGGTGACATCGATATGTTGCAAATTTACACTCCCGGGGCATAATAGAACAATATACTTAGGTTTTACTCTTTGTTCGGTGGAATGAGAAAAGTACTGTTTCCAATGTTATGTTAGGCGCAAGTGAGTTGTCTAATGTTGTTCCTGTTTTGGTTCTTGTGAACGTAGTCAACGATACGTTGCCAATATACACTCTCGGGGCAAAATAGAACAATATAATTGGGTTTCACTCTTTGTTCGGTTGAATGAGAAAAAGTACTGTTTCTAAAGCTATACTGTTAGGGCGCAACTGAGTAGTCTAATGTTGTTCCGGTTTCGGTTCTTGTGAACGTAGACAACGATACGTTGCCAATATACACTCTTGTGGCCTAATAAAACAATATAATTGGGTTTCACTCTTTGTTCGGTTGAATGAGAAAAAGTACTGTTTCTAGAGTTATACCGTTAGGGCGCAACTGAGTAGTCTAATGTTGTTCCGGTTTTGGTTCTTGCGAACGTAGACAACGATACGTTGCCAATATTCACTCTCGGGGCATAATAGAACAATATAATTGGGTTTCACTCTTTGTTCGGTTGAATGAGAAAAAGTACTGTTTCTAAAGTTATACTGTTAGGGCGCAACTGAGTAGTCTAATGTTGTTCCGGGTTTGGTTCTTGTGAACATAGACAACGATACGTTGCCAATAGACACTCTCGGGGCATAATTGAACAATATATTTAGGTTTTACTCTTTGTTCGGTGGAATGAGAAAAAGTACTGTTTCCAAAGTTATACTGTTAGGGCGCAACGGATGAGTCTAATGTTGTACCGGTTTTGGTTCTTGTGAACGGTGACATCGATATGTTGCAAATTTACACTCCCGGGGTGTAATAGAACAATATAATTTGGTTTTACTCTTTGTTCGGTGGAATGAGAAAAATCGTTTCCATTGTTATCTTAGGCGCAACTGAGTTGTCTAATGTTGTTCCGGTTTTGGTTCTTGTGAACTTAGTCAACGATACGTTGCCAATATACACTCTGGGCAAAATTGAACAATATAATTGGGTTTCACTCTTTGTTCGGTTGAATGAGAAAATGTACTTGTTTCTAAAGTTATACCGTTAGTTAAATCGAGTAATCTAATGTTGTTCCGGTTTCGGTTCTTGTGAACGTAGACAACGATACGTTGCCAATATACACTCTCGGGGCAAAATAGAACAATATAATTGGGTTTCACTCTTTGTTCGGTTGAATGAGAAAAAGTACTGTTTCTAAAGTTATACTGTTAGGGCGCAACTGAGTAGTCTAATGTTGTTCTGGGTTTGGTTCTTGTGAACATAGACAACGATACGTTACCAATATACACTCTCGGGGCATAATTGAACAATATATTTTGGTTTTACTCTTTGTTCGGTGGAATGAGAAAAAGTACTGTTTCCAAAGTTATACTGTTAGGGCGCAACGGAGGAGTCTAATGTTGTACCGGTTTTGGTTCTTGTGAACGGTGACATCGATATGTTGCAAATTTACACTCTCGGGGCATAATAGAACAATATACTTAGGTTTTACTCTTTGTTCGGTGGAATTAGAAAAAGTAATGTTTCCAATGTTATGCTGTTAGGGCGCAACTGAGTTGTCTAATGTTGTTCCCGTTTTGGTTCTTGTGAACGTAGTCAACGATACGTTGCCAATATACACTCTCGGGGCATAATAGATCAATATAATTGGGTTTCACTCTTTGTTCGGTTGAATGAGAAAAAGTACTGTTTCTAAAGTTATACTGTTAGTGCGCAACTGAGTTGTCTAATGTTGTTCCGGTTTCGGTTCTTGTGAACGTAGTCAACGATACGTTGCCAATATACACTCTTGGGGCAAAATAGAACAATATAATTGGGTTTCACTCTTTGTTCGGTTGAATGAGTAAAAGTACTGTTTCTAAAGTTATACTGTTAGGGCGCAACTGAGTAGTCTAATGTTGTTCCGGTTTCGGTTCTTGTGAACGTATACAACGATACGTTGCAAATATACACTCTCGGGGCATAATAGAACAATATAATTGGGTTTCACTCTTTGTTCGGTTGAATGAGAAAAAGTACTGTTTCTAAAGTTATACTGTTAGGCGCAACCGAGTAGTCTAATGTTGTTCGGGTTTGGTTCTTGTGAACATAGACAACGATACGTTGCCAATAGACACTCTCGGGCATAATTGAACAATATATTTAGGTTTTACTCTTTGTTCGGTGGAATGAGAAAAATCTGTTTCCAAAGTTATCTTAGGGCGCAACGGATGAGTCTAATGTTGTACCGGTTTTGGTTCTTGTGAACGGTGACATCGATATGTTGCAAATTTACACTCTGGGCATAATAGAACAATATACTTAGGTTTTACTCTTTGTTCGGTGGAATGAGAAAAGTCTTTTCCAATGTTATCTTGTTAGGCGCAACCGAGTTGTCTAATGTTGTTCGGTTTGGTTCTTGTGAACTTAGTCAACGATACGTTGCCAATATACACTCTCGGGCAAAATTGAACAATATAATTGGGTTTCACTCTTGTTCGGTTGAATGAGAAAATGGTATTTCTAAAGTTATCTTTGTTAGGGCGTTAATCGAGTAATCTATTGTTGTTAGGTTTCGGTTCTTGTGAACGTAGACAACGATACGTTGCCAATATACACTCTCGGGCAAAATAGAACAATATAATTGGGTTTCACTCTTTGTTCGGTTGAATGAGAAAAGTAATCGTTTCTAAAGTTATACTGTTAGGGCGCAACTGAGTAGTCTAATGTTGTTCCGGTTTCGGTTCATGTGAACGTAGACATCGATACGTTGCCAATATACACTCTTTGGGCATAATAAAACAATATAATTGGGTTTCACTCTTTGTTCGGTTGAATGAGAAAAAGTACTGTTTCTAAAGTTATACTGTTAGGGCGCAACTGAGTAGTCTAATGTTGTTCCGGTTTCGGTTCTTGTGAACGTAGACAACGATACGTTGCCAATATACACTCTTGGGGCATAATAAAACAATATAATTGGGTTTCACTCTTTGTTCGGTTGAATGAGAAAAAGTACTGTTTCTAGAGTTATACTGTTAGGGCGCAACTGAGTAGTCTAATGTTGTTCCGGTTTTGGTTCTTGTGAACGTAGACAACGATACGTTGCCAATATACACTCTCGGGGCATAATAGAACAATATAACTGGGTTTCACTCTTTGTTCGGTTGAATGAGAGAAAGTACTGTTTCTAAAGTTATACTATTAGTGCGCAACTGAGTTGTCTAATGTTGTTCCGATTTCGGTTCTTGTGAACGTAGTCAACGATACGTTGCCAATATACACTCTTGGGGCAAAATAGAACAATATAATTGGGTTTCACTCTTTGTTCGGTTGAATGAGAAAAAGTACTGTTTCTAAAGTTATACTGTTAGGGCGCAACTGAGTAGTCTAATGTTGTTCCGGGTTTGGTTCTTGTGAACATAGACAACGATACGTTGCCAATAGACACTCTCGGGGCATAATTGAACAATATATGTAGGTTTTACTCTTTGTTCGGTGGAATGAGAAAAAGTACTGTTTCCAAAGTTATACTGTTAGGGCGCAACGGAGGAGTCTAATGTTGTTCCGATTTTGGTTCTTGTGAACGGTGACATCGATATGTTGCAAATTTACACTCCCGGGGCATAATAGAACAATATACTTAGGTTTTACTCATTGTTCGGTGGAATGAGAAAAAAATCTGTTTCCAATGTTATCTTTGTTAGGCGCAATCGAGTTGTCTAATGTTGTTCCCGTTTTGGTTCTTGTGAACGTAGTCAACGATACGTTGCCAATATACACTCTCGGGGCAAAATAAAACAATATAATTGGGTTTCACTCTTTGTTCGGTTGAATGAGAAAAAGTACTGTTTCTAAAGTTATACTGTTAGGGCGCAACTGAGTAGTCTAATGTTGTTCCGGTTTCGGTTCTTGTGAACGTAGACAACGATACGTTGCTAATATACACTCTTGGGGCAAAATAAAACAATATAATTGGGTTTCACTCTTTGTTCGGTTGAATGAGTAAAAGTACTGTTTCTAAAGTTATACTGTTAGGGCGCAACTGAGTAGTCTAATGTTGTTCCGGTTTCGGTTCTTGTGAACGTAGACAACGATACGTTGCAAATATACACTCTCGGGGCATAATAGAACAATATAATTGGGTTTCACTCTTTGTTCGGTTGAATGAGAAAAAGTACTGTTTCTAAAGTTATACTGTTAGGGCGCAACTGAGTAGTCTAATGTTGTTCCGGGTTTGGTTCTTGTGAACATAGACAACGATACGTTGCCAATAGACACTCTCGGGGCATAATTGAACAATATATTTAGGTTTTACTCTTTGTTCGGTTGAATGAGAAAAAGTACTGTTTCTAGAGTTATACTGTTAGGGCGCAACGGATGAGTCTAATGTTGTACCGGTTTTGGTTCTTGTGAACGGTGACATCGATATGTTGCAAATTTACACTCCCGGGGCATAATAGAACAATATACTTAGGTTTTACTCTTTGTTCGGTGGAATGAGAAAAAGTACTGTTTCCAAAGTTATGCTGTTAGGGCGCAACTGAGTTGTCTAATGTTGTTCCGGTTTTGGTTCTTGTGAACTTAGTCAACGATACGTTGCCAATATACACTCTCGGGGCAAAATTGAACAATATAATTGGGTTTCACTCTTTGTTCGGTTGAATGAGAAAATGTACTGTTTCTAAAGTTATACCGTTAGGCGCAACCGAGTAATCTATTGTTGTTCGGTTTCGGTTCTTGTGAACGTAGACAACGATACGTTGCCAATATACACTCTCGGGCAAAATAGAACAATATAATTGGGTTTCACTCTTTGTTCGGTTGAATGAGAAAAAGTACTGTTTCTAAAGTTATACTGTTAGGGCGCAACTGAGTAGTCTAATGTTGTTCCGGTTTCGGTTCATGTGAACGTAGACATCGATACGTTGCCAATATACACTCTTTGGGCATAATAAAACAATATAATTGGGTTTCACTCTTTGTTCGGTTGAATGAGAAAAAGTACTGTTTCTAAAGTTATACTGTTAGGGCGCAACTGAGTAGTCTAATGTTGTTCCGGTTTCGGTTCTTGTGAACGTAGACAACGATACGTTGCCAATATACACTCTTGGGGCATAATAAAACAATATAATTGGGTTTCACTCTTTGTTCGGTTGAATGAGAAAAAGTACTGTTTCTAGAGTTATACCGTTAGGGCGCAACTGAGTAGTCTAATGTTGTTCCTGCTTTTGGTTCTTGCGAACGCATGCATAACGATACGTTGCCAATAGACACTCTCCGGGCAAAATAGAACAATATAACTGCGTTTCACTCTTTGTTCGGTTGAATGAGAGAAAGTACTGTTTCTAAAGTTATACTATTAGTGCGCAACTGAGTTGTCTAATGTTGTTCCGATTTTGGTTCTTGTGAACGTAGTCAACGATACGTTGCCAATATACACTCTTGGGGCAAAATAGAACAATATAATTGGGTTTCACTCTTTGTTCGGTTGAATGAGAAAAAGTACTGTTTCTAAAGTTATACTGTTAGGGCGCAACTGAGTAGTCTAATGTTGTTCCGGTTTGGTTCTTGTGAACGTAGACAACGATACGTTGCCAATAGACACTCTCGGGGCATAATTGAAAAATATATTTAGGTTTTACTCTTTGTTCGGTGGAATGAGAAAAAGTACTGTTTCCAAAGTTATACTATTAGGGCGCAACGGAGGAGTCTAATGTTGTACCGGTTTTGGTTCTTGTGAACGGTGACATCGATATGTTGCAAATTTACACTCCCGGGGCATAATAGAACAATATACTTAGGTTTTACTCTTTGTTCGGTGGAATGAGAAAAAGTACTGTTTCCAAAGTTATGCTGTTAGGGCGCAACTGAGTTGTCTAATGTTGTTCCCGTTTTGGTTCTTGTGAACGTAGTCAACGATACGTTGCCAATATACACTCTCGGGGCAAAATAAAACAATATAATTGGGTTTCACTCTTTGTTCGGTTGAATGAGAAAAAGTACTGTTTCTAAAGTTATACTGTTAGGGCGCAACTGAGTAGTCTAATGTTGTTCCTGGTTTCGGTTCTTGTGAACGTAGACAACGATACGTTGCCAATATACACTCTCGGGGAAAAATAGAACAATATAATTGGGTTTCACTCTTTGTTCGGTTGAATGAGAAAAAGTACTGTTTCTAAAGTTATACTGTTAGGGCGCAACTGAGTAGTCTAATGTTTTTCCGGTTTTGGTTCTTGCGAACGTAGACAACGATACGTTGCCGATATTCACTCCCTGGGCATAATAGAACAATATAATAGGGTTTCACTCTTTGTTAGGTTGAATGAGAGAAAGTACTGTTTCTAAAGTTATACTATTAGTGCGCAACTGAGTTGTCTAATGTTGTTCCGATTTTGGTTCTTGTGAACGTAGTCAACGATACGTTGCCAATATACACTCTTGGGGCAAAATAGAACAATATAATTGGGTTTCACTCTTTGTTCGGTTGAATGAGAAAAAGTACTGTTTCTAAAGTTATACTGTTAGGGCGCAACTGAGTAGTCTAATGTTGTTCCGGTTTCGGTTCTTGTGAATGTATACAACGATACGTTGCAAATATACACTCTCGGGGCATAATAGAACAATATAATTGGGTTTCACTCTTTGTTCGGTTGAATGAGAAAAAGTACTGTTTCTAAAGTTATACTGTTAGGGCGCAACTAAGTAGTCTAATGTTGTTCTGGGTTTGGTTCTTGTGAACATAGACAACGATACGTTGCCAATAGACACTCTCGGGGCATAATTGAACAATATATTTTGGTTTTACTCTTTGTTCGGTGGAATGAGAAAAAGTACTGTTTCCAAAGTTATACTGTTAGGGCGCAACGGAGGAGTCTAATGTTGTACCGGTTTTGGTTCTTGTGAACGGTGACATCGATATGTTGCAAATTTACAATCCCGGGGCATAATAGAACAATATACTTAGGTTTTACTCTTTGTTCGGTGGAATTAGAAAAAGTAATGTTTCCAATGTTCCGAGTTGTCTAATGTTGTTCCCGTTTTGGTTCTTGTGAACGTAGTCAACGATACGTTGCCAATATACACTCTCGGGGCATAATAGAACAATATAATTGGGTTTCACTCTTTGTTCGGTTGAATGAGAAAAAGTAATGTTTCTAAAGTTATACTGTTAGGGCGCAACTGAGTAGTCTAATGTTGTTCCGGTTTCGGTTCTTGTGAACGTAGACAACGATACGTTGCCAATATACACTCTTGGGGCAAAATAAAACAATATAATTGGGTTTCACTCTTTGTTCGGTTGAATGAGAAAAAGTACTGTTTCTAGAGTTATACCGTTAGGGCGCAACTGAGTAGTCTAATGTTGTTCCGGTTTTGGTTCTTGCGAACGTAGACAACGATACGTTGCCGATATTCACTCTCTGGGCATAATAGAACAATATAATTGGGTTTCACTCTTTGTTCGGTTGAATGAGAGAAAGTACTGTTTCTAAAGTTATACTATTAGTGCGCAACTGAGTTGTCTAATGTTGTTCCAATTTTGGTTCTTTTGAACGTAGTCAACGATACGTTGCCAATATACACTCTTGGGGCAAAATAGAACAATATAATTGGGTTTCACTCTTTGTTCGGTTGAATGAGAAAAAGTACTGTTTCTAAAGTTATACTGTTAGGGCGCAACTGAGTAGTCTAATGTTGTTCCGGGTTTGGTTCTTGTGAACATAGACAACGATACGTTGCCAATAGACACTCTCGGGGCATAATTGAACAATATATTTAGGTTTTACTCTTTGTTCGGTGGAATGAGAAAAAGTACTGTTTCCAAAGTTATACTGTTAGGGCGCAACGGAGGAGTCTAATGTTGTACCGGTTTTGGTTCTTGTGAACGGTGACATCGATATGTTGCAAATTTACACTCCCGGGGCATAATAGAACAATATACTTAGGTTTTACTCTTTGTTCGGTGGAATGAGAAAAAGTACTGTTTCCAAAGTTATGCTGTTAGGGCGCAACTGAGTTGTCTAATGTTGTTCCCGTTTTGGTTCTTGTGAACGTAGTCAACGATACGTTGCCAATATACACTCTGGGCATAATAAAACAATATAATTGGGTTTCACTCTTTGTTCGGTTGAATGAGAAAAAGTACTGTTTCTAAAGTTATACTGTTAGGGCGCAACTGAGTAGTCTAATGTTGTTCCGGTTTCGGTTCTTGTGAACGTAGACAACGATACGTTGCCAATATACACTCTTGTGGCCTAATAAAACAATATAATTGGGTTTCACTCTTTGTTCGGTTGAATTAGAAAAAGTACTGTTTCTAAAGTTATACCGTTAGGGCGCAACTGAGTAGTCTAATGTTGTTCCGGTTTTGGTTCTTCCGAACGTAGACAACGATACGTTGCCGATATTCACTCCCTGGGCATAATAGAACAATATAATAGGGTTTCACTCTTTGTTAGGTTGAATGAGAGAAAGTACTGTTTCTAAAGTTATACTATTAGTGCGCAACTGAGTTGTCTAATGTTGTTCCGATTTTGGTTCTTGTGAACGTAGTCAACGATACGTTGCCAATATACACTCTTGGGGCAAAATAGAACAATATAATTGGGTTTCACTCTTTGTTCGGTTGAATGAGAAAAAGTACTGTTTCTAAAGTTATACTGTTAGGGCGCAACTGAGTAGTCTAATGTTGTTCCGGTTTCGGTTCTTGTGAATGTATACAACGATACGTTGCAAATATACACTCTCGGGGCATAATAGAACAATATAATTGGGTTTCACTCTTTGTTCGGTTGAATGAGAAAAAGCATCGTTTCCAAAGTTATTCTGTTAGGTCGCAACTAAGTAGTCTAATGTTGTTCCGGTTTCTGTTCTTGTGAACATATACAACGATACGTTGCCAATATACACTCTCGGGGCATAATTGAACAATATATTTAGGTTTTACTCTTTGTTCGGTGGAATGAGAAAAAGTACTGTTTCCAAAGTTATACTGTTAGGGCGCAACGGAGGAGTCTAATGTTGTACCGGTTTTGGTTCTTGTGAACGGTGACATCGATATGTTGCAAATTTACAATCCCGGGGCATAATAGAACAATATACTTAGGTTTTACTCTTTGTTCGGTGGAATTAGAAAAAGTACTGTTTCCAATGTTATGCTGTTAGGGCGCAACTGAGTTGTCTAATGTTGTTCCGGTTTTGGTTCTTGTGAACGTAGTCAACGATACGTTGCCAATATACACTCTCGGAGCAAAATAGAACAATATAATTGGGTTTCACTCTTTGTTCGGTTGAATGAGAAAAAGTACTGTTTCTAAAGTTATACTGTTAGGGCGCAACTGAGTAGTCTAATGTTGTTCCGGGTTTGGTTCTTGTGAACGTAGACAACGATACGTTGCCAATAGACACTCTTGGGGCAAAATAAAACAATATAATTGGGTTTCACTCTTTGTTCGGTTGAATGAGAAAAAGTACTGTTTCTAGAGTTATACCGTTAGGGCGCAACTGAGTAGTCTAATGTTGTTCCGGTTTTGGTTCTTGCGAACGTAGACAACGATACGTTGCCGATATTCACTCTCTGGGCATAATAGAACAATATAATTGGGTTTCACTCTTTGTTCGGTTGAATGAGAGAAAGTACTGTTTCTAAAGTTATACTATTAGTGCGCAACTGAGTTGTCTAATGTTGTTCCAATTTTGGTTCTTTTGAACGTAGTCAACGATACGTTGCCAATATACACTCTTGGGGCAAAATAGAACAATATAATTGGGTTTCACTCTTTGTTCGGTTGAATGAGTAAAAGTACTGTTTCTAAAGTTATACTGTTAGGGCGCAACTGAGTAGTCTAATGTTGTTCCGGTTTTGGTTCTTGTGAACGTATACAACGATACGTTGCAAATATACACTCTCGGGGCATAATAGAACAATATAATTCGGTTTCACTCTTTGTTCGGTTGAATGAGAAAAAGTACTGTTTCTAAAGTTATACTGTTAGGGCGCAACTGAGTAGTCTAATGTTGTTCCGGTTTTGGTTCTTGTGAACTGTGACAACGAAACGTTGCCAATATACACTCTCGGGGCATAATAGAACAATATATTTAGATTTTACTCTTTGTTCGGTGGAATGAGAAAAAGTACTGTTTCCAAAGTTATACTGTTAGGGCGCAACGGATGAGTCTAATGTTGTACCGGTTTTGGTTCTTGTGAACGGGGACATCGATATGTTGCTAATTTACACTCTGGGCATAATAGAACAATATACTTAGGTTTTACTCTTTGTTCTTGGAATGAGAAAAGTACTGTTTCCAATGTTATGTCGTTAGGGCGCTAACCGAGTTGTCTAATGTTGTTCCGGTTTTTTTTCTTTTGAACTTAGTCATCGATACTTTGTCAATATACACTCTCGTGGCAAAATTGAACAATATAATTGGGTTTCACTCTTTGTTCGGTTGAATGAGAAAATGTACTGTTTCTAAAGTTATACTGTTAGGGCGCAACTGAGTAATCTATTGTTGTTCCGGTTTCGGTTCTTGTGAACGTAGACAACGATACGTTGCCAATATACACTCTCGGGGCAAAATAGAACAAAATAATTGGGTTTCACTCTTTGTTCGGTTGAATGAGAAAAAGTACTGTTTCTAAAGTTATACTGTTAGGGCGCAACTGAGTAGTCTAATGTTGTTCCGGTTCGGTTCATGTGAACGTAGACATCGATACGTTGCCAATATACACTCTTTGGGCATAATAAAACAATATAATTGGGTTTCACTCTTTGTTCGGTTGAATGAGAAAAAGTACTGTTTCTAAAGTTATACTGTTAGGGCGCAACTGAGTAGTCTAATGTTGTTCCGGTTTCGCTTCTTGTGAACGTAGACAACGATACGTTGCCAATATACACTCTCGGGGCATAATAGATCAATATAATTGGGTTTCACTCTTTGTTCGGTTGAATGAGAAAAAGTACTGTTTCTAAAGTTATACTGTTAGGGCGCAACTGAGTAGTCTAATGTTGTTCCCAGTTTGGTTCTTTTGAACATACACAACGATACGTTGCCAATAGACACTCTCGGGGCATAATTGAACAATATTTTTAGGTTTTACTCTTTGTTCGGTGGAATGAGAAAATGTACTGTTTCCAAAGTTATACTGTTAGGGCGCAACGGAGGAGTCTAATGTTGTTCCGGTTTTGGTTCTTGTGAACGGCGACATCGATATGTTGCAAATTTACACTCCCGGGGCATAATAGAACAATATAATTAGGTTTTACTCTTTGTTCGGTGGAATGAGAAAAAGTACTGTTTCCAAAGTTATGCTGTTAGGGCGCAACTGAGTTGTCTAATGTTGTTCCCGTTTTGGTTCTTGTGAACGTAGTCAACGATACGTTGCCAATATACACTCTCGGGCAAAATTGAACAATATAATTGGGTTTCACTCTTTGTTCGGTTGAATGAGAAAAACTGCTTTCTCAAGTTATCTTACGGCGAATCGAGTAGTCTAATGTTGTTCGGTTTCGGTTCTTGTGAACGTAGACAACGATACGTTGCCAATATACACTCTTGGGGCATAATAAAACAATATAATTGGGTTTCACTCTTGTTCGGTTGAATGAGAAAAGTGCTTTCTAAAGTTATACCGTTAGGCGCAACCGAGTAGTCTAATGTTGTTCCGGTTTGCTTCTTGTGAACGTAGACAACGATACGTTGCCAATATACACTCTTGTGGCCTAATAAAACAATATAATTGGGTTTCACTCTTTGTTCGGTTGAATGAGAAAAAGTAATGTTTCTAGAGTTATACCGTTAGGGCGCAACTGAGTAGTCTAATGTTGTTCCGGTTTTGGTTCTTCCGAACGTAGACAACGATACGTTGCCGATATTCACTCCCTGGGCATAATAGAACAATTTAATAGGGTTTCACTCTTTGTTAGGTTGAATGAGAGAAAGTACTGTTTCTAAAGTTATACTATTAGTGCGCAACTGAGTTGTCTAATGTTGTTCCGATTTTGGTTCTTGTGAACGTAGTCAACGATACGTTGCCAATATACACTCTTGGGGCAAAATAGAACAATATAATTGGGTTTCACTCTTTGTTCGGTTGAATGAGAAAAATCGTTTCTAAAGTTATACTGTTAGGGCGCAACTGAGTAGTCTAATGTTGTTCCGGTTTCGGTTCTTGTGAACGTAGACAACGATACGTTGCCAATATACACTCTCGGGGCCTAATAGAACAATATAATTGGGTTTCACTCTTTGTTCGGTTGAATGAGAAAAAGTACTGTTTCTAAAGTTATACAGTTAGGGCGCAACTAAGTAGTCTAATGTTGTTCTGGGTTTGGTTCTTGTGAACATAGACAACGATACGTTGCCAATAGACACTCTCGGGGCATAATTGAACAATATATTTTGGTTTTACTCTTTGTTCGGTGGAATGAGAAAAAGTACTGTTTCCAAAGTTATACTGTTAGGGCGCAACGGAGGAGTCTAATGTTGTACCGGTTTTGGTTCTTGTGAACGGTGACATCGATATGTTGCAAATTTACACTCCCGGGGCATAATAGAACAATATACTTAGGTTTTACTCTTTGTTCGGTGGAATTAGAAAAAGTAATGTTTCCAATGTTATGCTGTTAGGGCGCAACTGAGTTGTCTAATGTTGTTCCCGTTTTGGATCTTGTGAACGTAGTCAATGATACGTTGCCAACATACACTCTCGGAGCAAAATAGAACAATATAATTGGGTTTCACTCTTTGTTCGGTTGAATGAGAAAAAGTACTGTTTCTAAAGTTATACTGTTAGGTCGCAACTGAGTAGTCTAATGTTGTTCCGGTTTCGGTTCTTGTGAACGTAGACAACGATACGTTGCCAATATACACTCTTGGGGCATAATAAAACAATATAATTGGGTTTCACTCTTTGTTCGGTTGAATGAGAAAAAGTCCTGTTTCTAGAGTTATACCGTTAGGGCGCAACTGAGTAGTCTAATGTTGTTCCGGTTTTGGTTCTTGCGAACTGCATAACGATACGTGGCCAATATACACTCGCGGGCCATAATATGACAATATAATCGGGTTTCACTCTTTGTTCGGTTGAATGAGAAAAAGTACTGTTTCTAAAGTTATACTGTTAGGGCGCAACTGAGTTGTCTAATGTTGTTCCGGTTTTGGTTCTTGTGAACGTAGACAACGATACGTTGCCAATATACACTCTTGGGGCATAATAGAACAATATAATTGGGTTTCACTCTTTGTTCGGTTGAATGAGAAAAAGTACTGTTTCTAAAGTTATACTGTTAGGGCGCAACTGAGTAGTCTAATGTTGTTCCGGGTTTGGTTCTTGTGAACATAGACAACGATACGTTGCCAATAGACACTCTCGGGGCATAATTGAAAAATATATTTAGGTTTTACTCTTTGTTCGGTGGAATGAGAAAAAGTACTGTTTCCAAAGTTATACTGTTAGGGCGCAACGGAGGAGTCTAATGTTGTTCCGGGTTTGGTTCTTGTGAACAGTGACATCGATACGTTGCAAATTTACTCTCTCGGGGCATAATAGAACAATATACTTAGGTTTTACTCTTTGTTCGGTGGAATGAGAAAAACTACTGTTTCCAATGTTATGCTGTTAGGGCGCAACTGAGTTGTCTAATGTTGTTCCCGTTTTGTTTATTGTGAACGTTGTCATCGATACGTTGCAAATTTCCACTGGGCATAATAGAACAATATAATTGGGTTTCACTCTTTGTTCGGTTGAATGAGAAAAAGTACTGTTTCTAAAGTTATACTGTTAGGGCGCAACTGAGTAGTCTAATGTTGTTCCGGTTTCGGTTCTTGTGAACGTAGACAACGATACGTTGCCAATATACACTCTTGTGGCCTAATAAAACAATATAATTGGGTTTCACTCTTTGTTCGGTTGAATGAGAAAAAGTACTGTTTCTAGAGTTATACCGTTAGGACGCAACCGAGTAGTCTAATGTTGTTCGCTTTTGGTTCTTCCGAACGTAGACAACGATACGTTCGATATTCACTCCCGGGCATAATAGAACGATATAATTGGGTTTCACTCTTTGTTAGGTTGAATGGGAGAAAGAACTGTTTTTAAAGTTATACTATTAGTGCGCAACTGAGTTGTCTAATGTTGTTCCGATTTTGGTTCTTGTGAACGTAGTCAACGATACGTTGCCAATATACACTCTTGGGGCAAAATAGAACAATATAATTGGGTTTCACTCTTTGTTCGGTTGAATGAGAAAAAGTATTGTTTCTAAAGTTATACTGTTAGGGCGCAATTGAGTAGTCTAATATTGTTCCGGTTTCGGTTCTTGTGAATGTATACAACGATACGTTGCAAATATACACTCTCGGGGCATAATAGAACAATATAATTGGGTTTCACTCTTTGTTCGGTTGAATGAGAAAAAGTACTGTTTCTAAAGTTATACTGTTAGGGCGCAACTAAGTAGTCTAATGTTGTTCTGGGTTTGGTTCTTGTGAACATAGACAACGATACGTTGCCAATAGACACTCTCGGGGCATAATTGAACAATATATTTTGGTTTTACTCTTTGTTCGGTGGAATGAGAAAAGTACTTGTTTCCAAAGTTATACTGTTAGGGCGCAACTGAGTAGTCTAATGTTGGTCCGGTTTTGGTTCTTGTGAACGTAGACAACGATACGTTGCCAATATACACTCTCGGGGCATAATAGAACAATATACTTAGGTTTTACTCTTTGTTCGGTGGAATTAGAAAAAGTAATGTTTCCAATGTTATGCTGTTAGGGCGCAACTGAGTTGTCTAATGTTGTTCCCGTTTTGGTTCTTGTGAACGTAGTCAACGATACGTTGCCAATATACACTCTCGGAGCAAAATAGAACAATATAATTGGGTTTCACTCTTTGTTCGGTTGAATGAGAAAAAGTACTATTTCTAGAGTTTTACCGTTAGGGCGCAACTGAGTAGTCTAATGTTGTTCCGGTTTTGGTTCTTGCGAACGTAGACAACGATACGTTGCCAATATACACTCTTGGGGCAAAATAAAACAATATAATTGGGTTTCACTCTTTGTTCGGTTGAATGAGAAAAAGTACTGTTTCTAAAGTTATACTGTTAGGGCGCAACTGAGTAGTCTAAGGTTGCTCCTGTTCTGGTTCTTGTGAACGTAGACAACGATACGTTGCCGATATTCACTCTGGGCATAATAGAACAATATAATTGGGTTTCACTCTTTGTTCGGTTGAATGAGAGAAAGTACTGTTTCTAAAGTTATACTATTAGTGCGCAACTGAGTTGTCTAATGTTGTTCCAATTTTGGTTCTTTTGAACGTAGTCAACGATACGTTGCCAATATACACTCTTGGGGCAAAATAGAACAATATAATTGGGTTTCACTCTTTGTTCGGTTGAATGAGAAAAAGTACTGTTTCTAAAGTTATACTGTCAGGGCGCAACTGAGTAGTCTAATGTTGTTCCGGTTTCGGTTCTTGTGAACGTAGACAACGATACGTTGCAAATATACACTCTCGGGGCATAATAGAACAATATAATTGGGTTTCACTCTTTGTTCGGTTGAATGAGAAAAAGTACTGTTTCTAAAGTTATACTGTTAGGGCGCAACTGAGTAGTCTAATGTTGTTCCGGGTTTGGTTCTTGTGAACATAGACAACGATACGTTGCCAATAGACACTCTCGGAGCATAATTGAACAATATATTTAGGTTTTACTCTTTGTTCGGTGGAATGAGAAAAATCGTTTCCAAAGTTATACTTGTTAGGCGCAACGGATGAGTCTAATGTTGTACCGGTTTTGGTTCTTTTGAACGGTGACATCGATATGTTGCAAATTTACACTCCGGGCATAATAGAACAATATACTTAGGTTTTACTCTTTGTTCGGTGGAATGAGAAAAAGTACTATTTCCAATGTTATGCTGTTAGGGCGCAACTGAGTTGTCTAATGTTGTTCCGGTTTTGGTTCTTGTGAACTTAGTCAACGATACGTTGCCAATATACACTCTCGGGGCAAAATAGAACAATATAATTGGGTTTCACTCTTTGTTCGGTTGAATGAGAAAAAGTACTGTTTCTAAAGTTATACTGTTAGGGCGCAACTGAGTAGTCTAATGTTGTTCCGGGTTTGGTTCTTGTGAACGTAGTCAACGATACGTTGCCAATATACACTCTCAGGGCAAAATTGAACAATATAATTGGGTTTCACTCTTTGTTCGGTTGAATGAGAAAAAGTACTGTTTCTAAAGTTATACTGTTAGGGCGCAACTGAGTAGTCTAATGTTGTTCCGGTTTCGGTTCATGTGAACGTAGACATCGATACGTTGCCAATATACACTCTTTGGGCATAATAAAACAATATAATTGGGTTTCACTCTTTGTTCGGTTGAATGAGAAAAAGTACTGTTTCTAAAGTTATACTGTTAGGGCGCAACTGAGTAGTCTAATGTTGTTCCGGTTTCGCTTCTTGTGAACGTAGACAACGATACGTTGCCAATATACACTCTCGGGGCATAATAGAACAATATAATTGGGTTTCACTCTTTGTTCGGTTGAATGAGAAAAAGTACTGTTTCTAAAGTTATACTGTTAGGGCGCAACTGAGTAGTCTAATGTTGTTCCCAGTTTGGTTCTTTTGAACATACACAACGATACGTTGCCAATAGACACTCTCGGGGCATAATTGAACAATATTTTTAGGTTTTACTCTTTGTTCGGTGGAATGAGAAAATGTACTGTTTCCAAAGTTATACTGTTAGGGCGCAACGGAGGAGTCTAATGTTGTTCCGGTTTTGGTTCTTGTGAACGGCGACATCGATATGTTGCAAATTTACACTCCCGGGGCATAATAGAACAATATAATTAGGTTTTACTCTTTGTTCGGTGGAATGAGAAAAAGTACTATTTCCAAAGTTATGCTGTTAGGTCGCAACTGAGTTGTCTAATGTTGTTCCCGTTTTGGTTCTTGTGAACGTAGTCAACGATACGTTGCCAATATACACTCTCGGGGCAAAATTGAACAATATAATTGGGTTTCACTCTTTGTTCGGTTGAATGAGAAAAAGTACTGTTTCTAAAGTTATACTGTTACGGCGCAACTGAGTAGTCTAATGTTGTTCCGGTTTCGGTTCTTGTGAACGTAGACAACGATACGTTGCCAATATACACTCTTGGGGCATAATAAAACAATATAATTGGGTTTCACTCTTTGTTCGGTTGAATGAGAAAAAGTACTGTTTCTAAAGTTATACTGTTAGGGCGCAACTGAGTAGTCTAATGTTGTTCCGGTTTCGGTTCTTGTGAACGTAGACAACGATACGTTGCCAATATACACTCTTGTGGCCTAATAAAACAATATAATTGGGTTTCACTCTTTGTTCGGTTGAATGAGAAAAAGTACTGTTTCTAGAGTTATACCGTTAGGGCGCAACTGAGTAGTCTAATGTTGTTCCGGTTTTGGTTCTTCCGAACGTAGACAACGATACGTTGCCGATATTCACTCCCTGGGCATAATAGAACAATATAATAGGGTTTCACTCTTTGTTAGGTTGAATGAGAGAAAGTACTGTTTCTAAAGTTATACTGTTAGGGCGCAACTGAGTTGTCTAATGTTGTTCCGGTTTTGGTTCTTGTGAACGTAGTCAACGATACGTTGCCAATATACACTCTTGGGGCAAAATAGAACAATATAATTGGGTTTCACTCTTTGTTCGGTTGAATGAGAAAAAGTACTGTTTCTAAAGTTATACTGTTAGGGCGCAACTGAGAGGTCTAATGTTGTTCGGTTTCGGTTCTTGTGAATGTATACAACGATACGTTGCAAATATACACTCTCGGGCATAATAGAACAATATAATTGGGTTTCACTCTTTGTTCGGTTGAATGAGAAAAAGTAATCGTTTCTAAAGTTATACTGTTAGGGCGCAACTGAGTAGTCTAATGTTGTTCCGGTTTTGGTTCTTGTGAACGTAGACAACGATACGTTGCCAATATACACTCTCGGGGCATAATAGAACAAAATAATTGGGTTTCACTCTTTGTTCGGTTGAATGAGAAAAAGTACTGTTTCTAAAGTTATACTGTTAGGGCGCAACTGAGGAGTCTAATGTTGTACCGGTTTTGGTTCTTGTGAACGGTGACATCGATATGTTTCAAATTTACACTCCCGGGGCATAATAGAACAATATACTTAGGTTTTACTCTTTGTTCGGTGGAATTAGAAAAAGTAATGTTTCCAATGTTATGCTGTTAGGGCGCAACTGAGTTGTCTAATGTTGTTCCCGTTTTGGATCTTGTGAACGTAGTCAATGATACGTTGCCAACATACACTCTCGGAGCAAAATAGAACAATATAATTGGGTTTCACTCTTTGTTCGGTTGAATGAGAAAAAGTACTGTTTCTAAAGTTATACTGTTAGGGCGCAACTGAGTAGTCTAATGTTGTTCCGGTTTCGGTTCTTGTGAACGTAGACAACGATACGTTGCCAATATACACTCTTGGGGCAAAATAAAACAATATAATTGGGTTTCACTCTTTGTTCGGTTGAATGAGAAAAAGTACTGTTTCTAAAGTTATACTGTTAGGGCGCAACTGAGTAGTCTAAGGTTGCTCCTGTTCTGGTTCTTGTGAACGTAGACAACGATACGTTGCCGATATTCACTCCCGGGGCATAATAGAACAATATAATTGGGTTTCACTCTTTGTTTTGAATGAGAGAAAGTACTGTTTCTAAAGTTATACTATTAGTGCGCAACTGAGTTGTCTAATGTTGTTCCGATTTTGGTTCTTTTGAACGTAGTCAATGATACGTTGCCAATATACACTCTTGGGGCAAAATAGAACAATATAATTGGGTTTCACTCTTTGTTCGGTTGAATGAGAAAAAGTACTGTTTCTAGAGTTATACCGTTAGGGGCGCAACTGAGTAGTCTAATGTTGTTCCGGTTTCGGTTCTTGTGAACGTATACAACGATACGTTGCAAATATACACTCTCGGGGCATAATAGAACAATATAATTGGGTTTCACTCTTTGTTCGGTTGAATGAGAAAAAGTACTGTTTCTAAAGTTATACTGTTAGGGCGCAACTGAGTAGTCTAATGTTGTTCCGGTTTGGTTCTTGTGAACATAGACAACGATACGTTGCCAATAGACACTCTCGGGCATAATTGAACAATATATTTAGGTTTTACTCTTTGTTCGGTGGAATGAGAAAAAGTACTGTTTCCAAAGTTATACTGTTAGGGCGCAACGGATGAGTCTAATGTTGTACCGGTTTTGGTTCTTGTGAACGGTGACATCGATATGTTGCAAATTTACACTCCCGGGGCATAATAGAACAATATACTTATGTTTTACTCTTTGTTCGGTGGAATGAGAAAAAGTACTGTTTCCAATGTTATGCTGTTAGGGCGCAACTGAGTTGTCTAATGTTGTTCCGGTTTTGGTTCTTGTGAACTTAGTCAACGATACGTTGCCAATATACACTCTCGGGGAAAAATAGAACAATATAATTGGGTTTCACTCTTTGTTCGGTTGAATGAGAAAAAGTACTGTTTCTAAAGTTATACTGTTAGGGCGCAACTGAGTAGTCTAATGTTGTTCCTGTTTTGGTTCTTGTGAACGTAGACAACGATACGTTGCCAATATACACTCTCTGGGCATAATAGAACAATATAATTGGGTTTCACTCTTTGTTCGGTTGAATGAGAAAAAGTACTGTTTCTAAAGTTATACTGTTAGGGCGCAACTGAGTAGTCTAATGTTGTTCCTGCTTTCGGTTCATGTGAACGTAGACATCGATACGTTGCCAATATACACTCTTTGGGCATAATAAAACAATATAATTGGGTTTCACTCTTTGTTCGGTTGAATGAGAAAAAGTACTGTTTCTAAAGTTATACTGTTAGGGCGCAACTGAGTAGTCTAATGTTGTTCCGGTTTCGCTTCTTGTGAACGTAGACAACGATACGTTGCCAATATACACTCTCGGGGCATAATAGATCAATATAATTGGGTTTCACTCTTTGTTCGGTTGAATGAGAAAAAGTACTGTTTCTAAAGTTATACTGTTAGGGCGCAACTGAGTAGTCTAATGTTGTTCCCAGTTTGGTTCTTTTGAACATACACAACGATACGTTGCCCATAGACACTCTCGGGGCATAATTGAACAATATTTTTAGGTTTTACTCTTTGTTTGATGGAATGAGAAAAAGTACTGTTTCTAAAGTTATACTGTTAGGGCGCAACGGAGGAGTCTAATGTTGTTTCGGTTTTGGTTCTTGTGAACGGTGACATCGATATGTTGCAAATTTACACTCCCGGGGCATAATAGAACAATATAATTAGGTTTTACTCTTTGTTCGGTGGAATGAGAAAAAGTGCTGTTTCCAAAGTTATGCTGTTAGGTCGCAACTGAGTTGTCTAATGTTGTTCCCGTTTTGGTTCTTGTGAACGTAGTCAACGATACGTTGCCAATATACACTCTCGGGGCAAAATTGAACAATATAATTGGGTTTCACTCTTTGTTCGG
Organism: Aechmea fasciata; assembly: GCA_025177825.1. Classification (NCBI taxonomy): domain Eukaryota; kingdom Viridiplantae; phylum Streptophyta; class Magnoliopsida; order Poales; family Bromeliaceae; genus Aechmea; species Aechmea fasciata. The sequence continues at coordinate 2,387,379 of CM045938.1, forward strand.
TTGAATGAGAAAAAGTACTGTTTCTCAAGTTATACTGTTTGGGCGGAACTGAGTAGTCTAATGTTGTTCCGGTTTCGGTTCTTGTGAACGTAGACAACGATACGTTGCCAATATACACTCTTGGGGCATAATAAAACAATATAATTGGGTTTCACTCTTTGTTCGGTTGAATGAGAAAAAGTACTGTTTCTAAAGTTATACTGTTAGGGCGCAACTGAGTAGTCTAATGTTGTTCCGGTTTCGGTTCTTGTGAACGTAGACAACGATACGTTGCCAATATACACTCTTGTGGCCTAATAAAACAATATAATTGGGTTTCACTCTTTGTTCGGTTGAATGAGAAAAAGTACTGTTTCTAGAGTTATACCGTTAGGGCGCAACTGAGTAGTCTAATGTTGTTCCGGTTTTGGTTCTTCCGAACGTAGACAACGATACGTTGCCGATATTCACTCCCTGGGCATAATAGAACAATATAATAGGGTTTCACTCTTTGTTAGGTTGAATGAGAGAAAGTACTGTTCCTAAAGTTATACTATTAGTGCGCAACTGAGTTGTCTAATGTTGTTCCGATTTCGGTTCTTGTGAACGTAGTCAACGATACGTTGCCAATATACACTCTTGGGGCAAAATAGAACAATATAATTGGGTTTCACTCTTTGTTCGGTTGAATGAGAAAAAGTACTGTTTCTAAAGTTATACTGTTAGGGCGCAACTGAGTAGTCTAATGTTGTTCCGGTTTCGGTTCTTGTGAATGTATACAACGATACGTTGCAAATATACACTCTCGGGGCATAATAGAACAATATAATTGGGTTTCACTCTTTGTTCGGTTGAATGAGAAAAAGTACTGTTTCTAAAGTTATACTGTTAGGGCGCAACTAAGTAGTCTAATGTTGTTCCGGTTTCGGTTCTTGTGAACGTAGACAACGATACGTTGCCAATAGACACTCTCGGGGCATAATTGAACAATATATTTTGGTTTTACTCTTTGTTCGTTTGAATGATAAAAAGTACTGTTTCCAAAGTTATACTGTTAGGGCGCAACGGAGGAGTCTAATGTTGTACCGGTTTTGGTTCTTGTGAACGGTGACATCGATATGTTGCAAATTTACACTCCCGGGGCATAATAGAACAATATACTTAGGTTTTACTCTTTGTTCGGTGGAATTAGAAAAAGTAATGTTTCCAATGTTATGCTGTTAGGGCGCAACTGAGTTGTCTAATGTTGTTCCCGTTTTGGATCTTGTGAACGTAGTCAATGATACGTTGCCAACCTACACTCTCGGAGCAAAATAGAACAATATAATTGGGTTTCACTCTTTGTTCGGTTGAATGAGAAAAAGTACTGTTTCTAAAGTTATACTGTTAGGGCGCAACTGAGTAGTCTAATGTTGTTCCGGTTTCGGTTCTTGTGAACGTAGACAACGATACGTTGCCAATATACACTCTTGGGGCAAAATAAAACAATATAATTGGGTTTCACTCTTTGTTCGGTTGAATGAGAAAAATCGTTTCTAGAGTTATACCGTTAGGCGCAACTGAGTTGTCTAATGTTGTTCCGGTTTTGGTTCTTGCGAACGTAGACAACGATACGTTGCCGATATTCACTCCCGGGGCATAATAGAACAATATAATTGGGTTTCACTCTTTGTTCGGTTGAATGAGAAAAAGTACTGTTTCTAAAGTTATACTATTAGTGCGCAACTGAGTTGTCTAATGTTGTTCCGATTTTGGTTCTTTTGAACGTAGTCAACGATACGTTGCCAATATACACTCTTGGGGCAAAATAGAACAATATAATTGGGTTTCACTCTTTGTTCGGTTGAATGAGTAAAAGTACTGTTTCTAAAGTTATACTGTTAGGGCGCAACTGAGTAGTCTAATGTTGTTCCGGTTTCGGTTCTTGTGAACGTATACAACGATACGTTGCAAATATACACTCTCGGGGCATAATAGAACAATATAATTGGGTTTCACTCTTTGTTCGGTTGAATGAGAAAAAGTATCGTTTCTAAAGATATACTGTTAGGGCGCAACTGAGTAGTCTAATGTTGTTCCGGTTTTGGTTCTTGTGAACATAGACAACGATACGTTGCCAATATATACTCTCGGGGCATAATAGAACAATATAATTGGGTTTCACTCTTTGTTCGGTGGAATGAGAAAAAGTACTGTTTCCAAAGTTATACTGTTAGGGCGCAACGGATGAGTCTAATGTTGTACCGGTTTTGGTTCTTGTGAACGGTGACATCGATATGTTGCAAATTTACACTCCCGGGGCATAATAGAACAATATACTTAGGTTTTACTCTTTGTTCGGTGGAATGAGAAAAAGTACTGTTTCCAATGTTATGCTGTTAGGGCGCAACTGAGTTGTCTAATGTTGTTCCGGTTTTGGTTCTTGTGAACTTAGTCAACGATACGTTGCCAATATACACTCGCGGGGCATAATTGAACAATATAATTGGGTTTCACTCTTTGTTCGGTTGAATGAGAAAATGTACTGTTTCTAAAGTTATACTGTTAGGGCGCAACTGAGTAATCTAATGTTGTTCCGGTTTCGGTTCTTGTGAACGTAGACAACGATACGTTGCCAATATACACTCTCGGGGCAAAATAGAACAATATAATTGGGTTTCACTCTTTGTTCGGTTGAATGAGAAAAAGTACTGTTTCTAAAGTTATACTGTTAGGGCGCAAATGAGTCGTCTAATGTTGTTCCGGTTTCGGTTCATGTGAACGTAGACATCGATACGTTGCCAATATACACTCTTTGGGCATAATAAAACAATATAATTGGGTTTCACTCTTTGTTCGGTTGAATGAGAAAAAGTACTGTTTCTAAAGTTATACCGTTAGGCGCAATCCGAGTAGTCTAAAGTTGTTCCGGTTTTGGTTCTTGTGAACGTAGACAACGATACGTTGCCAATATACACTCTCGGGGCATAATAGATCAATATAATTGGGTTTCACTCTTTGTTCGGTTGAATGAGAAAAAGTACTGTTTCTAAAGTTATACTGTTAGGGCGCAACTGAGTAGTCTAATGTTGTTCCCAGTTTGGTTCTTTTGAACATACACAACGATACGTTGCCAATAGACACTCTCGGGGCATAATTGAACAATATTTTTAGGTTTTACTCTTTGTTCGGTGGAATGAGAAAATGTACTGTTTCCAAAGTTATACTGTTAGGGCGCAACGGAGGAGTCTAATGTTGTTCCGGTTTTGGTTCTTGTGAACGGTGACATCGATATGTTGCAAATTTACACTCCCGGAGCATAATAGAACAATATAATTAGGTTTTACTCTTTGTTCGGTGGAATGAGAAAAGTATCTTGTTTCCAAAGTTATGTCTTTGTTAGGTCGCAACTGAGTTGTCTAATGTTGTTCCCGTTTTGGTTCTTGTGAACGTAGTCAACGATACGTTGCCAATATACACTCTCGGGGAAAAATTGAACAATATAATTGGGTTTCACTCTTTGTTCGGTTGAATGAGAAAAAGTACTGTTTCTCAAGTTATACTGTTACGGCGCAACTGAGTAGTCTAATGTTATTCCGGTTTCGGTTCTTGTGAACGTAGACAACGATACGTTGCCAATATACACTCTTGGGGCATAATAAAACAATATAATTGGGTTTCACTCTTTGTTCGGTTGAATGAGAAAAAGTACTGTTTCTCAAGTTATACTGTTACGGCGCAACTGAGTAGTCTAATGTTATTCCGGTTTCGGTTCTTGTGAACGTAGACAACGATACGTTGCCAATATACACTCTTGTGGCCTAATAAAACAATATAATTGGGTTTCACTCTTTGTTCGGTTGAATGAGAAAAAGTACTGTTTCCAAAGTTATACTGTTAGGGCGCAACTGAGTAGTCTAATTGTCACGCCCCGCGACCGCCAATTTGGTCGGCACGGCACGTCAAACAGACGCCGGACGGACAGCACCTCCCCTGCCCGCCCAAGGCTCAACAAACGAGTCATGTACAAGAACGAGAATTTCATTTTTATTCATGACTAACCAAAGCACTAAGAGTGCCAACCAAACAAGAGCAAGCGATACGAGTAAATTCATACAAGTATAAAAGAGAGGATACATAACTATTACATTCACATCTCACTGATCATTTACAATAAGTTATTTATACAACCTCAAAATAGATATGTACATCATTTCACAAATCTCACACCTATACACCATCTACACTCGACAACTCGGGTGCCTCTAATGCAACAGGTGGCTGCTACCTCGATCTAGGGCGCTATGCCCTTACCGCGATCCTCGCCCTCTGTACCCGCGCTAGGCCCTGTAATAGTGGTGGGGTGAGAACTAACTTCCTTAGTTCCCAGTGGGCTCGGCCACCGACTCCACCGATCTCCCCACTAGGTCCATACGGGCATAGGTATGCACAGATAGATATTTATATAGAAAAGCAGTAAATCATGCTATCATTATTTCTACAATACTCAACAGTATAAACAAGCATGCTCACTATAGTTTAAGAACTATCATGCTAAGTACAGCATAAGGAAACTATCACTTAACTATGTTTAACAGGAAACATATTCTTTCGTTACCCAATCCACTAGGCTACCCCGCCTAAGATCTCAAATCTCATGGTACTCACACTACAAATCTAGTAGGTGAAGAGGGGAAGGGCTACCCCGCCTTTCGCCTCTACTGATATCTCAAATCTCACAAGTGATGAGCTACCCCGCTCAAATCTCACATGTAAAGAGCTACCCCGCTCAAATCTCACAGGTGAAGAGCTACCCCGCCCTTCGCCCGACTCACCTCCCAGTCCAATGGGTGAGGAGCTACCCCGCTCGTATCCCACCCGGTGAGCTACCCCGCTCGTGTGACAGCTCCGGAGTGCATCCCAGTGCATAGGTGAGGAGCTACCCCGCTCGTATCTCACCCGGTGAGCTACCCCGCTCGTGAGACAACTCCGGAGTGCACTGCTTGTGTGGAGCGACCACGACAAGCTCAAACAGACTGTGTGAGTATGATCCAATCCTCGCCAACTGAGGATACCCTATCAACTAAGGTTAACAACTCTCAGAACTATCACCTCTAGTTCATCATGCATAGAGTTCACCTAGACTCTAGTTCAACATGTCATTTGTCAATGTTCTCATTTACTAGATGCCACTCGATCTAGGTTATCATTCAACTAGATGCCACTCGATCTAGGTTATCATTCAACTAGATGCCACTCGATCTATGTTGTCGTTTGTTCTTAGTTCTGTCAAACTCATACAAGTTCTTTACACTAGAGTTTCAATGTCATCATTCACCTTTATTCATGTATTCTACCCTAGTGTCAAGCATATCACGCTACACTAGCTAGAATCACATGCAAATAAAGGAATGTCTTTCGGTTTTGCCAACTCATATAAGTTTTTCTACTTTAGGGTTTCAATGTCATCACTCGCCTTTATTCATGTATTCTACCCTAGTGTCAAGCATATCCAGCTACACTAGCTAGAACTACAAGCAATAAAGGAGTATCTTACCCTAACTTGTTTTCGACAATTTACATTAGATCGATACTATATACATATGCACATACAGACATAGGGAGCAGCCCAGCTGCTTCGGGATGGACACCCCCCACCTTCTAATATCGTAAAGGCTCCACCGACGCACTTCGCCGAATTCTCGAAGGCTTCGCCGCACTCTACGGCAATTTAAACCAATTTAGGCTCCCGGCTCAATTCCTCCGCGCTCGCTCGTCGGAATCGCTAACTGATTTCGCGGGAGTGCTCCCGAGCCTAAAACCATCATAAACATAGGGTTACACTAGATCAAACCCTAACCGTTAGCAAAATCGCATTTTGGAGCCCTAGATCACAACTTCGGCAAAACAGTAGTAATCTGCTCTAGATTATGCTTCTAGCAACTAGCTAGCATTCTAGAGTTCTCTAAAATCCCATTCGAAGGCTAACTAACAAAACCCTAGAAATATAAGGCTTTAGATAATCTGAAGCCTACCTTGAGAAACTCTTCTCTCGATGAAGAAGAAGGCTAGAGAGGGAAATCTCACTCCTCCAAGCTCTTTCTCCAACTTCTTCCTCCTTCTCTTCTTTTCTTTTTCTCCTTCTTTCTATCACCCAAAAGAGA